>VZQC01009446.1:60245-109642 GCA_009823505.1 Rhizomys pruinosus
TTTTCTTTTTTTTAAATTTTTTTTATTAATTTTATTTATTTCTGTATGTGTATGAATGTACTGTCTGCATGCAAGTCTGTGCACCCGTGTCGTGCAATGCCACGGAGGTCAGAAGAGGGTCTCAGATTCCCCTGGAGCTGGAGTTCTCCTGGAATTGGAGCTTCAGACGGCTCTCAGCCGCCATGTGGGTGCTGGGGATCGAACCTGGGTCCTCTGTAAGAGCGGTCGGCGCTCTTAACCGCTAGGCCATCTCTCCAGCCCCCCTCCCCACCTTCAATTTGAGCCCTATAACATAATTTCTATGAATTTGTCTTTTTTTCATCTTTGGTCTTTTTGAGACAGGGTCTCCCTTTTGTTCTAGCTGGCCCGGAGCTCGCTATGTAGACCAGGTTGGCCTTTAACTCACAGAGATCTGCCTGCCTCTGCCCCCCACCCCAGTGCTGGGATTAAAGTGATGCTATTCTGGACATTTCGTGTATATGCTGTTGAACATAACATCTAGTCTTTTGTGCCCAGCTTCTACATAGCATAGTTTATTCAAGGTTCTTATATGGCACACAATGTATCAATACCTTGCTGCTTTTTGTGGCTAAACAGTACTCTGTTGTGTAAGTATGGTGTATTTTTTCATCAGTTTCTGAGCATGTGGTATGCTTCCAGTTTCCAGTTACTTATGGATTTTGCTTCTGTGTACATGCAAGTTTTTGAGAGTACATAGGATTTTTGCTTTTTGACATCAAAATGTTGGATCTTGAGATAACTGTTTAACCTTTTGAAGAACTGCCAGACTGCTTCCCCAGTTTACATTCCCGTTAGTCATTTTGTCTTCTGTTAATTACAGCCATCCTAATGGATATGATTTTGAATCTCATTGTGAATTTGGCTTACATTACCCTAATGTTGAATGATTCTGAGCATCTTTTTATGTTCTTATTGGACACTTTTGCATCCCCTTTGAAAAAATGAGTATCTAACTCCTTTGCTCATTAACAAGTTACTTTTAATTTAATTTTCAAAATATTGAAAGAGAAGGACTCCACATAACTGACTAGACCCCAGTGGATGAATTTGCACTGAGGAACACCTGGGAACACTAAATTTACATGATAGACCTTAACACAAATGATAGAATGTATGAATTCCAGGGAAGGGGGCTATAACAGGATGGCAGTGGGGATAGGAGATAAAGTGATGGTTAAGATTGATTGAGACATTCTGTTTGAAATACACACAAATTCAGTAAATTATAAAAAGCTATAGAAAAGCCTCAAAGTACTTAGAATTTTTATGAATGTATCACCCAGAATTTCTCACTGTTAACCCTTTACCATATTTATATTATTTACATTGTCTCTATATGCATATAGATTTTTTTTCTGAACTGGCAATAGTAAGTTGTGGAAATAATGCTGCATTATTTCTAAATACTTTTAGTATGCTTCCTAAAGATGAGGAATGTTCATTTAAATCATTATTGTAGTTTCTAATCAGAAATTAAGATGGATATGGTACTATAATCTAGAAACACTATATTTTACTTATTGTCCTCCTAATTCTGTTTACAGTAAAACAGGATATTTTGCCTTTGGTTGACAATCCAGTCCACAATCATGTTGCATTTAGTTGTCATCTCTGTGTTATTGTCTCCTTTCATCTTGAGGAGGTCATCATTCTTTGTCTTTCTTTACTTAGTTCTTTGAAACAAAGTGCAGGCACTATATGTTGTGCAGTCCTTTGATTTGGGTTTCTTTTCTGTTTTCTCATAATTATATTTGTGTGATGTATTTTGGGTACAAATAGCACAAAAGTGGTACTTCATGTTGCTTCAGTGCCTCATATCAGAGGATACTCAATACCTTTGGGTCACTCCTGATGATGTTAACTTGGATTAACTAGTGAGCATAGTGCTCGTTCATTTTTAATTGTGCTTTTTGTTATATTTGTTCTCCAAATAAATTCCTTATCAGATACAATTTACTCATACTTTCTTCTATTCTGAGTTGTTTTTCACTCCATTGATGGTATCATTTATAGTACAAACATTTTAAAAATATTTTGTTGCATTTTTGTGCATTTCATATATCTTTAAAAATATTTTATTATATTTATTTTCTATGTATGAGTGTATTTCCCTGCATCCATATTGTGAAATGCCCAAGGAGGACAGAAGAGGAGATTGGATCTCCTGGAGCTTGAGTTATGGACAGTTGTTAGCTGTCATGTGGGTGCTGGGATTCAAACCCAGGTCTTTTGTAAGAAATAGCTTTCAATCAAGTTTAGACTTCCCCATCCTCGTTCTCCGATAGCCTCTTTGGTGGTTTGAATGAAAATGTCCCCCATAGGCTTCAAATATTCAGACTTTTTGTCTCCAGTTTGTGGTGCTGTTTTGGGAGATCTTAGAAGGTGTGGCCATGTTGAAGGAAGTACATCACTGGGGGTGGGCTTAGAGAGTTCAACAAGCTTTGCCAGTTTCCAGTTGCTCTCTCTCTCTGTTTCCTGTATTCACTGGAAGTTGTGAACCTCAGCTTTCTGCTACAGCTCCTGCCACCATGCCTCCCTGCCAGGATGGACTCTAATTCAAATAAATTCTTCCTTGTATAAGTTTCCCTGGTCATGGTGGTTTTATCACAGCAACAGAAAAGTGACTAATACATCAGCCCACACACTGGATTACATGCATTCTGTCCTATATGTTAAGGCCTATCTATCTGGTCAGTCATTTGTACCCAGAAGTTCCTTGGTGTAAGTTCATCCACTGGAGTCTGTTCAGCTTATCTATAGTCACTTAATTGAAGATCTGCTCTCCCTCACCCAGCAGTAATCAATTGCCAATAATTCCTTAGCTAGGGTTGGAGCCTGCTGCCCATTTCCCTTATTCTTCGCTGGGTTTTTGTATGAGTCAGCACGGGTCTTACACATGCTATTACCATTGTTGCAAGTTTATATGAGCAAGTTCCCAGTGGCCTGGAATGTTTCTGTTTCTTTATGTTCATTCACAAATCCTGGCTCTGGCTTCTCTTTCCTTATGTTTATTCACAAATCTTTCAGCCCCCTCTTCAACAATGGTCCCTGAGCTTTGGGTAGCTGAGGTTTAGTATAGGAGTCCTAGCCAGAGACATGCACTCTGCAGTCTCTTGTTCTCTAAAATTTAGATAGTTCTGGCCTTCTGTGTGTAATGCACTTGGTTATATGAAGAAGCTTCACTGGTGAGAGTTGAGGGATATATTAGTATTCTGTCTACCCCCCTGTTCTGCTATGCTCCATGAGCCTTAGTTGTAGTGGTTCTACTGTAGATGGGCCCCTTAAGGCTGGGCATCTCTCAAGCTTATATAGTATAAACATTTTTAATTCTGAGGAAGTTCATCCTAGCTATTTGTTGCTTGTACTTTTGGTTCATATTGAAGAAGGCTTTGGAGCCAGAGAGATGGCTCAGTGATTTAAGTGTACTTGCTGCTCTTGCAGAGGACCCACTATCAGTTCCCAATACCCACATCAGGTGGCTCATAACCATCTGTAACTCTAGCTCTATCTAGGTGCTTAGATTCTCCCTTCTGGCCACTAAGGGCACTGCACATACATGGTGCACATACACAGAAGCAGGTGCGCGCACACACACATACATATAAATGAAAATATGCTCTGGTTCTTATGCTTTCTTCTGGGAGTTTTATAGGCTTAGTCCTTGTGTTTAGGGCCCTCATTCATTTTTAATTAATTTTATTACATTTTATTTGTTTAATTTTTTTGTTAGAGGACATATATGTACCACGATGCTCTTGTGGAGCTCAGAGGTCAGCTTGTGAGAGTTGGTTCTCTCTTTCTACCATGCTGGTCCCAGATACTGAACATAAGTCATCAGGCCTGGCAGCAAGCACCTTTATTCACTGATCCATCTCACCAGCCCTTTTATTCATTTTTAGTACAGTGTAAGGTAGGGATAGAGCTCCATTCTTTTGTATGTGGATATATGATTATCTCAGCACCATTTATTGAAAAGATTACTCTTTTCCCCATTGATTGATTGGTCTTCACACTCTTAGAAAATGAGTTGGTCATAAATTAAAGAGCCTAGTTTTAGACTCCTAACTACATTCCCTTGTTCTTTGTATCTATCCTGTTGCAAGTACCACACTTTTACTGTAGCTTTAAGTTGAACAATCATGAAATGTGAGTCTTTGACTTTTGTGTTTGTTTTTCAAGATTGTTTTCATTATTCTACAGTTCTTGCATTTCCATTTAATTTTAGGGTCAGCTTGTGAATATTTGAAAAAGTTAGCAAGAATTTTGACAGGAAGTATGTTCAAAATGCAGATAAATTTGGAGAGTATCACCACATTATTAAGTTGCTTTCCAATCTATGCACAAAAGATGCCTTTCTACTTATTTAGGTGTTCTTAAAGTTATTTCAACAGTACTTTATAATTTTCAGTGTATAAATATTACACCACTTTTGCTGAATATATGCCTGAATATTTCATTCTTTTGATGTTATTAGAAATGAATATGTTTGATCTTTGTATATTGATTTTATAACCTGCAGTCTTGCTGAACTTACTAGTTCTAAAAGTTTTCATTGAGGGGGCTGGAGAAATGGCCTAGCGGTTAAGAGTGCCGACCGCTCTTACAGAGGACCTGGGTTCGATCCCCAGCACCCACATGGCGGCCGAGAGCCGTCTGAAACTCCAGCTCCAGGGGAATCCGAGACCCTCTTCTGACCTCCGCGGCATTGCACGACACGGGTGCACAGACCTGCATGCAGACAGTACATTGATACACATACAGAAATAAAAAAAAAAAAGTTTTCATTGAATCCTTAGGATTTTCTGTCTATGGTGGCACCATCTGCAGGCATAGTGCAAGTTCTTCCTATCAACCTAGATGTCTTTATTTTTCTTTCCCAAAATCCTGGCTCACATCTTCAGTATGGCATGTAATAGAAATGGCAAGAATTGATATCCTACTCTTCGCCCTGATCTTAAGAAGAAAGCAGTTTCCTCATTAAGTATAATCTTAGCCAGCTTTTAGGGGACAGCTTTTATTAGGTTGAGCGGGTTCCTTTTATTACTAGCTTGAGTGTTTGTATTATGTAATTTGAGAAAATTTGAATCAAGTGTGTCTCAGTCACTGTCACAACCTATTTAGAGATCAGAGTAAATACTGAGTCCTTGTGTAACAGCCTTCAAATTAGCATTAAAAATGCTGCTAAATATTGGGCAGCGAGTCATTTTACTACAAAGTTTATTTTTTGATCCTCATTTAGTACTCAATGGCTTTGTATCATATATTTAATACATTTTTACTGAGGTATGTCACGCAGACAGGTGTACTTTAGTATAGAGCTAGATATACTTTTACATATATCTATACCCATTTACCTGCCTTCCTTGTCAGCACCCAAGAAGATGCCTTGTGCTCAATCCCAGTTCAACCCCTCCGATGATAATTACTTTGATTTCTATCACCATGGTTACTTATGCATATTCTTTGCCTTCAAATAAATAAAATTAAGTAGTTTGTTCTCTTTCCTTTAAAATAATAGCCGGGGCTGGAGAGATAGCCTAGTGGTTAAGAGCACCAACTGCTCTTGCAGAGGACTTGGGTTCGATCCCCAGCACCCACATGATGGCTGAGAACTGTCTGTAACTCCAGTTCCAGGGGAATCTGACACCCTCTTCTGACCTCCGTGGCATTGCATGACACGGGTGCACCAACCTGCATGCAGACAGTACATTCATACACATACAAAAATAAATAAACAAATTAATTAAAAAATAAAATAATAGCCATGTGATAATGCCTATGCCATTTGTATCTGTTTATCCTTTCTACTTCTTGTGGCAGTTCATTGCATGAACATAGAACAGTTTATCTGTTCTTCTACTAATGAACATTTACATCATTTCTAGATTGAAGCTTTGATAAATAAAACTTCTGTGAACAGATCTTACTTATTCCTTTTGATGAACATATAAATTGATTTCTGCCGAGTATATACCAAGAAGTAGAATATTCTACTATAGGGACGGTTTTGTAGTTAGCACCAGTGGTTTTCCAAAGTAATTTCATGAATTTACACTCCTACTAGCAACGTATGCAAGATCTAGTTGCTCCATATGCTTGGCAACAGTTAATATTATCTTTTAAATTTTATTCTAGTGAGTGCGTATCATGTGTCTCCAAAGAAGTCTACTTATCAGGTTTCCTAGCATTCACGTACTAGAAGAAAAAAGTGGAATAGGTTAGAAAAAAGAGTATTGTAATGTTTTATAGAAATTATTTTCAAGTTTATACAATTCTTCTCTGCTATCCTAACAGGATAAAAATTGTCTCCTGGGTCAAGATCATACCTATGCAAAAAATGAACTACACAGGACTAGGAATGGGGACTATGTGGCTCAGCATTTGTGAGACCAATGTATGGCTAGTAGTTGATACTTGGTTTCATTTTTCTCACTAGAATGATGTGGGTACTTTATGCATTTCCTCTTTACCCCTCCCTATATAAGACCTATCTCACTGAGACCTGGACTGCCTACAACTTGAGAAGTGAAGGTTCCACTTTCCTTACCACCAATTGGATTGCCTCTGGAATGCTGGTCTCAGAGCCAGGCTTGAAAACTAATTTAGAGAAGGATACATTTGAAAAAGGGCCTGTTGTGGAGTGACTCACAGATGAATCCTGGGGGGCGGTCTCAGTAAAGGACAAGAAGAGAAAAGTTAGGAGAACATGATGAAAGGTTTTATATTTCTAATAGGTGTGGTTCGATAGATGAGGAATTTATTCTTTTTTTAACTTTAATTTTTAACTGATGTGCAAAATGATACATATTTATGAGATACCATGTTATGCTTCGATATATGTATCACCTAATAGTCAAATTGGAGTAAATTATCTATCTTTTACAATTTTTTCATTTCTTTATGGTAAAAACATTCAAAATTATTCCTAGTCATTTTGAAAAATAGAGTACACCCAGGCATGGTGGCTCAATCCTGTAATCCTATCACTCAGAAGGCCGAGGCAGGAAGATACCACAATTTCTAGGCCAGCCTGAGCTACATGGTGAAGTCCAAGCCAATCTGGATTATAGAATGAGAGACACTGTCTCAAGAATCCAAATAAGTAAATAAAAATTTTAAATGCAGATCACCATTACTTTTTCTAATTATATATAGCCAAGTACTCATTGATCAACTTTTCTATCCATCCCTGTCCCCTACCATCCCCAGCCTTTGGTAACACTCCTCTGAACTGAAACTAGTCTGTCAAAGAGACATTTGCACCCCCATGTTTATTGTACAACTACTAATACCCAAGAAATGGAAGCAACCTAAGTATCCATCAATTGATGTATGAATAAAGAAAATGTGGTATATATATAAAAAAAAAATGGGGGCTGGAGAGATGGCTCAGTGGTTAAGAGCACCACCTGCTCTTGCAGAGGAATAATAAATAATTTTTTAAATTTATTTTTTAAATTTTTTTACATATATTTCTTGTACAAGATTATGTTACAAATAGAATCTAGACCCGTGTCCCGCTCCCAACCCCCCCCCCCGCAAGATTAACCCTTTCAGTCAGTTCTTTGATGCAGTCTTTTCTGTTGTTTGTGGTGGTGGTGTTCTTTCCATATATCATCATTCCCATCAAGAAATGTTTTACACTAGGTATTGGACTAGCATCCACAGATGAGAGATACCATTCGTCATTTTTTTTTCTGGGACTGTGTACTCCACTTAACATAATATCTTCCAGTTCCATTCATTTACCCTGCAAATTTCATGATGTTGTCTTTTTTTACGCTGCATAGAACTCCATTGTGTAGATGTACCACATTTTCTCTATCCACTCGTCAGTTGAGGGGCATTTGGGTTGGTTCCAGCTTTTTGCTATTGTGAACAGAGCTGCAATCATTCTATAATCCAGATTGGCTTGGACTTCACCATGTAGCTCAGGCTGTGCATGTATCTCTGCGGTAAGAGCCTTGTGGGTATATACCCAGGAGTGGTATGACTGGGTCAGGTGGTAAGCTCATTTTGAGTCTTCCAAGGTTCTCCACACTGCTTTCCATAGTGCTGTACAAGTTTACATTCCCACCAGCAATGGATGAATGTTCCCCTTCCCCACAACTTCTCCAGCACTTGGTATCATTGTTTTCTTGATCCTAGCCAGTCTTATCGGAGTGAGATTATATCTTAAAGTGGTTTTAATTTGCATTTCCTTAATTATTAGTGATGTTGAACATTTTTTAAGATGTTACTCAGCCATTTATAATTCCTCACTTGTGAAGTCTCTGTTCAATAATAAATAAATTTTAAAAAATGAGTTAACTCTAAGCAGTCTGTGGGTAGACCCCACATTAAAAAAGTCTTCAGTTTAACAGAAGAGAAACATTTCTTGTTGAGTTGTAATGTATGTGCTGTATTTGGGAGGTCATGGATTTTTTGTTGCTAGAGATGCTTAGGCATTAATTGACCAGCCAGTTGGTAGAGAGGATTCAAGTATCACATAGATACTGAAACTAGATTAGGTAATCACTACAGTGTCCTGTCAAATCAAGAATGGATTATTTGACTTGTGTAAGTTTGGTTTATATTTGAGTACAGTTTAATATGATGTTAAATAGGAACAGGAATGATCCTAATGGACAGTGTCTTTGTGACATTTGTTGTTCCAGGTTCTACTCTTTGGTCAAAAAGATGCTAAACAATGGAATGGGCAGTACAGTGGATTTGGAGGGAGATGCTGATGGAGACACCTTAGAGGTAAGTGACAGAAGATCTAGAACTTTGAAAATATTTTCTAATGTGTTTTTGGTGCTTAAAGAAAGTATCCACCAGCCGGGCGGGTGGCGCACGCCTTTAATCCAGCACTGGGAGGCAGAGGCAGGCGGATCTTGTGAGATCTCGTGAATTAGGCACCTGGTCTACATAGCGAAGGACAGCTGGTGCACAAGGAGACCCTGCACAAAAAAAAAAAAAAAAAAAAAAAAAAAGAAAGAAAGTATCCTAATGTACAAATGTACAAATCTTTTATGTATGAATCTTCTATTGAATCTATTTAAAGAGCTACATGGTGAGGTACAAGCCAATCTGGGTTATAGAATGAGAGACACTGTCTCAAGAATCCAAATAAGTAAATAAATCTAGTTAGCCACCACTGTCCACGGCTCTCAGAGATTAAGTTTAAAATCCCAGTGTAGAAGAATCTCCTGACCTCTCAGTCAGAATGTTTAAGAAAAAGTGGCTATGGATTACACTAAAATTTTCTTCTGTGTAAAACTTATGAAAAGTATTTTTAAGTTAATAGTACTTATAAGACTCCAAAAGAAATGTTTCATCAACTAGAAATGAACTTTTGTCCTTATGTGTAAAATGACTTTACTTCTAACTACTTGAACATAGTATATTAAATATAACAAATTTTAATTTATTTTTAAAGTCACATTATCATAAACTCTTTTGGATAGCACAGTTGTAGTTGATAATTACTACACCATTTTATATATGTTTAAATCTTGTAGTTGTTCAGATTTGCCATTAATTCAGGTTCTCCCAGTGATTACAATTTAGTGAGATTTTATAATTCTCTTGGAGTTAGATTGAAATTAATTTCTTGAGATTTTCCTCAGAAAATATCAAAGGGATTCATTTTAATAATTGGTACAAGAATTATTAGGTTAGAATCAAGGTTTGTTGAAGTGAATGGAATGATCCCTTTGAAGGCAACAGATGGTCAATAGATTAAGTTGTGGGATAAAAGTCTTTATGAAATAGGCTGATTTCTTTTTTACTTCAGTCAGACAGTTGAGGGGACTCTTTATCATCTTAATTACATCTTAATTATCATGAGCATCCTTAGAGGTAGATAGGAAGGAATAATATACACATTATTCTGTGTAGAAACTGCAATGGGGTAAGTAGAAACAGTGGCCTCTGCTAAAACCCAGAAATAACCTATTGGTTTCTCTCTGCTTTAAATAAGTGCTGCTTAGACTGTAGTCACCTTTGCTTTAATCATTAACAAGAAACAACTGCATGCAACAGCTGTTTATGGCTTTAAACTTTATTATTGTATGTGCATATGATATGTGGGGGCACACGAGTGGAGGTCATAAAATAACTCTGTGGAAGTCAGTTCTCTCCTTCCTCTTGGGCATGAATTTTTTTGGAGGGATCACACTCAAGTTGCCAGGCTTGTACAGCAAACTCCTTTCCTCACTGACCTATCTCACTGGCCCAGTTTTTGCTTTATAAGACAAATAGCCTCAGCTCCTGATCGTCTTCACTTAGTCTCCAGAGTTCTAGAATTACAGGCATGTGCCACTACACTCCTTGGGCTGCGACCGATTATGATAAGATTGGGGGACTAGCTAATAATACTAATTATAAATTGTATTTGCAATATGTGCTATATCTCTATGTCTGAAAGAAGGGAGAACCCCCAACATACATATTCTATATTAAGACAATGTTAACTTTTACTGACTTTTAATTCTTTCCTGGGCTATTGAAAGAGGTTTGTTTCCTGAGAAGTTGATAAGGGATCATGCAGGAAGATACCAGTTTGTGGTACTTAACATGCTTAGAAACAGTTTTAAATTGCAGCATTAAAATGGTGGAAAATCTCAAAAAGGTGAGCCAGGTAAGTTACAGGTGAGCCATTTTTTAAACTTACTTGGATTCCATTTCACAAAGTCATTGTATAAATACATGAACAAATAAGTCATTATTAAATGAAACATATAGCCTAAGAACTGTGTTTTGCTTGGCACTCATGTAATGCTTTATAATTTGCAAAACTTACTGGATAACTTGGGGGCTTTTCCTTTACAAGTTATGTTTTTTTTCCTAATTTTACCTTGTTTAGTATGAGTATGACCGTGATGCGAATGGGGAAAGGATTGTCTTGGGGAGAGGTTCCTATGGGATTGTGTATGCCGGCCGAGATCTGAGTAATCAAGTACGAATAGCCATCAAAGAAATCCCAGAGAGAGACATCAGGCAAGTTGCAACTGCCTTCCATGTTCTGCATCTGGTAGCTAGCTTAATACCCTGTATTCCATGCCTAGCATTGATGGTATAGAGGATGTAATAATTTAAAATGTTGTGGCTGCCTGACGGTGTCACAGAGCTTCTGATTCTCTTATTATAAGGGTGATATACTTTTGTTCTCTGTATATTATAAGTAAATTGAGAGAATCAAGCTACTTAGAGGTTTATGTGTTACAGAAAATCATATTTCAAAAGAAAACAGTATTTCTATCCAACTATGTCTGAATTTTTAAATTTTTATGTGGCTATTTGCAAATATTTTAAAATGTGACTGAGCAGTTTTTTTTTTCTTTTTGTTTTTCAGTGCTGGGAATAGAACCCAGGTCCACGAGCATGCTAGGCAAGCACTCTACCACTGAGCTACATCTCCAGTCTTGACTCAGTGCTTTTAAATTCACATTGTAAAAGTTGAGAATGGTTGTGATTTGTTGGGACATGTCACTACAGACATGAAATGCAGTCCAAAAATTCAGAGTTTCACAACACAGACTTTTGTTAATACTGTGGCCTTCAACCTCACAGTAGATTTGGGGCTATTTTCTACCATCAGTAGTACAACTGATTCAGCACTTTTATGTCCTAATAAATGGTCACTATCTAGAAAATATATATCCCATCTAAATATAAATAAGAGCACAGCACTGTTTGCTATCGGGTGATTCTGTAGAGAAGCTACGTGCACAATCATGACCACAGCAGAAATCATCACCCATGGGCTACAGGCACATCAGCATTAGCTTCAGTGTTGTCTCCAGCACTGGGTACTGATGGATATTTGTGTACATCTCACCATCTTAGGTGATCACTGATTAAGATTGGGTTGCACAGGATTGCTTCCAACTATGTTATCTACTGATTTACTCATTTTTAGTGGGATAGTATAGTATTATGTGAGTTACAAGAAAAGACCTGAAATGAACTACTCTGATTTCTTCATGTTATGAACATGAAAACCAAAGTTGAGGGAGATATGAGGACTTGGCAAAAAATGTGCAAGAACAAGATGAGGATCTGGATCTCTTGTGTTCTTCATGCAGTATTCTCTCTTATTCATGTGATAGATAAGGTGTTGCAGTTACTTAGATTTGGGGAAAATTCCTGGCATCTGCCTCCATTGGTAGTATTAGCTTCTCTGATTTTCCATTACCCATAGAAGTTCCTAGGATTTTAGACCTGGAAGGCACCTAAGAGACCATTTTGTCTTAAGTTCCTAAATTTGCAGGCTGAATTTGATGATTGGGCATGTTTTCTACCCATGAGTCTGGGCTAAATGGTAACTAGGTACTGTCCAGATCTTAGGGTGCTACTTCGGTGGAGAATGCAAATACTTTACCCAGGAGTTAAAGTGGCAAGTACCAAAACAGGCTGGTACACAGAGTTTTTACAAAACCAAGGGGAAGCTGGTCATGATGGCTGCTGCCTTTAATTCCAAACACTCAGGAGACCAAGGTAGGCAGATCTCCTGTTAGATGGAGGCCAGCTTGGTCTACAAAGTGAGTTCCAGGCTAGCTAGAGCTGCATAGTGAGACCCTATCTCAAAAAACCCCAATAGTAATGATAATAAATAAGTAAAATGAAGACAGATGGGAGCTTACTTTTTCTGGATGAGTTGTAACAAGTTTGAGAGAATAAATCATCTTTAAGTTGGTCTTCATTTACATAAAGGAGGCCTACGTGAGAGAATAACAGAGCCATGAAGAAACCAAGCATATTCAGAGGAACCAATTTTTGCTATATTTCAATGTAGAATATGGGTTCTGCAGGCAAAAATTTGAAAAGGTGTCATCTGACCTGATTTTGAAGGTCTTTGGGTATCACTTTAAACGACATGGTCTTTATGAGGACTTTATGAAGGAAAGTGCTAGAATGGGTCGTGTGTTTTAAAAAGAGGTGATCCTTAGAGGTGTAACTAAAAAGTCCAGTGGCTGGGCAGCTCCTTAGGTCTAGGTTGAGTCTGTAGAGTAACACTACAAGTTAGCTTGATCACAGTCTTCCAGACCACCACCTCTGTTGCAAGCAGAAGAGGATTGTTGAAAGAGGTAAAAAATGATTGGAGAGGTAGGCCCTAGCTACAGTGATAGTAGAAAGAGTAGTCATTAATTGAGTTCTTAGCATGTATCAGATGCTCTACATCTTTCTGAGAAATGGTAAAGCAGTTTGGTCCCCTGGAAACCTTACATGGTTGTGTTATTATAGATTGAATATTCCTTATCTGAAATTCTTAGGACCAGAGGTATTTAGTATAAGCTCCCCCCCCCCAGATTTTAGAATGTTTGTGTATACATAATAAGGTGCATTGAGTATAAGACTAAAATTCCTTCATGCTCCATATCTACTTTAGACACATAGCCTGAAGCTAATTTTATCCATTACTTACTTTGCCCGCATTTTGACACAGTGTCTTGTTAAGACATTTCCTGCTGGTATCATGCTGATACTCAAAAAGTTTAGATTTCATAGCAAAAAGTTTTTATTTTTTTGGTTTTTGGGTTAGGGTTACTTAGCCTGTATCCCCTGATTCACAGATGGGAATTTGAATAATGTCATAGAAGTAGAGAGTCAGCAGTAGAGTGGGTACTGGAAAGGTACCAGGAAGTCCAAGAGCCCCAGGGATTTTGCAGGTGATGCTGGCTTTGGTTTTCTCTGCAATAGGTACTCTCAGCCTCTGCATGAGGAGATAGCCCTGCACAAGCACCTCAAGCACCGCAACATTGTCCAGTACCTGGGTTCTGTTTCAGAGAATGGCTACATTAAGATATTTATGGAGCAAGTGCCTGGAGGTGAGTATTTGCTGTCTTCTGATCTCATGTTCTGAAAAATCACTGGTGAAAATACAATATATGGACATCACTGATTGTCATGCCATTTAACAAATGACAAACCTGTTAGAGATTAGAAAACATTGGTTTCTCAGAAGAGTTGGGTATGACTTTGCAAATGTCACATAAGCAGTTTATTACTGATTTGTTTAGTCAGCCCACAGATGCTATCTACTTAGTGCCAGTATTAGTGACAGAGTTGAATAGAGCAAAGTCATAATGTATTATCTACTTTAGTCTCTGTTATCCCCTTTTCACTCCTGCTGATCACCACTTCCAACTAGTTCCCTTCTTTCATGGTGTGTGTGTGTGTGTGTGTGTGTGTGTGTGTGTGTGTGTGTGTGTGTGTGTGTGTTTTCTCCACCGGGTTTAATTAGGATTGCTTGAATGAGCATGGTTAGTTTTTATTCCCCCTGGAGCACTGAAGAAAAGGACTCCCTCAGCGTACAAACATCAACTGCCAATAGTTCTCCAGGGAAAGATGGGGCCTTATCAGCCTTTTCTATGATGGAATGTTGAAAGGCCCAGTCTCATGCAGGTAATTTCAGATTACCTGTGTATTCATGATTGCAATGGCCAACTCATATCCAGAAGACTCCTCATTCTCTGGCTCTTACGTTATTTCCACACCCTCTTCTACAGGGTACCCTGGGTGTGGAGAGGGCAATAGGGATGTCCCATTTAAGACTGAGGACTCAACAGTCACTTACTCTAGAGATTTTGATCAGTTATGAGCCTGAATTAACTGATGCTCCCTGCCAAATGAAGCTCTTTTGACCAAGTTTGAGAGCAGCACTAGTCTAAAGATTTAAACATGTATATTTAGAAGTCAGTCTGACAGCATGTCTATTTAGAAAGACAGTGGTAATAGATTCCCATATAGGGCTTGTGATATATCCCCAGTGTTTGGCTTTATACCAAGTTAACAGTGTCAGGCATGTATTTCCTCTTGTAGACCAGGCCTCAAATCCAATCAGAAAGCTATTAGTTACCCCTAAATACAGTCATGCCACTGTTGTACTAGTGGACATATTGTGCCTAACAGGTCAGTACTGTAGCACACAGGGTCCACAACTGGTTAAGAATTGATATCTTTTTCTTTTCTTTTATTTTATTTTTTTTTGTCTTTTTGAGACAGGGTCTCCCTTTAGTCCCATCTGACCTGGAACTCACTGTGTAGACCAGGCTGGCCCAGAGATCCGCCTGCCTCTGCCTCCCAAGTGCTAGAATTAAAGGCGTGTGCCACCACGCCCGGCTGATGTCTTTTTCACTCCCAGCAGCTTAAATAGCAACTTTTGACACTGTGAGCACTAGCCAACAGTTCCAGCTTGATTTCTTGTGTCCTGTAACCAAAGTGTGTGGTGTTTTCGGCAATAAGATTGAACTATCCGGTAGCAGGGAACCAAGAGCAGTGGCAGTAGCCTGTATTGTTTTGAAAGCTTTTAGGGCCTCCCTGGGTACCAGTTCATAGGGTAGTATCCCACATTTCACACTGGGATTTTTGTTTAAAACATGTGGCTTCTGGGAGCTTGATTTTCCCCATGCAGGGTGGGGAAATTTTCAAATTCTTTTTAATTATGTTGTTTTGTTTACAAAGTAATGGAATTCTTTATAGAATTTTCATGCATCCTTAGTTTTGGCTAATCCTTCCCATCTCTAATTTCCTTCCATCCTCCTACCCACGTCCCCCTTTAAACCGTTTTTACCACTATCTCCCATTTTTATATCACATGGGACAGGGGTCTTTAAAGTGATGTTGCAAAATAACTATGGATAATAAAATCAAACCTCCAGTGCTTTATGCACAGAATCTCCATATGTAGACAATAGAATACTGGAAATAAGAGTTTTATAAGTCTGAAGCTGGCTAGTTTGAATTGATTCAGCCACTCAAACTGTGGGATCTCAGTGTTCTCGTTCAGTTAATCAATTGTAAAATTGGAGTAATAACTACTATAATAATTGAAGTAAAAAATATTGGGCTATTAATAGCCCAATCTCAATTAGTCATTGCGTGGGCGTAATGAAATACTATGTCCAACAGCTTCTGTAAAATTGTGTGGCAGTGAGCAGGAATCCAGTAAGTAAGTGTGCATTGAAACAGTAATAAAGTTCCTAATATTTTCATTAAATAATGATTATTATTCTCTTAATACCAACATGTTTAGAAAATTCACTTCAGTTTACTTCCTTTATTTTTTCATAATTAAAATCTTTGCCATCCTATTTTTTTTTTCTGTTTCCATTTCTAGGAAGCCTTTCTGCTCTCTTGCAATTCAAATGGGGACCAATGAAGGAGCCCACTATCAAGTTTTACACCAGACAGATCCTGGAAGGCCTGAAGTACCTCCATGAAAACCAGATAGTGCACAGGGACATAAAGGTACTAGCTTCTCTAAGCCACTGAGTTGGTGTTTTTCTGTGCAATCTGTGTAAAGCTAATGTACTGCTCACACAAGGAGACAGTTTAGCAGGACATCCTCCATCCCCACCTCACGTGTCAAGTCTGGTCTTTCTAGAGACCTCAGGGTCCCACCCTGCGTGGTGCTGTTTCATTTCAATCTGCCTTTAGGTACTCAATGTTGTTCTTTTTCCAAAGGGTGGTAATGTTCTGGTCAACACCTACAGTGGTGTGGTGAAAATATCTGATTTTGGAACCTCTAAACGCCTGGCAGGAATTAACCCATGCACCGAGACCTTTGCAGGTAAGCAGAGCTGATCTTGTGGTGGCCCTCTTAGAGCCAAACTTTCTCCTCAAGCTATGATCATCCAAGAGGTACTTACTGAGTGCCTTCTCAGCACAGAGTGGCAGTTGATCCTTAATGTGGGTCATGGGTTGCCTTTAACTTTAAAGTTTTTTAATCTTCTTATAGTGATATACATAGCCAGATATTTGTTGCACCAATATTATACTGCTTTCTTCTTGGCCTCTTACAAGGTGAGTAGACAAAGTGCTCTGCTGGGGTCTCCTAGGGAGTCTTACCCAGTCAGTAAAATGGCAGAATGTCATAACACTTGACAGCACACCAGTTAAAGTCATGAATAAATTTGCGTAACTTATTACAACATTTTATTGATCCATCATATAAAATGTAAATTCTGGCACTTGGTATTTTGATATGATTCTCTGTCCAAAGGACGCTAATTCTTCTTGGGAAATAAGTTATTTTATGTGGGTTTGGAGAACTGCACTTTCTTGTCTACATGATGGTGATGAAACACTGTGAGGATTGATAGGAACTGGATTCAAAAGGTGATATGAATTACCAGCTGGGTTTCCATTTACCAGACCAGTAGGTTTAAGGCTGCCCAAAAGCTACCTGTGGCTTTTTGAAATTCCGACTTTAAAGCAACTGTAGCTAAAACTTTGATCCTTGGAAAGAACTGTTGATTTTTAATAAGTAAAGGTTTGTGGTCTCCTAAGGAGCAACATAAAGAGCACAAAGGTCTTGCTTGATAGAACTATGAAACAGCTCTCATAATCTCACAGTTCTGAAATATAAGGTATAGATGGCAGATGACTGTTCTCTTTTCTTGAATGACTTAACTTGTAGAATGGACAATTTGGACCTCATTTTTGGTAAATGCTATCTCAATTTAAGAGGACATTTCTTCAATGAGAATATTGTTGTGAGTCTTTGGATGTTCACAGTAAACACACTTTCCCCATCAAAGGGAATTTTAATGTATCAAAACCAACTTTTTAGTTGTAGGGCCAGAAGTACATGTCTTAAAATGGGACAAGGCCATACCAGGTAGTGCCCTCCACATAAAGTGTATGCTGGATCTTCATTTATTGTTTGTTACAAATGTGCATATATTCATAGATGAATATATATATATAACATATATATATATATATAGATATATTATATATATATCTAAACTTGTCCCCCCCCCCAGTATTTTACAACTCTAACTGAAAATGATTTATATCTTACTCTTTGGAAGCCACCAATTAGCTTGGCAAAACTAGCAAGAGGGGCTCTGATATGACAAGAAGTTATTTCAAAACCATAAAACCCCCAACAATTTATCTCATAATTAGCATCCCTGAGAAGAAAAACATTCATAAAGAAAACACATGTATAATTCATTATCTCATATCACATTTTGCAAGTAATTGGCTTAAGGAGGCATGTATTTTGCATTGCAAAATAATGCAGGGGTGTTTAGGGGATAATAAAGAAGGGATCTCATTTTGGTTAAGAAATTCTCTTGCATGTAATTACTTTTTGAAAACAGAGCAGTTCTGTAAAGAAGTCTCAGATGGCTGGTTCAGAAGTCTGGGTCTGGTGGATAATGGTGGAACTTTTCCTCATAGGTGCTCTGAGACTGACTGTGCCTTGGTAGAACCAAAATTTTCAAGTGATTGCTTTGGCTGGATCCCTGCCTTCCTGTGTTCCTCAGAAGGGCTTTTCTCATAGGTTGGATGAATCAGTTATAACAACAACAAAAAAATTATTGTTCGGTGGTGTTGGATATGGAACTAGGAACTTGTGCATGGTACACTAGTGCTCTACCACTGGATCGCACACCCAGACTTCTTGTTCTTGTGGTAGTTTTAATAGATTTTTTTAAAGTTCCTAGAAAATTTATAACACAATAAAAAGTAATTACCAAGAGCAATAATGGTATCTCTTTCAGTTTATCCAATAAATCTGTACTATAATATTTAGAGTTGGGAACAGATTTATTGAGGTATAACTTACATGTCATTAAAGCACCCATTTAAAATGCACAATTCAGGACTGCAGAGATTGCTCAGTGGTTAAGAGCACTGACTGATCTTGCAGAAGACCAAGGTATTCTTCCCACCACCTGAATGACAGCTCACAACCACCCCTAACTCTTGTTCCAGGGGATCCAACATGCTATTCTGGCCTCTGTGGTCATTGCATGTATGAGTGTACATACATGCCAGTAAAACATTCATATCCATAAAATAAAAATACATAGAATTTTTAAAAAAGATAAAACCCGAGCCAGTGTGGTGGTACACATATTTATTTATTTATTTATTTATTCATTTATTTATTTATTTATTTATTTATTTTTGGTCTTTTCAAGACAGGGTCTCCCTGTAGCCCCAGCTATCCTGGAACTCACTCTGTAGACCAGGCTGGCCTTGAACTCACAAGTGCTAGGATTAAAGGTGTGTGCCACCACGCCCGGCTGGTACACACCTTTAATCTCAGCACTCAGGAAGCAGAGATGGGCAGAGAATCTCTGTGAGTTCAAGGCTAGCCCGGTCTACATAGTGAGTTCCAGGCCAGCTGGGGCTACAGGGAGACCCTGTCTCAAAAAGAGCAAGAAATAAAAAGATAAAACACATAATGAATTTAGTAATTTACCACATTATGTAGCCACTACCACAACCCCAATTTTTTGTAGACAGGATCTCCCTGTAGCCCCAGGTGGTCTAGAACTATATATAAACTAGGCTTCGTGGATCTCACAGAGATTTGCCTACCTCTGCTCCCAATTGCTGCTATTAAAGGTATGTGCCACCATGACCAGTCCCACAACCCCATTTTTGAACATTTCTGTCTCCCAAAGTATTCCCATGCCCCCTTTGCACTTAGTTCCTGCTTCAATCACAGAAAACCATTGGATTGACTTTGTATGTATAAAGATTTTCGTGTTTGAGGTGTTTCATACACATGAAATGCTTTAATATATATTTTTGTTTAACCTCCTTCACTTAGTGCTATGCTTTCAGGGCTCATATATGTTGTGGCATGTACCAGGTCTTCATTATCCACTGAATAGTTTTCCATGGGATGGGTGATATAGGTACTTCTGTGGTCTTTCATATATGAACTTTTGTGTGGATATGTTTTCATCCCTCTTACATCTATTCTAAGGAGTTGAATCCAGGACAGGAACTCTGTTCTGGTCTATGGCTGTGGACATCTTGATTAAAGGATAGCAGTTGCAATTCTTGGCTCAACCACATGCTACCTGTATCCTCTCAGACATATGATTTACTGTCTATATTCTTCCAAGTTCTCCTTGACTAAAATGGAAATATTCATATCTACCTTATAGGGTTTTAAGAAATGAAATGGATTAATACTGATGAAGTGCTTTGATACTTGGATCATGGCAAATGAAATTGAAGCATTTGTTAAATAAATACAGTAAGCACTCACTTGCATTTAGACATTAGAGGCTTTTAGAGTTGGAAGTTGCCTTTGAGAGAACTGAGTTTCCAGATGGAACTAACATGTTGAACCTGTGGGATGCAAACGTATCATCTTGTCTTCTTTGTTTCCTACCGCCCAGAGCAGTGGCCTTGTCCCATGACATTTCCAGCCACTTTAGATAATAGAGTCATAACAGCACTTGAAGGAACAAACAGGCCAAATCGGGTGGTAGAAGGGGTGTGCGCTCATGTATTTATCATTTTGCTGCTCCTCCTTCACAGTGCCAATGCCTTGCCCTTCTCCCTGCTAGCTGCACAGTCAGGCAGTAATCTCTACTTTGCAGACTGTTGGTTTCTACATCCTCTTTCCCAAGTCACTGACTGCAAGAAGGCAAGGAAAGGAAATCTGCAGGCTGTTTCTTTATTAGCACCATTGTAAACTAGCTTCCTGTGCTCTGGAGCCTGGTGTTTGCTATTCATTTCTGTTGATGGATCCCTCTGAATGTAACCCTGGTGCCTAGGCTGGTCTTTTTCTGAATAGCACCTGAAGCTCTCCAACTATTTATCCCTCAAATTGCATCCACTGCTTTCCTGTCTTTCCATGGAGGCATTCAGGCTCAGAAGAATTTCCATAGGAGTATGAAAAAGACACCAAATCATAAATGGCCCTTTGTCTAGCATCTGAGGTTCATGTTACCTTCAGTTCATCACTAAGAGAATGTGGCAGTATCACCAGACTTTAGAGTACCTGTTTGCTCCTGTGACTTTGGCTCCCTCAGAAACCTATACCCTATGCAAGTTATTTACAAGGCACATGTAATATCAAGTTCTTACTGGCTTGAAGACTTTAAGGTGGGAAGAAGTGCTGTCTCCTGTAAGCCCCATCACTTAGACACATGACTAGGGCAGGCCTCACCACCATGGGAGGCTGTGTCATTAAGATTTGAAACCTTGAACACTTAACAAAATCTCAAGGGGTTTATGGCAGATGGTGACATGTATGACTTCCTTTCAAGTGGTAGAATCCCAAATAGATATTGAACTGCTTGAGTTGCTATGGGTCCACATCCTTCTGGAAACTGCCTCATTCCTCTCCTTTACTTTGATAATGGGTGAATGGTCCAGCACGGGTGTCAAAAAAAAACTGCCTTCAATGCCCACTCCACATCTTTTTCATCTCTCAACCCTTTGACCCCCTTGCTTTGAATGAGAGGCTCCTGAGCAAGTGGCCCAAATTTATGTACCCAGGAATCTGAGGCTCCCTTAGAAAATATGCACCTATAGTCCCTGATTCATACCTTGTTCTACTGTCTAGATCATTATTTGGTGTCTCTGGCATTTTCTTTGCTGAGAATTTGAAAATCCTGCTTTGCCAACTGCTTTGCCAGCTGCTTTGCCAGCTGCCTAGAAACTCCCAACGGAGTTTATATCTTCAAGGGTGCTGGGTCAGCACCTATAGGTCTTTTGAACATTGTGTTGTGAATTCTATACCACTACCCTGGGGTAGATGTCTGTGATGTCTGCCAAGCCAGTGACTAGTGGGATGGAGAACCTTGTGGATGAAATTTAGGGAGCCTGTGAGGCCCTAAAGAGAGAGCTAGGGAGATGGAGCTGGTGATCCCAGAACTCAAGAGGCTGAGTTGGAGCTGGTGATCCCAGCACTCAGGATGCTGAGTTGGAGCTGGTGATCCTAGAACTTTTTGGAGAAAAAAAACTTAAAGGAAACGACAGCAACAAAAAGACTTGCTCAAAGAACTTACCCAAACTACATCACAAAAGTTTTTTTTTTAAGTCTTGAAAAAAGATGCAAGACAGGACTTAACAAGTATGGCAAAATGCATGAGTGGGGGGGGGTAGAGCATGAATGGGGGAACAGGCATAAACTTGAAAAAAGAGAGCTAGATGCAAGGCATTATAGATTATAGTTGGCTGTTGGAGTTGAGCAGATAGTTACTGTGTGAATAAGGGTGAATCAAATTGTGTGTCTAGTTTTCTGTTACTGCTCTGCATCTTCCAGGTATATGGAAAGGAGAGGACATCATGGCTTTGAAACTCTTGTGTCAGATATGTTTATTAAGGTGGCTTTTTCTTTGGCAGTACTTCCCCTTGCTTTATTCTGTAGATTAGTGATATCAAGTTCTGAACTCAGAGGCAGAAGGCCTGGCTTCCAGCTTCAGCAACTCTTTTCAGTTTCTCTGAACCTCAATTTCCTCCTGTGTAAAATCAGAATAACAGCACATGGCACCCCTTTTGCCTAGCTTTATGAAGTTGTCAAAGTCAGCTGGGCGCGGTGGTGCACGCCTTTAACCCCAGCACTGGGAGGCAGAGGCAGGCGGATTTCTGTGAGTTCAAGGCCAGCCTGGTCTATAGAGTGAGCTCCAGGCCAGCTGGGACTAAAGGGAGACCCTGTCTCAAAGAAGACCAAAAGAAAAAGTGAAAGTCAGACACTACCACATAGAAATTCTTTATAGGTCATCAAAGACTGACCAGAAGTTAGATGCGAAGATCCAGGATGGTTGGATATGGACTGGATTTAGTGACTCACTTCTACTGAATGGAATACATGGAATTGATGATGTGTGGCCTAGAGCCTGGGTCATAAAAGCCAGCAAAGCATACCACTTCCTTCTCCCAGATCATTCATTCTGACAGAAGCCATGTTTTTAGCAGTCCTATGGAAGATTCCATGTGATGAGAAACTGAAATAGGAGCTTATTCCAGTATGAACAAATGAGCTTGAAGGTTGATCCAATCACCCTAGTCTAGCCTGCAAGTAATCATGCAGCCCAAGCCCACATCTTGACTGCACCCTCATAAGACTCTGAGCCAGGCCTGCCTACTCAGCTGGCTGTTTGTGGAACCCTACCCTTAGAGTCTGTGTGAGGTCATAATGATTAATTTTTAGGTGGTTCTGGGCAGAAGGAGCCCAACACACACAACTACTGAGCTACACCCTAGGAACCAATATATTATTTGTTTCTTCTCCTTTTTTTTTTTTTTTTTTTTTTTTTTTTTTTTTTTGGTGTTTTCCAGACAGGGTCTCCCTATAGGCCCAGCTGTCCTGGAATCAATTCTGTCGACCAGGCTGGCCTTTAACTCACAAAGATCCGCTTTGCCTCTGCCTCCCAAGTGCCTAGGATGAAAGGCCTGTGCCACCACACCCGGCTTGTTTCTTCTCATTTTAAAAAAATATTGCACTCGCTTAAGAATTAACATGAGAGCCAGGCTATGGTACGCACACCTTTAATCCTTCTACCACTTGGGAGGCAGAGGCAGGTGGTCTTTGTGAGTTCCACGGCCTCCTGGTCTACATGGAGTTCCTGACAGCTGGGGTACAGGGAGACCTTTGTCTCGAAAAGAAAAAAAAAAAAAAATAAAAAAAAAAACGGAAAAACATGCGCAGGCATGGTGGCCCACTTTTAATCCCAGCACTTGCAATGGTAGAGGTAGCGGTATCTCTGAGATTCTAAGGGCTCGCCTGGTTCTACATAGAAGTTCCAGCGCCAGCTAACGGCCTACAGGGAGACCCTGTCTCAAAAAAAAAAAAAAAAAGAACATGATTACATTGAAAACTTGTATATATTAGAAAATTTGGAAAGGGAATGAATGGCTAACTCACTTTATCAGAACAGTGACAGATTTCACATTATTGTTGAAGGTTGGTAGTATAGTTTTGTCAGTAAAAATATTCAAATGTTATAGTAGACATAGAGAATTAAGAAGTTGTATTCTAAAATATAGTTACATATTTTTAGTTTGAGAATTACATCAGTTTAGTTATTATAGATTATAGTACTTACTATTTCTTTTTTTAACTTCCCAGACCATGATTTTTAGCTCTAGTAGTTCAATTAGAGCAGAGTTGAAGGCATAGTGGGACTGTAGAAGAGTAAGAAAAATAATGGAAAACCTCCTTGCTACCTGGTAATGGGGATAGGTCCAACATCAAGGCCTGGATGCTCAGGACCACATGTGGAATGAGGGCCACAGCTGGCCCTCAGGGGAGGTAGCAGGTCTGTTTTAGAGAATCTGTCCTCCCAGGAACTTCCTGTAGCTCAGCTGTCCTGGAACTCACTATGTAGATCTGGGGGGGGGGGTGCTCCATCTCAAAGAGATCCCCCTGCCTCTGTATCTCCAGTGCTAGCATTAAAGGCATGTGCCACCAGACCTGGCACCAATACGTTGTTTTTAGCTGCTAAATTTGGGATTGATTTAGTACACAGCAACAAATGATGTGGATATTCTTACTGAGTCCTTACCTTTAGAAAGGATGGTATTCACTATAGCCCCATATAAAGAAAATTCTAAATTTAACTTACAAAGATTAAGTATGCTTCAATTATTAAACAATTTTTATGCATTGACCTGGTTTATTTTATTTATTTATTTTTAAATTTTATTTATTTTTGTATGTGTATGAATGTACTGTCTGCATGTAGGTTTGTGCACCCGTGTCATGCAATGTCATGGAGGTCAGAATAGGGTCTTGGATTCCCCTGGAACTGGAGTTACACATGGTTCTCAGCCTCCATGTGGGTGCTGGGGATCGAACCCAGGTCCTCTGCAAGAGCAGTTGGTGCTCTTAACCTCTAGGCTATCTCTCCAGCCCCAGACATGGTTTATTTATTTTATTTTATTGATGCTTTGTGTATTTCATACATCATTTTCCAATTCAGTTTAGGCATATTTCCCTTTCCCTTCCCCCCACCCCACCCTACCCCATCCCAGATCATGCATTCTGCCATTACTGTCCTGCATCTTTCTCTCAGTTTTTTTTTTATTTTTTAGCAATAAGTAATAATTTATGAATACAAGCATCCTTCATGTAAAACCAATTTGCAAGCAGTTGTGCCCAAACCCACACAGCCCAAGGCTCCCACCATCCAGCTGGGGGGGCTTGTATGTTCACTCAAGTTGATCAAATAAGTGTCCAGTCTATATTGCTGTAGTTTCACCATTCACCCCATCGCAGCCCTTACATTCTTTACCACGCCCCCTCTCCGCAGATTGTTCTATAGGCTTAGAAAAGGGGCCACAGGTGGGTGAGAAGCAAACCAGTTACTTTCTCTGGAGCTGTTGTTCTTGTGGACTCTGGTCCAATTTTGGCTGTTTCCTTTCATGGGCTGACAGTTTGTCAGGGAATAACCTTTTCGGTGCTTACTCATGAAGCAAAAGCAATTATTATTATATTAATATAATATAAATATATCTATATATTATTATAGTTATTTTAAAACAGTAAAGACTACTTGTTATGGTAGGTTACTTTGGTATAGGCACAGGTGTTTGGATGAGGCTGGTATGTTAACTGTGAGTATACATTTTTTTATGTTATTTTAAAATATGATTAAAAGTCTTACTGTGGCTTTATAAAACATCTCCTACCCATTCGGGATGTAAGCTTGTTGGCCTCAGCTTGGGTTATTCCTCAAGGCGGGGGGGGTGAGAGAGGCCACAGCCCAATTAGATTTGGGTTATATTGGGCATATGGCTGCCACTGCCCCACAGTATTTCCAGGCAGGTGAGGTTGTAGCTGGTGCTGACGAAGAAGTCTTGCTTGACTCATGGAGACCATATTGCTTTATTGGTTTCGTGGCCTTTGGTAACATTCTATGGCATTCCAGAGACCCTCTGTTCACTTGCATGTGTGGTCTCATACATCTTTCCCATGTCAACGTCAGGTCTTCAACAAGAAGGGCCCTATGCCTCTTCTTTCTTGCGGGGTTATCCCAGTTTAGAGGCAAGGGGCTTTTACCTTTTGTGGGGCTTGGCTCCCCTGGCCAAACATTCCTTTGTAGAATAATCCATGCCTGATGTCAGAGCTCCTGTTATAATATATTTTGCTTAAGTGGCATTATAGCTTAAGGAGACTTAGTATTATATTTTGGTTTCTGGATAGACAATAATCCTTTACAGTTCCTATGGTCTATTAGTCAATTCAAGAAGCAGTTTTACCCTGCTTTATAGAGGAGATTACCTATGTAATAGTTGTCTCCAATTACAGTTGGAGAACAACCTAATCATCAATCATATTTTCTCCTTGTTCTATGGGGAGAGGTAAGAAAGTCTTTCATTTTAAAACCTTTGTGGCTACCTAGAAGTTAAGTTTTATTAGGACTCATTATAAAAATAGTTGTTACAAGTAGGCTCCCCCCAGAGGGGTTTGGATTTGTTCCCCCCCCCCGTAGCAATCTCAGGCTTTTCTTCCTTTTAAACTGTTTCAGATGGGTCAACCTTTCTGTTTGCTCCATCTTTGAGTGGTTCTTTGCTTTCTTGTTTTTGAGTAGCTTGTATTATCTGGAATATAATGCATTGTCAGATGATCTGCAGTGAGGTTTCCTCCCACTGTCGTGTGGGTTTTCTCTTCCATTCCTTTATTGTTTCCTTTGATCGTACAGAAACTTTGAGTTTAATGAGGTCCCATTTGCTAATTGTCGATCTTATTTCTTGTGCAGCTGCTGTCTCGTTTAGAAGTTTTCTTCCTTTACACCAATGTCTTGTAGGTTGTGCCAAGTTTTTCTTCTTAACCTCCAGAGTTTGGGGTTTAACATTGAGGTCTTTGTCCATCTGGAGGTGCACTTTTGTACAGGGTGAGAGTTAGGGGTTTAATTTCATTCTTCTACAAGTGGTGATCCAGTTTTGCCAACACCACGTTATTGAAGATGCTGTCTTTCCTCCTCGTGTGTTTCCTTGGCCCCCTTGTCAAATATGAGGTGGCTGAAATTGTATGAGGGCTCAGGTTTGGATCTTCAGTTTTGATCCATTGGTCAACTGGTTTTGTTTTGTTTGCCATGACAGTACCAGGCTGATTTTTATGACTATAGCCCTGTCGTATAGTTTTGATGTCTTGGTATAGCCATCCCCCTGTATTTGGCTCGTTTTTTTGCTCAGGGTTGCTTTGGCTATTCGGGGTCTTTTGTTTTTTTCCAAATGAAATCTGAGGATTTTTTTTCCAACTGTTAAAGAAACTCTTGGGGATTTGATTGGTCAGCTTTAAATCCTGTAAACGAGTCTAGGGCAAATGGACATTTTTTAAGATATTTAAAACAATCATGAGCATGGAAGAAGTTTGTCCAGATCTTACTGCATGTCTTCCATCATCAATTTTCTATTTTTTTCAGGGGTTTAGAGATTTTTGCTTGTAGAGATCCTTTGTGTCTTTGGTTAGGTTTGTTCCTAGGTATTTATTGTTTTGGAGGCTATTGTGAGTGGGAAGGTCTCCTTGTAGTCCTTCTTCAGTTGTTTTGTTGGTGGTGTAAAGAAAGGCTACTGACTTTTATAGATTTTATTTTGTATCCTTGCCACTTTAGTAAGATCTTAATCGTTTCTAGGAATTTTCTGGTGGACTTCTTTAGCATCCCTTAGGTAGACAATCATATATCAGCAAAAAGAGATAGCTTGACTTCCTCTTTTCCAATTAGAACTCTTTAATTTTTCCTATTTCTTGCCTTATTGCCCTAGCAAGGGTTTCCAGCAGTATATTGAAAAGGAGTGGTGACAGGGTGCAGCCTTGCTGAGTTCCTTATCCCTACCTTTAAGGGGAATGCTTCCGTCGTTTCCCCATTTAGGATTATATTGGCTGTGGGTTTCCTGTATATGGCTTTGATTACATTGAGGAATGATCCCTCCAGTCCCACATTCCCCTAGGACTTTAAACATGAAGGGATGCTGGATTTTTGTCAAAGGCTTTCTCCACGTCAATTGAATGATTATGGGTTTTTGTCCTTCAGTCAACCATTTATATGTTTGATGATATTTATTGATTTTCATATGCTGAACCATCCCTGCATCTGGCTGTATGACACCAACTTGTCATGGTGGATGATTTCTTGATGTGGGTCTGTATGAGATTTTCCAGTATCCTGGTTTGAATTTTGGCTCTGTGTTCATTAGGGAGATGGGTCTATAGTTCTCCTTTTTAGTTGTATCTTTACTGGTTTTGGTAATATCGTGATGCTGGCTTCATAGAAGGAAATTGGGAGAACTCCCTCCATTTGGATCCTTCTAAACAATTTGAGTAGTAATGTTGTAAGTCTTTTTGAAATATTTTAAGAATTCTGCCGTGAAACCATCTGGGCCTGGGCATTTTTTTTTTTTTTTTTTTTTATTATTACATCTTCAATTTCTCCTGTATTATTGGTCTATTTAGGCTGTCGATCTCTTCTTGGTTGAGCTTGGTTGATTCCCGGAATTTCAGATTTCATCCAGTTTCTTCTAGGTTTTCAAACTTAGTAGAGTAGAAGGTTTTTGAAGTGATTCCCGAATGTTTGTCTGGATCTTTTCCATTGTCTGTTGTGATATTTCCCCTTTCTCACAGCTTCTATTGATTTGGAGTTGTTCCCTCTTTTTTTAGTTTACTGGGCTAGAGGTCGTTCTATCTGGTGTATTCTCTCAAAGAACCAACTTTTGGATTCATTGATTTTTTGATGGTTTTCTTTGGTTTTCTATTTCATTGATCTCTGCTCTGATTTTTATTTATTCTTCTTCTTCTGGTTTTGGTTCATTTGTGTTGGTTTAGTTTTTTAGTTTGCAGGTTAGATATTCACTTGTGCTCTTCTGTTTTCTTAATGTGGGCTTAGAGCTATAACTTCCCTCTTAGGACTGTTTTAAAGTGTCCCATAGATTTTGCTGTGTTGTTTTTAATCATTGTCATTCAGTTCAGGTGTTTTTATTTTTTATTTCTTCCTTGACCCCATTCATTATTCAGGAGAGTGTTGTTTAGTCTCCATGTGTTCTTGTAGGTTGTAGGGTTATCCTGGTGTTGATATTGGATTTTATTGCACTGTGGTCTGATAGAATGCATGAGATATTTCAATTTCTTTCTTTTATTTGTTGAGTTTTTCCCTGTGTCCCGGTATATGGTACTATTTTGGAGAATGTTCCATGAGGTGCTAAGTAGAAAGTGTATTCTTGGTGTTTGGGTGAAATATTCGATAGATGTCTGTGAGGTCCATTGGTGTAATTTTGTCATTTAGTTCAGATGTATCTCTTGTTTATCCTTTGTCCTGTTTGATCTGTCTAGGGGACTTAATGCGGTATTGAAGTCCCCTACTATATGTGCTGGGGTTAATCTGTGCTTGAGATGCTGAAGAATTGTCTTTATAAAGTTTGGTGCACCAGACATGGTTTTATTTTAACACCTATAATGTGTTGCACAAAGTAAAGCCATTACTGAGTCTTGGCATCAAGCCTTTTGGGCTTGAGGGTTTTTTTAATTGAACTTTTGCAATTTTCATATATATAATTTGATGGTATTTAAACCTTCCCTCCCTCTCCACACCTCTCTCCAACTGCCCCAACCAATTTTAATATACATTATACATTACCACATACTCACACACCATACACACACACACACACATATATATATATATATATATATATATATATCCTATAGAGTTTGATTTGTGTCTCTAAATGTCTTTCAGTATGGGTCCATCCACTGGGCCCACAAAGAGTCTCATCCCTGTAAGACAGTCTTTCCCCCTCCCAGAAACCATCAATTGGCAAAAGTTCCTTGGGTTGGGATTTCTTACCAACTTCCCTATATCTATGCTGGGATTTTTGTCAGTTTGAGCTTGCATAGGACTTGTGCATGCTGTCACCATTGCTTTTAGTTCAAACAAATAACTGACCAGCTGTCTGGAAGACTCTGTGAAACAAGTTATTCCAAAGTAGACATTTAACGGGAATCAGTTAGCCCTCGCTGTCTGGTTTAATACTATTTTCTACTTCTGTATAATGTAAATTTATTCTCTTCATTAAAAATATCTTTTCTATCCAGGTGTGGTGGCATATGCCTTTAATCCTAGCACTCAGGAGGCAGAGGCAGGCAGATCTCTTGAGTTCAAGGCCAGCCTGGTCTATAGATCGAGCTCCAGGCCAATTGGAACTAAAGGGAGACCCTGTCTCAAACACACACACATACACACACACACACACACACACACATATTCTATTATTTTGATTTTATGTGTATGAGTGCATTGCCTGTGCATATGTAGGTGCACCTGTGTCAACCAGTACCTGTGGAGGTCGGAAGAGGGCATCAGTTCCCCCAGAAGTGGAGTTATGGATGGTTGTTAGCTGCCATGTGGGTGCTAGGAATTGAACTCAAGTCCTCTGCAAGAGTAGCCAGTGCTCTTAACCACTGAGCAATCTGTCCAGTCCAATCTTTTAAAAACTTTCATATGTAAATAATAATGAAATATCATTTACAGGAAAATGGATGCAACTGGAGATAATAATATTAAGCAAAATAAGTCAGGCTTAGAAGTGTGTGGTTTTTCTCACTTGTGGATCTTATATCATATAGGTACACAAACTATATCTATATATTACACAAAAGTAGAAGTCAGACCATCTGGGAAAATGAATGGGAATAGAGAACAGAGAAGGGAGAAGATGGGGAGTATGAATACGGTCCAAATATATGAAATAATTGCCTGAAAATAAATTTTTTATGAAACCAATCACTGTATACAATGAATATATACAAATAATTAATATACACATATATGTATATAAACATATATGTGTATATTTTTAAAAAATAGTTTATCAGCTGTGGTCCAGTCAGGCAAATATATATCAGCCCAATTGTTTTCACAGAGAGAATTTAATAGAATTTTTATGAGTACTGAAACTGAAAAGGTTAGAAAGAAGGCTCTGAGACAAGGCTCTAAGACATCAGAAGGAGCTTTACAAGGGCAGGAGTGCAGAGGATGTTAAGGTCGGATCAGAACTTTGAGGAGGGAATATCCCAGGCTAAGCAAGTACCTCTGAGGGGCAAGAAGCTGGTTCTTGGAATTTAGAGTGAAAAAGCTGGATGTTAGAGACAATTGAGGGTTCACAACAAAGCCTGCTCACAGGAACACAGAGAGGACAGAGCAAGTCCCCTCTATCCTTCTAGGGCTTCTCTGGTGCTGCCTAGTTGCAGAGCCTAACAGGGAGCTGTGTGTAAAGCAGAAATGGGGTTCCCAGACCTAGCATCACAGAGCAGAGCTAGGAGATGATAGCTTAATAGACAGTTCAGTCTTAATTCTTTCCTTAATTATTTACAGCTCCATTATAAGGTGCACCCCCTCCCAGCACCACTCCCTCTGTTTTTCACAGAAGCAACCGCCTGGAAGGGATATTGTAACACCAGAATTTTCCTTCCTGGGGTGCTCCGATTTCTTCACAGTGCATCAAACACACTTGAGATGCACTTCTATCTTGCCCAACTTTGCAACTGACTGAACAGTTTTTCCCTTGGTTTTTGGCTCTGGAGAGCAAAGCTTTTATTTTCATTCTATTGAACTTTTGTATTCACTAATGCAGCCTGATTAATATTTAAGTTTGTTGCAGCTAAATTAAAATAACTGAAAATTGGGGTGGGTGTGGTGGTGCACACTCAGAAGGCAGAGGCAGCCAGATCTCTGTGAGAGTGAAGCTAGCCTAGTCTACATGTAGAGTTCCAGACCAGCTCGGGCTACAGGGAAACCCTATCTCAAAAACTCAATAGTCCCAAATAAAACCATTTAAGAAAAAAAATTGATAGTTTGTTTATTTTTGGTCTCACTAGCCACATTTCAACAACCTAATAATCATGTAGCTGACTGAACAACACAATTCATTTCCATCACTGAAAAACATTCTATTAGTGACAGATGTCCTAGAGTCTCTTAAATGTTCATAAGAAACAGCATGGTGGTATATATTGCTAATCCTGGCACTTGGGAGGTTGAGGAAGGAGGGTCACTGTGAGTTTGAAGCCAGCCTGGGCTACATAGTGAGTTCCAGGCTAGTCTGGGCTATGTAGTGAGGTGGACAGATGGATGGATGGACAGATGGATGGCTGTGTTTCAGGCATGGTGGTTCATGCCTGCAATCCTACTACTCAGGAGGCCAAGGCAGGAAAATCGGGTTCCAAACCTCCCTGGGCTATAGAATAAGAAATTGTCTCAATTAATTGATAGTTTATATGAAGGGAAAATGCTCATGAGACCTTGAATCTTCAAGAAAAAGAAATGTAGTAGTTTCTCCAAACTGCTTTTTTATTTTTTATTTTATTTTTGTCTTTTTCAGACAGGGTCTCCTTATAGCTCCAGCTGGCCTGGAACTCCCAGTGTAGACCAGGCTGGCTGTGAACTCACAGAAATCTGCCTGCCTCAGTCCCCCAAGTGCTGGGATTAAAGGTGTGCACCACCATGCCCAGCCACCAAACAGCTTTTTTAAACTGATGAAACCTATTTTCATTGATAAAAATCAGGAACTTGCTTTGGTTGTATTATCTTAAGATAGACCTTCCATTTCTGTTTTATTATTTTTTATTATCATTAAGCTTTTTCCATAGGTCACACATCATTTCTCAGTTCAATCTAGAGTCGCTTCCCTTTCCACATTCCCCAGCCCACCCGAGTCCCTGCACTCTGCCGTACATGTCCTGCATCTTTTTCTGAGTCTTTCCAGAGTTTTTAATCAGTAAGACCAGAGAAACTGTACTGCAGACATAGAACTTGAGATCTTAGTAAAAAGACAAAAAAAGAATAAAGATAGGACTATTGTTTGACCTATCTCCAATTCTTACTGGCAAGTGCATCTACTCTGTGGCTGCCACCGCTTTTGGCACTCCTCAAAGACATGAGACACAGCTTTTTAACCTTCCAATACGGACTGAGGACTCATGTCTCTCCAAGAATCCTCCAAACCTTCAATGCCAGATGGGGACTGCTGAGATACCCAGCTTGTGAACTAAACAGCTAAGGGGATGTCAGCCTCGTCAGAATATAGACTGCCATTGTTGGACTACCTGGGCTGTATCATGGAGGCCAGTGCAGGGGGGATCAAGACAAGATATGTGCTTACTGGACTTCATTTTGGGGACCATGGGAGGGAAAGACCCCAATGTGGAGCAAAAGTGCAGGAGTGATGGTTGTTTGGGGTTGCCAAGGAGGAGCCTTCAAGTACTTCCTTAAGGAAAACATGACATCTTTTAGGAAAATAAATCCTCCAATTCAAGTGATGTGTATATATGTGTGTATATATAATGTAACAATACAAGTTGGTGAGAACAACAAAAGAACTGAAAAAAAGACCTTCCATTTCTATGCACATCAGTATTCATGCCTTAACTAAGATCATCTATAAGTTTGCTGTTTTGTTTAAACCTCTTTGCCTATAGCATTTGCTGATAGCATTTCCACATTTCCCCTTTCCTTTTTTCTCCTGCCCAATTTTAAGGAAAACCAAAGATTTGCTCCCTAAGCCCTTGATTGGCCTCCCTCAACCTCCACCCATGTCTTTGAATTATCCCTTCACCTTTCTGCTGCCATATCTGGTCACCACCTTCACTGTGGCAACCCCTGGTGATTTATGACCCATGGAGTAAAGCCCAGTGTCAGTGCCTTCTGGACACATAGCTTACACTCTGGGATGTGCCCTTGCCACCTTTTACCTTGCCCCAGGTCAAGTGTTATTTTCTGTTCCCTTGACTGTATGCTTGAATTTTGCTGCACTCTTCCCTTTATGTACTGTCTTTTCATCCACCTCTTTGTTCTTCATAACAGAAACCTACTTTCCTGACAGTGTGAGTGGGTGGTGATTGCACAAGCTCATGCTTTAAATATAGATACACACACACACACACACACACACACACACACACACACATATAAGAATATATAGATATATATATATAGATATAGATAGATTATGCTAGATGTGTATTGCTTGCATGTGTGCAAGTGCCCCTGTGTCATGCCGTGCCCCTTGGAGGACAGAAGATGGTGCTGTATCCTCTGAAACTGGAGTTATAGATAGTTGAGAGATGCCATGTGGGTGCTGGGATTTGAACCTGGGTCTTCTGCAAGAACAGCCAATGTTCTTAACTGCTGAGCCATTTCTCCAGCCACAAGCTCATGCTTTACCCAGACTGTTCCCTCACCTCTCAATGACTGATCCTAGTAGAGGTGGATCTCCTCCAGTAGGCAGATTTTGCCCAGGGATTCCCCTTTGGCCTTTTCACAGCAGTTCCCTATGAGACCTCCTACCTGACTGATTCTTGCCCATCCCTCTTTCAAGAGATTAGACCTTCACTCCAATCTGACAGTGTCCTATCCTCTCCCCCTGTACTCTTCATACACCTTCTCCATAGCAGTTCTCACATAGCTAATCTTGTCTTGACATTTGCTTGTCAGAGACCAGAATTGACACAGTGATAATTTCCCTTATTGATCAAATTTGTGCAGCCCTCTGTTATATCACCGTTTGACCACAACTGCTGTCACCATCATTGTGCCTTTGTCTGTCTTCTCCCCCTGGCAGTTCCCTGGGGTCAGCCTGTTTCTCCCATTCTACTTTCCCTGTATTTGGCATGCATTAAAACATGCTTTTTGAATTGGGCTTAGTTATTCTTTGAGGGGCTAAATAATCCTTTTTCAATATGACTCATGTTAAAGGAAGGCATATAGCCTTTCTCTGGTTAAAAAATGATGTAACTTGCTGGTCATGGTGGTGCATGCCTTTAATCCCACTGCTCCAGTGGCAGAGGTAGGATATTTCTTGTTAGTTCAAGGTTAGCTTGGTCTAAATAGCAAGTTCATGGCTAGCTAGGGCTACAGGGTGACCTCCTCTCAAAAAGACAAAAAAAAATAGATGCAACAAAAAGTTTTATGCTTGAGAGAAGGCTCTGTCTACCATTAAAGAAGCAGTTAAATCCACTCACTTATATACTAATGAACAAATTTTAAGCACTGTGGCACCCACAAGTCTTTGTTTTCCATATAGGCACTCTGCAGTACATGGCACCTGAGATTATTGACCTAGGACCTCGTGGATACGGTGCAGCAGCTGATATTTGGTCGCTGGGTTGCACCATTATTGAGATGGCCACCAGTCGGCCTCCATTCCATGAGCTTGGTGAACCACAAGCAGTAATGTTCAAGGTAAGATAGCTTTGTTTATTTGGGTGGTTTAGATGTTGGGGCAGAACTTTTAGATGTGAAGTACAGGTGTCTGTCACTGAAGTGAGTACAGGATGTTCCATAGGCCCTTGAGCGCCTTCACTGTTGGGCCCCTGAAGAAGGTTCTCACAGCTTGCCACCCCACATCAGCTGCCAGGATAGCTCCAAAGCCAAGATACCAAATCAAGAGTCTGTTGACCCTTCGATCACAGTCAAGGAACCTGAATGCAAGGTCTCAAAGACAGCAGTGACCTCCCCTCAGCACACTGGTGACTATGGTGTACCCATTTGGGGCCATTGAAGATCATATCTGCAAGCTTCCATCACAGGCCTTGGAATCTAGAATGGCTAGTGCTAGGATGGAATCTAGAATGTAGGCATGCCGTCTAGTCTCTGAGCTTCTGACTTTCTGTGTTCGAAGGAAGCCCAGCTGACAGCTACAACTTTGTGAATTTTTCCACAGTGTATAAGTAACTCTCCTGATCCTCTTCCTGTCTCCTGTTTTTACTTAGCTAATTAGGTGTACAAACTCTTGGAAATGTGTTGACATTTTAAGTGGCATATGAAGTAACTTTTATTGCCAACAAAAAATTAATAAATGTCACCTGTGTTATTCTGGGGTCCTAGAATCCTCCAGAAAAATGTCAAGAAACTTCTAGGCAGTGCCTTGAAAGAATTATTTTTACACAAAGGGGACAGTTTATCAGTTTGTGTAGCCCAAAATGTTATGTGGACACTCTAAACCCAGTAATTGAGAACATGCCCTTGTTTCATAAACAGAATCTTTACAGAGGTATCCAAGTTAAAATGGGGTCAGTAGTGTAGGCCCTAATGCAATGTGATGAGTATCCGTATATGAAGGATAGCTTGACACAGATCCTGGCACTTGGAAGGCTGAGACAACAGGATCACAAATTCAAGGGCAGCCTGGGCAGCTTAGTAGGACATTATCTCAAAAGTGTACGTGTGCGCGTGCGCGCGCGCGCACACACACACACACACACACACACACACACACACACACACACAGAAATGTAGAAGACTGAAGGCACACCGAGAATTCCATGTGGAGGCAGGGAGTTAGGGTAATACATCTTCAAGCCTAGAAATGGAGAACTGGCCTACAAACCAGAAGCAGAGAAGTTAGGAGGAATCCCTTACACATTCAGAAGGAATCTGGTCCTTAAAATACTTTGATCTCTGACTTCCAGCCAAGAGCCACCTAGTCTGTGGTTCTTTGTCACAGCAGCCCTATCAAACTAAGGTAAGACCCTAATGCTTTAGGGTCACCACAAAGCATTCATATATATATATATATATATCATATATATATATATTTTTTTTTTTTTTCAATGCCTGCATGGTGGCATGTCTATAATCTCAGTACTTGGGAGGTACAGGTGGGAGGATCAATTGGTAAAGGGCATAATAAGCTACATAGTAAGTTTGAAGCTAGCATGAGATACACGAGAACCTGTCTCAACCCATCCCTATCCTACAACTACAGAGCAATGCCCTTGCAAGGTGCCAGGTGTTACCTACTATGCCATTTTCTGATAGCCAGAAAGCCAACTCTTTCCACTTTAGGTTAAGGTCCTGAATTTTTATCTTTGTTTATTCTGCTGCTGATGGGCACTGCCAATGTGTCTTCCCCGTTGCTCAGGTGAGGGTTGGCACCAGTAATGCACCCTGTATTTAAAATCCTGAAGCTGGGCGTGGTGGCACACACCTGTAATCCCAGCACTTGGGAGTTCAAGGCCAGCTTGGTCTACGTAGTGAGTTCCAGGACAGCTTGGGGCTACAAGGGAGACCATGTCTCAAAACAACAAAAAGAGTGCCAAACCTGGTGGTCTTAGTGGCTGTTAAAATGAATTCTAATTTTTTTTCTCAAAAAAGACCACACAAAAAAATAAAATCCTGGTGATTGGATTCCATCTACTATGTATGTTCTAACTCTTAAGCTGCCCATCTATTTTAGCCGTGAGGAGCACTGTCCTGAGTAGGAACATAGCACTTGGTCAGAGGCCTTGGGTAGATAAAATTGGAAGGCTCTGTAGTTTTCATTACTCACACAGTGGAGCAAGGGAGTTCAAACTATAGCCCCCAGGTCAGCCAAGAAGTAGACAAGGAACATGGATATGGAAGACAGAGTGGCTTCTGCCTCTGAATTGCCAAGTGGACTTGGAAAAGACACAGGGAAGACCATGGGTTTTAAATGACAACTCCTGAAAAGGCTCTAGAGAGCCACCTGTGATATGCACAATTGTTCAGGAAGAGGTTATGTGAGATTTTTCATGAGATTCCCATGTCATGATGAGAGATGACATCTGGAAACTAATGTTTGCTCCCCTATGGGGAGGGACAGCCCTTTAGCAGGACAGTGAATAGCTGGCTAGAAGAGATGCCAAAGCAACCCTGTTCTAGCAAATTGCATTGGGAAAGCACAGTATTGTACCCCATAGGGAAGAGGCTGGGCATTGCTGTGGATGCTTGTCTGTGAGGTAGCGGCTTCAGGCTGTGCTTCCTTGTGGCTGGAGCTGAAGACTGGGGATCTGAACTGTGGATTGAGAAAGACTGAGAGGTATGAGAGGGAGTGATGCTCTTGGGGTCCGTGTGTCTGAGAACATACCTACCTTGGAATCTCCTCAGCTGGAGGCTTCCCTACAGCAAGCTGAAGTCCGAGTCCTTCTTGGTTATCTCCTATGTTGTAACGAACCACCTCCATGCTCTCTGCACTTAGAGCAAAGCTGTTTCTCAGTTCTTGAGTTCACTGTCAGTCCTTCAGTGTCTATCCTAGGTTTGTTCATGGGTGCATCCAACTGCTGGCCTCACTGGGAAAGGATCATCTGACAGGGCTCTTCTGAATGGCTGAGGGCACAACAGGGAAGGCTGGCCTACTCTTTCCACATTCCCGTCATCCTGGCTCCCTTCTCATGCCAGACTGCAAAAAGGCAAAAAAAAAAAAAAAAAAAAAAAAAAAAAAAAAAAAAAAGACTACCAGGCATCATAAGCCCTTGGCTTTGAAAACCTCACAATACTGCTTCTGCAACTTTTCTCTTTCTTGGTCAAAGTCACAAGAAGCTAGCTAATAGTCCAAGTCAGGGGAAATAAGACTCCGTCTGTGAATGAGAGAAACAGAAACATCACTTAACAGAGGGCTATCCGCACAAATGAGTGTCACCATCCTGATGGGCTCCAGCCCCTCAGGAGATGGCAGATGCGGGCGATTCCTATTGAAAACAGGCACCACTCAAGGCTCACTGACACGTCCTTACCTCTCCCATCAATGCAGGTGGGGATGTATAAGATCCACCCTGAGATTCCAGAAGCCCTTTCAGCTGAGGCCAGAGCCTTCATCTTATCCTGTTTTGAGCCTGATCCTTATAAAAGGGCCACTGCTGCTGACCTACTCAGAGAGGGGTTTTTAAGGCAGGTGAACAAAGGCAAGAAGAACCGCGTTGCTTTCAAGCAGTCAGGTGAGGTGTACCTGGATGGTGGGGAAATACCCTGGGCTGGGGCTTTTCTGTTTTCAGATGGAGAAGTGGCTGAGCTCCCCATGCTTGGCCTCTGTGTGAGGAACAGCAGGAGTGGTGCACTCGGTTTGAGGGGGTGCAAACCCAGCCAACAAATAGCTATCCTCCTGACAGGCACAGGGAGCATAGGTCACTATGACGCTGCCTCCTGTACTTGGTTAAAGTCCTTCCTTGAAGAGAATGAAGAGGGGAAGAAGGCACGAGGTCCCCTCCCTGAGGTTTTGTGTCTTGCCCACATGCAAAGCCTTGTGCTGCCTTCATTTCTGGAGTTCTGTCAACCTGTGCTGACCCTAGCCTTGATTTTTCTTAAAAAAAAAAAAAAAAAGGCATGTTCGATAGTCTACATATGGTAGCTGTCATGCAGGCTACCAAATTGAAGTTGACACTTCCTGGTACAGTAAGTCTTGAGTCTTGTCAGTGAACTAAGATTGGCCTCTAAGAAAGCCGTTTGTCCTCTTCCTGGTGTGGGTATGTCAGAGGCTATGGCTTACTAGCTCGCTGCAGAGACCCTAGGCCTCTTGTGTCAGCATTTCCTATGAGGTCCAGCTCTGCCTACATTTTCATTCACTAGGATCACACTCCAGATGACTACCACCAGGTTAGAGCAGTGCAGGCTTAGCAAGCCCCTGTGTGGGTACTTGGCCCTTTTTGGAACCTCCCCATTCTGTCTTTCCACAGAGGGTGTCCAGAGTGGCACTGGTGCCTTGGCCCTGCCCTCTTCAGGTGACGTAGTGGGCAGCAGCAGCAGCAGCAGTGAGCATGGCTCCATCTCCTCAGACTCCGATGCTCAGCCTGAATCATCATTCTTTATAAACTTCCTGGCACCAAAGCGTCAGTTCAGCCACGTTCTCGGGTACTGTCTCTTCTCCCTCTGCTGTGGTCTTCTGAGGGGTGCTGGTGTTCTTCAGTGGTGAGATTCCAACCATGCAGCTGGCAAGGGCTTCTGCTTCCTTTTGGCAGGGCACCGGCGTGCCCAAGGGCACACTTCCTTCACTTACTGCCCATTCTTTCTTACCCTTTACTTCTGTCTCCCTTCCTCTTTATCCCATCTCCTCCTCCCCTCACTCTTTCTGCTGGGCCCTCTCTTCCTCCAGTTGTTCTCCCTCTCCTACTTCCTTTCTGCCCACTTCTCCCACCTCCCCTTTTGGTCTCCATTCCTTTCTTCCTACCCCACCCCCTAAACATGCATGCCATGAGGGAGTCAAGGAGGGGAAGACACCAGACCTCATGCCCACCAGCATGCCTCATACAGTTTCCTCTTCTGCAGCCTAGAGCCTGCAGTGCATTCCTCTCTGCCCCTCCCCAGAGCAGAACTTCCCAGGCACACAGGGATGATTGCATGTGTTTGTCCACAGTGTCTCACATGAGAGCTCTGCCTTAGAAGATCAAAGCACAAATTCTTCATCTCCAGAGGACAGGGACGCAGGCCTCTTCCTGCTGTGCAAGGAGAGTGAGCGCCGGGCCATTCTGTACAAAATCCTTTCAGAGGAGCAGAACCAAGTGGCTTCCAACTTGAAGGAGTGTGTGGTCCAGGTACAGGCCCAAGGGCGGGCATCTGATAATCCCACCCCTCTGCCCAATCCACATCTTCAACAGGTATGAACAAGGACAGCAAGGCTCCCTGCATCCTGAAACACTTGCATAGTTGTAACTAACAATCCCTGTATTTCCCTGTCATCCTTCCCTTTCCCAACAAAATCTAAAGAAAAACTGTTTGAGAAAGGTAAATTGGTAGAATACCACAGTCCCTCTGGCAAGAGTGGGGTGGTGCTGCCTCCTGGTGGAAAGCCAGATGGCAGACAGAAGCCCAGGAAAGCAGAAGACCTGGCTCCCAGCAGCCTCTGGCCTCCTCTCACCTTGGGAGTGCTGCACTCAGAAGCTGAGAGACCAGCCACTGTAGGGAGAGTGACAATGGAGGAAAATCAGAGTTTTAAGTAGGTCACAGTAGTAGCAAACTGATCCTTCTCTCTGTTTTGCATGAGAAGATCTTTGAAGAGAGGCCTTTGTACTACTGTGAAGTATGCCTTCCTAAAAGCTCCACTGATTTGGGTCCTGTGGAATGGTCAAACAAGCAGGCAGGCCATTCCCAACGGGCTTAGGTGCTGACACTATAAGGCCAGCTACCCATCAGGGAGGAGGACAGAAGACTGACAGGAAGGATACAGAAGGAATACAGGAAGAGACTCTTCTCTGGGAGTTCCCAGTTAATTAGCAAATGTAGTCTAGTTTCCCCACTATGTACTTTTGCATTTTCTATCCCTTTTTTCTGACTCATTCAATGAAAATGATTTTTGTTTGTGGTCCGCAGAGCTCAGAAAAGTTGCTTCTCTCAGTTAGCCACATCAAGCAGATAATTGGAATCTTGAGGGACTTCATCCATTTCCCAGAGCCCAGGGTGATGGCAGCCACAATATCAAAACTAAAGGTGGACCTGGACTTCGACAGCTCATCCATCCATCAGATTCACCTGATGCTGTTCGGATTCCAGGATGCTGTGAGTACTGTATCCTGTCCTAGAGAACATGTTAAACCACAGAGTTCACTCACCATTTTCCTCTGTAGCTCTCAGCCCTCCTCATACATTCACCACCTCAATCCTCAATTTCAGCAGCTCTGTCTGAACACTAAGCATGTAGAAAATGTCACCTTGGTGAATGGGCCAATTGCATTTGGCCACAAAGCATATAATAGGATCTGGGAACAAGGCTTCTACCAGCACAGTAGGTATGTTTTTGTGCTTGCCCAGATGAGGTTCCTCCAGTACCCAAACCAGGTCTGCTTCATCTTGTGTCTCATGCTCCCAATACAGTCTTTCATTCCATAGGCACTTAATAAATGCCCTTTGACTAAACATTCAAGAGGCTATTTCATCTTGTAGACCTAAGCGTGAACTAGTGTCAGCTTAGAGGAAGATTCATTCAGAAGAAATATGACAGGCAGAAGTCAGGACAGCAGAGCCACTATTTCATGTCAGAGGGAGAAGCAAATTAGAACTAGCAAGAACTTTTAATTCCTAATGTGTAGCAGAACAGACATATGGACTTTTGTGATTTTTAGGTAAATAAAATTTTGAGAAAGCACTTAATTAAGCCCCACTGGATGTTTGCCATGGACAACATCATCCGCAGAGCGGTGCAGGCTGCAGTCGACATTCTCATCCCAGGTAAGCGCCCTCTTCTTGTAGTCAAGCTCAACTTCAGGTTGAAAAAAAAAAAAAAAAAAAAAAAAACAGCACTATCCTCTGCATTCGATGATTGCTGCTTTACTTTGTTGGCTTTATACTTGCCCGAAGTTAAATAAACACTGTCATAGATCTTTCTGGGGCTAACAGTATCTCATGGAGCCCATTTACCCGCCCCGTAGGCATAACGAAGTGGCTGTGTACAGATTATACTTCTGATCCTAATAGGGAGTCAATGTTTGAAGGCAGGGATCCTCCAGTACTTAGTCACTTAGTGTGCATGCTCATTGATGCATATCAGACAGTTGAAAATTAAATGGCTATTTGTTCTTAGAAACATCCTCTCATAGGAACTGGTCTTGATAATGTGTGTGTGCATACATGTGCACATTCATTCTAGAAATCAAACTCGGGGCTTCATGCCTGCTAAAGTGCATGGTAAAGTACTTCTGAGCTATGCCTCAATCTTGGGTGGGTGTACATTTCTTTTTGAAATGTTAGAGCAGCTTAGGGACCCATTGTTTCTGCTGGATGCAGGCTTTAGAATGATTCTGGTGCCTCTGCCTGTTCCTCTCTTTACACTTCTGCTTGTTCTCCTGAATGCTCCCTGTAACAGGCCCTGAGTAGAGCACTCATTCATTTATACCTCTGCAAAGTCATCCTTGGATAACTGTCTTCATACCCTTCTGCGTCTGTGTATATAAAAACTGGGGGATGATCATGCTTATACTACAAAGAACCCAATCAGATTCTTTCCTCCTATATAATCAGTAATCCATTACCTCAGGGAGCACTGCACTGAACTGCCTTAGCCTGCACAGGATGTGAGCTACACCAGGCCTAGGCCTTGCTGAAATGCTATTTTGATACCTTGGCCTATGTTTCTATAGAGCTCCAGGCCCAATTTGACCTTGCCTCTGATACTGAAGGGATAGATAAGTCTGTAGAAGAGAAAGGGGCCCATCCCATAGTAGACCTGCCTGAGAGAGAAGAGCACATGTTACCCAGAGGCATTAGACCACAGGAGCAGCAGCAGCAGCAGCATCTGAGCCTCCAACTGAACAATCTCAGACAAGAGACCAACAGGTAAGGATCTTCCATACCCTCTGCCTGAATCGGTTGGGTCAGTGGCCCAAGACCCATTGGTTGTTGAGAACTTCACCCCCAACTCAGAAAACAAAAGTCAATGAACTGAGCAAGGGTACATCTGTAGCTTCTTTTAATATCAGGAACCAGATGTACAGTGTCCTGCAACAGGTTAGACTATACTGAAAGCAGCAGTATCTGAGTCTTGTCTTCAACAGGATAGGGCATGTGTCCCAGCAGTGGAGAGTTGTACCCTTTGGGGGTTGGGGCAGTGGGCAGTGCTAGCACTTTGTGGCTGGTGGTATAGAACTCTGTCCTGAAAAACTTATGATCACTAATTATAATCCCTAGGCAGGCATTAGTAGATTGCCTTTTCAACCTGGGGACCCTGGAACTGCCATAATGTTCTCCCAAGTGCATTAGAATCACATTATCAATAAGCTCTTTAAGAATAGCCACAACTGGGCTGGAGAGATGGCCTAGTGGTTAAGAGCACTGATTGCTCTTGCAGAGGACCTGGGTTCGATCCCCAGCACCCACATGGCGGCTGAGAACCGTCTGTAACTCCAATTCCCGGGAGGACTCAGATCCAGGGGAACTCGAGAGCCCCTCTTTGACCTCCGCGGCATTTGCATGACATGGGTTGCACAAACATACATGCAAAAAAAAAAAAAAAAAAAAAAAAAACTAAAACTTAAAAAAAAAAAGAATATCCAAACTTATCCGAAACTAGTTCTTCCTCCCAAACGATGTACTGTTGCTTTATCTCTGGCAATGCTGTCATAATGGGGAGGTTGGGTACTAGGCGCATGTGTTGTGGATGAAAAATTGAATATAGGGGGCTGGAGGGATGGCCTAGTGGTTTTAAGAGCGCGAACGCTTCTTGCAGAGGACCCGGGTTCGATCCCCAGCACCCACATGGCGGCTGAGAACCGTCTGTGACTCCAGTTCCAGGAGAACTCCAGTTCCAGGGGAATCTGAGACCCTCTTCTGACCTCCGCGGCATCGCACAACACGGGTGCGCAGACCTGCATGCAGACAATACATTCATACACATAAAAATAAATAAATAAAAAATAAAAAAAAAAAAAGAAAAAGAAAAATTGAATATAGTATGTTAAGGGTACTATGAAGTTTAATCTGAGGCAGATCTTTGTTTTAAAACAACAAATGTAAGAATTATAAAGGTTATTTGAACAGTCTGCATATTAGTGTGAATGGTTAATAAATACACAGCCTGGCTGTCCTCAGGGTCTGAACCCTTCCCACTAACTGTGCACAGGTTCAAGCTACAATTTCAGTTTGCTCAGAGAGGTTCTTCCTAAAGACAAAGAGGAAGATAGGCAGGGTAGAGGTAGGAAAGGCTTTATTTTTTTCCCCTCTATTTGAGTGCTAGTATTTCCTCCTTGCTAGGGTAGAGGTGTCCGTCCATCTCTCCCCACTTCGTTTTCCTGTTGAATGACCTGAGACTACAATGTTTCTACCCATTTACAGATTACTGCTATGATTTCTTAGGGGACTATTAATAATTAACTTCATTAACTTAAAGCTTAGTTCTATATTCTCTTGTTCACCAGCACAGATAAATGAATTAAAAGGGCATGAAACTAAAACAAACTGATCTTATTAGATCCATGAACAAACAAAAAGGCTAGCCATGGTTCTGACCTGCCAACTCCATTCCCTTCTTGTATTGTGGGAGCTTGCATGGGGAGAACCCAGGAGTTTGAGGTTCAGCAGGGCTTTAGTCACTTCAGCTTTAAACTGGGCTTAGAAAAAAATGTTTACTTCCTGGAGGTATTGTGAGCTGTACACAACTTAACTCACATAGTATTAAGGACAGTCCTAGATACTGTGTAGAGTACTTAGTGACTGTTAACAGTAGCAATGTACAGTCCCCAGCTGTTCAGAAACAGTCCTCTTGCTTCCAGTGAGTGGAGGGAGTCTGTCCACCCTAGATTCAGCTACTTTTTCTGACGTGGTCCTTCTGGCTGAGTCCTATTAATTAACATGAAATTCACTTTTGGTTCCTGATGCATTTTGAAAGAAAACTGTCTTACTCCACACAGGCTGCTCTAACAAAATACCATAAACTGGTTGGCTTATACTCAGAAATTTATTTCTCACCATTCTAGAAACTCTAAAGTCCAGGATGAAAGTGCTGGCAGATATGGAATCTGGTGAGGGCCTGTGCCTCCTGGTGCACAGACAGCTGTCCAATCACATGTCCTCACGTGGTGAAAGGGCTCTAATCTCGCTCCCCTTCCCAAGGCCGTAACTTTCTAGTATCATTTTAATAGAAATTTCAGAGGGACACATTAACTCCATTGCAAAAATATACCCACACTCTGGGTATGGGTCTTTGGTGTCAAAGGGAATAAAAAACAAAATTTTCTTGTAGAGGCTGAAACCTAGGGGACAGAACTGAGGAAACCACCCACCTACTTCTCTGTTGGGAGTGTGCCTTTCTGTTTGTTTTCACAATATCTATTGTTCAGCAAATGTTTGAGTTGAACTGTGGACTTTGAGTAATGGCTTTTTTTTTTTTAACCAAAAAACCAAAACAGAATTTGGGAACACCTATTTCAAAAGGAGAGAGAGTACCAGAGTCTTCTACAGGTGATTTTAGAACAGAAAACTCAAGAGTTATATCATCTGCAGTTACAACACAAACCCATTGGTGAGTCATTTTCCATTTGGTCTAACGTAGGTGTGTGAAGAAAGGAGGATAATATGATAAACCAGGCCTCTAGATCATGTCGTTGCCTATGAGTAGTATTCCAGAACTGATACCACAGGCAGTACGCCAAGCAAAAGAGCCAGATTCAATGGGATTAGGGGGAAGAGTGTTAAATATAATAAACACAGTATCTTATATGTGTGAAAATGTCATAGTGAAACTTACTCCATACACTTGCCATCTTCTAATATGAAATATGCCTCCATACTGATTCTGGTTCCATGTTCTAGAACAGGCAAAACTACAATGGATAAAAATCAGAATGGGTAGAGGAGGGCTCAGAAGGTAACAGGGTAATAAAAAAATCAATCTTGATTGTGATGCCTAACTGCACATCAAATGTAAACTCTAAAAAGGTACCTAAGTTTTGCAGCTCTGCTGCAAAAATCTTAATGTAAGCCTCTTTCCTCTAATTCTGTCCAGTCAGGGATATCAAGCCTAAAATAACGCACTTTGTGCATTTAAATGAGACTGATGGTAGCATCTCAAATTCCAAACACTAAAGGTGTCCTAGGTAACATTGATTCTACTCTTTGGAAAGGAATCCAAGAATTACAAATCACACAATATGTATTAAAGTAGATGAATCATACAAGTTTAATTCTCTTCCTTTTCAAGCACATTTACATTCTGGATACTTCATTACATTCACTTTATTACTTGTGAAGCATTTCATGATTACACATTACTATATGACAAAACAAATCTGTGATCATTACAGGTGGTACAGAGAACCCAGCACCCCCTGACAGGCCGGGAACAGATAGAGAGCTTATAAACTGGTTGCAACTACAAGGAGTGGATGCAAATACAATAGAAAAGGTAAATTTCTAAGTCAAAAGGATTCCTATGATATTGTTGAAAAGCCGCTTATCTCTTACATATTGAAATCTTTATTTCAGATTGTTGGAGAGGATTATACACTTTCTGATATTCTTAATGATATCACTAAGGAAGATCTAAGATGCCTCAGACTACGGTAAGAGCTTCCAAACAGTTTGTATAATGGAATTTTTTTTCCTGTGACTGTCTTTTAAAATGAAGAAGACAATGCTGGTAACTTCCTCCAATCTTTGGAAATGATTCCCTTTCCTATGTCTTAGCAAACATACTTATTCTCCCTCTAAGCTGGAGTTTTTCCAGGTTCAAGGTGGGAAGGCAGCATGAGGCACCAGACCCTTCTTTAAGTGGCAGCCTGCACTCCTATGGCACCATATCAAAACTGCTAGAACACAAGCGTTACCTCCACACATGAACACACACATCATATTTTTCAAAAATGTCCTAACTTACGGCAAATGTAGAATGATACCCTGTGACATCTGTCCTATAGACGTGTGTGAAGTTGCTTTGAAGTTTGCTTTTTTTATTTTTATTGTTGCTTTGTGTATTTCATACATCATTTTCCAATTCAGTTCAGGCATATATCCCCTTCCCTTCCCCCCACCCCACCCCTACCCATCCCAGATCACGCATTCTGCCGTAACTTTTCTGCATCTTTCTCTGCTTTTTTGTTTTGTTTTCATTTTGTTTTTAACAATAAGTGATAATTTGTGAGTACAAGCATCCTTCATGTAAAACCAATTTGCAAGCAGTTGTGGTCAAACCCACACAGCTCATGGGTCCCACCATCTCAGAAAACTGACTGAAATGGTGACTCGGGAAGGGTGGGAGGGGTGGGAGAGGGACACGGGGTGTATATTCGATTGGTGCATATTTAATTGACATGAGTTCAACAAGTATCCAGTTTTGCCCAGACTCTGTCTACAGGATACATGGTGTTTTAGGACTCAGTAAAAGTAAACATGTGTATATTAAACAACATTGGTTTAAAGGCTGATAAAAACGGTAATACATCTGAGTTAATTGGATTGAAGTTTGCTTTTCTAATGGAGAGTCTCTTGTTTTACAGTGGTGGTGCCCTCTGTAGGCTCTGGCATGCCGTCTCCCAGTACAGAAAACAAGCTCAGGAGCCCCCACAATGATCTAAGCTGGGCTGAGTAAGCAAATAAACTGCTTGTTTGTGGTCAAAGCTTCTTTTCATGTGCACGCACACATTCTGCTGAGTTTACACAGAAAAAAACTTGAAACACTTGAAAGGTTTTTTTTTTAAAGCCTGTTTTTTATAAACACGATTAAGATTTATAGAATTGTATGTAATGTCAACAGTGATCCAGTATATTACATTCTTAAGATTATAGTCCGTTAAAGTCGGCACACCTTGTAGTAATTGCTGGAAAGATAAAGCACTGGGTATTTAAAACAGCAGAGACTAGGGGTCCCTGTTTGATGAATCTAGTGTAATACTTCAATGTGAAAGGTCAAAAAGTGTGCCTCCAATGGAGTATAAATTCATGTGTGCTGAATGTCTAAATGTAGAAAAGCCTTTGACATTATTGAGAAATTGCTTTATTGTAAAATGCAATGATTCTTTTAGCCCTTTCCTGATTATGTAATTTTTGTTTTTTTACTATGGAAACACGATGATCAGTGTCCACAGCCTTCAGGGCCACAATGCACAGTTAGCATGTCTGCTACTGTTCTACTTTTATGCTAATCCCAGCATGCCTCCATGAGGACACAGCTACAATCACCCCAGAAAAAGTGGGAGGCTTGTTCCTTTTAGTATGTGTTCTAGGATATAATGAGGGAAGGTTAAACTCTGCATTATCTATTTCAAATGGATACAAATCCAACACACTCTTTATAGTAGTCACATGAAATGCATCAATGTACAAACTGCATGCAATTACTCTTCCTTTAATTTACATGCCATTTTGCAAGACTTTTGTTGTCCAGATATTACCTCTCCATAAACTTGAGAGCACAGAGTTCCTTAGAGTGGATGATGGGTGACGAACAGCTTATCCATTACACACAGTTTCTCATTAACTGACTGACTTAAACTTGATCCACTGGTTGGCACCACGCACTTCAAAAGGTGGATCACTGCTGTAGATGTGATAGCCTAGTTCCTCCAAGGGTGGCTCAGGATCAGCTGTGGCAAACTGGGCCGCGTCCTCTATTTCTTTTCTCACTTCAACATCGATCTCCTAAACATCAGATTACAGTGCAAGAGGTTTCTGAATCAACAATAGCTCTGATACCAATTAGAATTGTCTCAGAACCTGTTGCTAGTGTCACTGACTCTTCTAATACTGGCAGTACCACTGTTCATTATTTTGAATGACAATTATATAAGAATATAGGAACAACCAGGAATTAAAAATCCACAAACTGTGGAGCTGGAGAGATGGCTCAGCGGTTGAGATCACTGACAGCTCTTGCAGGGGACCTGGGTTCTATTCCCAGCACCCACAAGGTGGCCATCTGTAACTCCAGTTCCAGGGGATCTCATGGCATTTTCTGACCTCTGTGGACACTGCATGACACAGGTACACTAACCAACACACATGCAGACAATACACTCATACACATAAAAAATCCAAAGTGTATAGCAAAGATGATTAATGACTTAATTCTTTTTTTCAATTATGTAAAGGCCAGAGGATAATGTCAGGTATTATCTTCTATTGCTCTCTACTTTCCTTTTTTTTTTTTTTTTTCACATAAATTTATTTATTTATTTTTAACAAATCTAGACCCGTGTTCCCACTCATTCCCCCACCCGGCCAGAGCTCATGCATTCTGCCAGACATGCTTTCCATCTCTTAGTCATTCTCAATATTTTCCATGGGGAAGTTGACTGTTTTGAGCAGAAGTTCACTGTTTCAGTCAGTTCTTTGATGCAGTCTTTTCTGTTGTTGTTGTTGTTTCCAAAATGCGTTATGCCCAACTGCTTTGGACAAAAGCTCAGGGGGCCCTATACGAGAAATACTTACAATTGGGTAATTGGCACTAGCATCCACAGATGAGGGATACCATTCGTC
>VZQC01009446.1:115050-172321 GCA_009823505.1 Rhizomys pruinosus
GGGGGGGGGGGGGGGGGGGGGACTCTTCAGCCCGCGCCCGGGCACCTGCCGCTGGGCTCAGGAGATCTCAAATCCTCTACTTTCCTTTTAAGACAAGGTCTCTCACTAAACCTGAGAGCTCACCACTTGGCTGTGCCAGCTACCTGCCTGTCTCTACCTGTACCCAGAGTTAGAGTTGCAGACCTGTACAACCATTGTCAGCTTTTACACGGGTACTGGCAATCCAAGCTCAGATCCTGATGGCTGTGCAGCAGGCACTTCCCCAACAGAGCCATCTACCTTGCCCACTAGTTCTTAGCAGAAAGACCAAAAACATTAGTAGCCCTGTGAGATTTCAGAATTAACAATGCTCTATCATTTCACTTCCCTGGGCTTGGATAAACACAACTCTCTGGCTACCAGGGATGGCAGCATTTTCTGAGGTGTGGGAAAGTGATTGCGGAGAAAGAAAAGCCAACCTTTCAGCCAGACTTAAACCTCCAAGAGGAACTGTACCTTTAATTCTTCAACACTTGCAAGATTGCTGTTCACCATTCTATCCTTGAGAAGCATGATAGGGTCACTCTTACTTCTTACTTCCTGGATTTCTTCTCGTGTACGGTAACTATGGGGAGGGAGACATGGTGATAGGTAAGAACAGTGTAGATGGGAGGTGATCTGAAAATGATCAAAATACATTGTTTAAAAATATTTTTGAGAATTTCATACAAGAGTCTGGAGCAGACAACTTAATAAAATAGTGTTTCCTCCCTTTCCAAAACACACTCCTAATAACTTATGCCATGTGGGGAACAGCAGTTGTGGCAGGCTGTTCAGAACCTTTTCTAGAAAGCTCTTAATACTCTAACTTAGGGCCTCTCCAGCACTCTGACAAGGAACAAGTTTTGGTGGTTTCTTTTTGGATCTGGGTCACCAGTCCCATCCCTCTGGCCTCATGTTTTTAGATGGGTTGGGCAGTAGTAATAACTAATAAGTTTTGAGGCATCACAATACCACGCAGGAAGTGTCACTGCATACACCTTACCTTTCCCATTAATACCCCAAAGCAACATGGCCAGCAAATGCTTGGGCACCAGGTTTTCTGACTGATTCTATAACATATCCTTTTCTTATATCATATTTGAAATAACATACAATCTACAAAGCACATTTTTCTACATAGCTTGCTGTCTTCTGTTATTCCACAAAGGCTTTAACTTTATCAATTGAGAGTTACATACTAGAGCTAAGTGAAAAAGGAAAACTATGTTCCATGTGCCGGTTAGCCTTCTTCCCTGCCAATCATGCTAAACTTGAGGTAAGGGCTACATAAACTAAATGCCCCCGCAAATACTAATTTATCAACAGATTTGTTTTGCATTAACAGTTTCCCACTGCACTTTAGTTACATACTGCTCTTTTTAAAACTATTGCTCATACTAACACACAGATATACTGTAGGGCTCTTCAGACTGCTCTCTATATTGGAGCAATGCTTTTGGACCAAGAAACTACTTGATACCAACAAAACTAGCTTGATGAAGTGCATCTCTATCGGGCTGCTACAGCAAATGTTAAATGCTCCGCCTTTTTATTTAAGTAGCCCCAAAGCCCATCCACTCTGGAAACCATACTTAGATTCCCCATGACTACCTGACTCCAGGGTCGCTCATACTGTGTCCATGATAACGGTAAGTCTGCAGCTCCATCAGGATGGGCCCCTGAAACAGAACCCGTAAATGGTAAGACAATGAGGACAGCAAGCCAACAATCCTTGGGCTCAAATAGAGGACCCATACCTCCAGCATTCAGTATACTCACATCTAACTAGTTGGCTGGTATGTTTTTTTTTTTTTTTTTTGAGGTCTATTGAGTCAGGGCCTCCATGTAACCCTAGCTGGCCTGGAACTATACAGAAGACCAGGCTGGCCTTGACTTCACAGTGATCTGCCTGCCTCTACATCCTGAGTACTGGGATTACTAGTATGTATTCCATCAAGCTGGCTGGCTGATTTTTAATACCTATTTATTCCCCTTCTCATTTTCACAGAGAAGTAAGCTAGGGGCATGCTTTCTGGGCTGTAGACACTGATTCAGAACAACTCGTTAAACTAGCACTAAACCTACTTCAACCTCCTTTTATACCACTTGTTCCCCTCCTCCTTGCTGCCACATACTGAAAGGTAAAGCTCAAGATAGATTACACTCGAATGCCTATTATGTAAGCAACTATGGGGATTCCATTTTGCTCACCCAGGGGTCTTATGATGAATGAGGAATATATAATAACCAAACCAAAAGGCAAAACAGATTGTCATAGTGAAGATGGAAGCAAACTGCGAAGGAAACTCTATAAATAGACCTCAAGTAGAACTGTGGACTGTTTAGCAGAAGGTGACACTTAGTCACAGGTGGCAGCCAGCCTAGTCACAGAGACCCATCCATCCTCCTGACGAGCCTCTGCTTCCCTTATACACCTCTCGTAGCCACTCCCCTGGATAGCTACAACAGCCACTTGGGAAGACTGCTTTTAACTTTGAGAAACATGTCATAAGTCTATAGCCCTAAGGGGAANGAAAAGGCCAAAACCCCAAGGGGAAAAAAAAAAAAAAAAAAAAACACACTTCACTCTTACCTTCCCAGACCTACAATAGGCAGCTGCAAACTTTGTTGCCTCCCGGACACACAAGATATCCATTCCATCTACCTGTTAATAAAGGTGGAAGGGGTAGAACTTACTGTCCAAATCCATTTTACCTTTATTGTGGTGCTGGGAGATCAAACCCAGGGCCTCTCACAAGCTAGGTGAGTGCTGTACGACTGAGCCACGCCTCCCACCCCACACTATGACATGACATGACATGACCTGTTGATGAAATAGTTCAGTACTGCTAGGATTGTCAAAACAGCATGCAAGAGGGCATCTAGCTGACAGGGTGTCTCTTTCTATACTAAGTGACCTTACCCTTAGCCCGGGAATAAAATCTCCTCTCTTGTAGTAATCTGTGCTGGCAGCAGCTCTCTCAACAGACGTTCCCATTCCATAGCGGTTATTTTCACAGATGAAAATACAAGGCAATTTCCACAATGCTGCCATATTGTAAGCTTCAAATATCTGACCCTAGAAGTATTTATGAAAAGGTCAAATGGTTTCATTTGCTTATTTCTGTAGACTGCATTACTACCCCTAAAATTGTTGCTCTGTCTGGCACAAAGAGCTTGCGCAAAGGCCAAAAAGCCTCACCTTCTAAATCCAAGTTTCTGGTGATAAGAGAAAGGACCGTAAGCTGGGGGTGGTGAGAAGCAGTGGCACAGACGTTCCGGAGCCCTACTACTAATGCAGAACACGCTGCAAAGATCGACACGGAAAAACGTGCAGTTTTAGGCTTTATCATCATCCATCAGACCCACTGGATAACCAAAGTAAACCAGCATCTAAGATTCAGCATCTAGGACAGGATTGTACTAAGTGCCTTCCAGGGACCAGTGATTACTGAGACCAGGACCAGACGAGCAAAGCAATGAAGAGGTGAGGTTCAGACACCACTAGACTAGTGTGATATCACCCTGGAGTCCTAGTTTGTAATGGGTTAGAAATTTGAAAGTTTCCCACCACATGGTATGTTTGCAAAGCACTAATGCTGAGCAAAGAGGAGCTTCCTTCCTCGAAGGAATGCACCCATAGAAGGTTGTGGAGAACCATGTCAAGAAGCAAACCTCTCACATGGCCATAGAACTAAATGTGACTGTGCCATATCAAATGCTGTTTACATGAATAAGCAATATACCATTTCTTTACAAATTCAACTGTAGAAATAAAACTAATTGTTACTAGAAAGTAGACATGTACTTACCTGATTAGCAGCACCATCTCCATATAACGTCAAGCAGACCTCGTCTTTCCCATTGTACTTGCAGGCCAGAGCAATCCCTGCTCCCAGGGGCACCTAACATTAACCACCAAGAAATTCACCAGAGTTGAAATACTCTCAATTTTAACTCCTGGAGAGATTGGGAGGAATTATACTAGTTCTCTGAATTCTTCCTACTCCAACCCCGTCTCTACTCACCCTTTTCAACAAAGCATACTTAATATTCTATTTCAACCCAGGGATCACATTTATGGACCCCAAGATTTAACTACCAATTTTTAACAAGTCAAAATATGAGACCTAGATATGAAATATATATCACTGACTCAGCAATTAAGAGCACATACTGCTCTTGCAGAGAACCTGAGTTTGGTTCCCAGCACCCACAAATCCAAAACACCTCTGGCCTCCACAAGCACTTGCACTCACACGTGCATACTCGCAAGCAAGCACACACATATACACACGATTAAAAACAATAAAAAAGGGTGGGAGAGATGGCTCAGTAGTTAAGAGTGCTGGCTGCTCTTGCAAAGGACCCAGGGTCAGTTCCCAGCACCCACATGGCAGCTAACAACCATCTGTAACTCCAGTTTCAGAAGCACTGCATATATGTGGTACACCTACATACATCCAGGTAAAACATTTAATACATGTAACAGAATTCTATAGTAGGTATTATTACATGCTGTTAGTGCTTCATAACTCATTAATTGGTGAGAACGAGGACTCCCTACTAATGAGAGTGGGCTTTCAATTATTAGGCTGAAGTCCTGACAGCCCCTATTTTTCTAATCTGGCTGCAGTCCTAGCACTGCCTGTAAGCAGGTGAAAGAGGGTGAAGTGCTATGATGAAGTCATTAATATACTGAAGTCTAAAAAGAAAGGTCGAAGGATAGATAGCTCCACTGCTACAGGCTCTTACTCATAAAACGCATAAACTATAAATCATTATCCAAATCTACCCATTAGTTGCTCAAATGGCAGTTATGTCTATAAAAGCAACCAAAATTCCCCACATACTAAAATCCTTAGAGAAGTTCTCTGGGGTGCGGAAGTTTTTAAAAACACATGCTCTGACCAAATCTACTGAAAAATGAGACCTTCCTTAATTACCTGAGCTCCAACAATTCCATTGCCCCCATAGAAGTTCTTGGCATACATGTGCATTGATCCACCTTTCCCTTTAGCACAACCTCCTCTTCGTCCTAGAAATGGCAATGTATATATTCACACATGAAAACCAAGTACAGACAGCGATTTAAACTATGCCCCAAGACATACTGAGGCCAATCCGGTTGTCTAAGCATCTGTCCCTCCTGCGAACATGTTCTTCCTTGTCTTTCTATCCTTTGCTAAGGAACGTTGGAAGGCCCATGCCCTTTCACCATTCCCACTCTGCCTGCACTAATCACTGTTCCCCTTTGGATGTTAGCACAGTAACCTCAACATTTTGGGGGGTATGGTGGGGGGGGAGAGCACTGTACACAAACCTAACTTCTACACTGGTACACTAAATATCCAAGATTCAAGGAAGACACAGAAAAAACAAAAGGGTTAAGTACGTTCCTAGAATGTGCACTGCATATCAAAGTAGTTCAATCTAATTTACTTTCTCTGACTACTGGGTTTCTGCCTGAGTGATAACACTACACTTTAAAAATCTTTAAAATTGGGGCTGGAGAGATAGCCTAGCAGTTAAGAGTGCCGACTGCTCTTGCAGAGGACCCGGGTTCGATCCCCAGCACCCACATGGCAGATAAGAACCATCTTTAACTCCAGTTCCAGGGGAATCCGACACTCTCTTCTGACCTCTGTGGCATTGCATGACACAGGTGCACAAACCTGCATGCAGACAGTACACTCATAAACATATGAAAATAAAATAAATAAAAATCTTTAAAATCTTACCTGAGGGGCCAGATGACCTCACAAATGGTTTACTTAAAGGCACACAGAGGTATCAGAATGACCAAAAAAAGAAAGAAAAACCTACAACCCTCAAAATATTTTAACACTCACTCAAAATGGTCAGCAACTCAATGGGAGATACTTGAAAACTTCACTCCACTCACTCACTTCCCCTTTCTATACATCAATAGCAAACCTGTTAGTTCAGCAAGTATTGCTCGGACAGAAAGGCCCCGAGTGAAGGTGAAGCCGTGAGCCCGGTAGGCTGTGATGAGATGGTCGGTTGGGTTTATGCCAGCCTCGAGGCCCACACAGCAGGCTTCCTGTAGTAGAGAAAACAAGGAACCACAAGCCAGTATGTTAGACATTTGTGGATTAAAAAGTTTGTATTAGATCCAATATTATAAACCATGGGTTGGCAAACTGTAATAATCATTAGTAGTCCACAGAAAATGACTACTTTTCATCAAAAGCAAAGAGTAAGGCCCAATCCAGAAGCTACAAACAATTGACAAATGTGCTGTTTCCTTTAGTCTGGACAATGACTTAAAAAATAGCCAAGTAAGATGTCAACAATAAAAAAAATGATGGAATGTCACATGAAAACCAAGATAGCCTTAGCCCTGTGCTCCCATATGGAAATAGCTGGCTAGAACCAAATCTTGGTGTTTCTTTTCTGGGTGGGGAATACCCATCCCAGTTCCCCACTGATCCATCTCGCCGATCTCCACATTCTGTCCTACATGGCCTACTTCACTCATTTATTCTACCTAGCTAATTCCTGCAGGCATTGGGATCTGGAACCCATTGTGATGTTTATAAAAAGATTTAGAATCACGTAAGAGACAGACTCTGGGCATGTCTGAGGAAGTTTCTAGATTGGGTTGAGAAAACTCACCCTAAATGTGAGTGGCACCTTCCCACTCCTAGAAAGAATAAAAGGAGAAAGCTGGTGGAGCGTCGAGATTCATGCTCTCTGCTTCCTGAGAATGCGATGTATCGCTCCTACTACATGACTTGTCCACAGGCTTCCTCCTTTTATTTTTGTCCTGTATTTTGTCAAAAGTAATATACCCAGACAACAAAGTAACCCTCTTTCCACCAAATGTATCCAATGACTGGGATTCCAGAAATTTTTTAAAATAGGAAAATTCTAAGAAGAGGTGCAAAGTCAGCAGTGTTGGGTGTGAATGAATATGAGTGATATGAATAACTGAGTTTTGGAATCCCAGTTTCTATTCTAAAATCCCAGCCTCAAATCCTCTGACACAAAAGGCAAGGTTTCAATCCTTGAAACCCACATGGTAGAAGGAGAGACCAACTCTCAGAAATTGTCCTCCAATCCCATCCTCCATACATAGCCTATCAAGTATCTGCCATCCCAAAACAATTAAAAAGTAAATGTTAAATATTGTTTTTAAGCCAAGTGTGGTGGCACAGGCCTTTAACCCCAGCACTCAGGAGGCAGAAGTAGGCAGATCTCATGAGTTTGAGGCCAGCATGGTCCACACACCAACTTCGAGGCCAGCCAGGGCCCTTAAATTTTTTTTTTTTTGAAGGATGGAAGGGTGGGGAAGAGAATGAAGAGGGTAGGTATGTAGTAAAGAAAGGAACAAAAAAAATATTTTAATACCTAAATAACATGGTTTTATGGCAAACCTACCACTCACCTGACCATCACACAAATGACAGAAACCACGAATAATTTTCTGTTTATACAACTGGTCTGCCTTTAGCTCCATCCTGCGCACAGTCTGCATCATCCTGTAGTACTTGAGCCCATCCTCTCTGGTGAGTACCGTGGTGACTGGAGGGCCCTCTTCCAGCCGGTGAAGGTCACATTTCTGAAATGGAATAAGGTTGTCATTGTCCCCAAACACTAATAACTCATTCTAAGATCTAACTGCACACAGTAGCACTCAACTTGAAAACAGCAAAGGACTACATTGGCAGTGCTTCAAGAGCTACGTGTGCTGAAGACACCTGTGAGCCCATTACTGGGGAGGGAGAGGGCAGGAGGATCAGGGGTGCAAGGTTCTCTTTCCACATATAGGGAGTGAGGCCAGCTTACACATTATTAGATCAAAAAACAAGCAAAAACCAACCAACCAATGTGCTTCAAAATGCTTCTGACTCCTTACATTTATAGTTCTCAATGTTTCACTGAATTATACCACATCTTAGGCAGGGATGTCCAACCTGTGCCCCAAGGGCTGGATGCATCCCAGGATCTCTCTATATGCAGCCCAACATATTTCTAGGTGATGGCTTCATGTCACACAATGGCAAGAGAATGGGCACCCCTACTAGAGTATTCTTTTAAAGCCCATCTCCCCTGAACTACCAACAGGTTATTCTTGCTAAACTTCTCTGGAATATTGGGAAGAAAATGACCCCCGAAAGCAACAGTATCAGAATGTTCTATCCTGAAAGTCAAAGTGTGAATCAGAATACACCTATGGAAAAACCTGGCACACCAAGTGCAGGAACTCTTACCTTAATCTCAAAGGTGGCATCATTTGCAAAATTACGTGACGCCACTAGTACTCTGCTTGCCTAGAAAGCAAACATATCCAAGTCAGTCAGTGCTTTGTTTCACTCTTTAGTAAGTCATCACCATCATTAATCCATGCTTTGGCTAAGTCAAAAATGAAGGTGGCAAAACCCAAACCCATGCACTCTGCTGTCAAAGACATCACAGTGAGAAAGGTACAGAATTACTGACCAAACAAAAGAAACCAGATCATCTGTGGGCTTCGTGATGTCCATTTGCAAAAGAATACTTCCGGGGCTGGAGAGATGGCCTAGTGGTTAAGAGTGCTGACTGCTCTTGCAGAGGACCTGGGTTCGATCCCCAGCACCCACATGGCAGCTGAGAACCATCTTTAACTCCAGTTCCAGAGGAATCCGACGCCCTCTTCTGACCTCCGAGGCATTGCATGACATGGGTGCACAAACCTACATGCAGACAGTACATTCATACACATACAAAATAAATAAAATTTGAAAAAAATTTAAAAAGAATACTTCCAATCAGACTACTGGTTAATCCCTATTTCTTTTTTTTTTTCCTTTGGTCTCCCTGTAGCCCCAGCTGTCCTTGAACTCACTCTGTAGACCAGGCTGGCCTTAAACTCACAGAGATTCGCCTGCCTCAGCCTCCCCAAGTGCATGCTGGGATTAAAGGCATGACCACGCCCAGCTAATCCACATTTGAAGCAAACTACTTTTCCATGGCATGTACCTAAGGAAAAACAATGTGCTGGAAAGCTTTACTGTCAACTTGACACACCTGGGTTGAGGGAGCCTCAATTGGAGAATTTCCACCATTGGACTGGCCTGTGGCCACATCTGTGGGGCATTTTCTTGATTGGTGAGTGATGCAGGAAGGCCCACCCCACTGTGGGTGGTGCCATCCCTGAGTAGGTGTTCTGTCTCGAAAAGACCAAAAAAGAAAAAAAGAAAGCATTCCTCCATGGCCTGTGCTTGAGCTCCTGCCTCCAGGTTCCTGCCCAGAGTTCCTTGGGCTCCCTTGGTGAAAAACTGTGACCCAGGAGATGTAAGCTGAAGAAACCCTTTCCTTACCAAGTTGGTTTTCGTTAGAGTGTTTTATCACAGCAATTGAAAGCAAACTAAGACACTTAACTATTCAAAGCATGAGAAAACTACCTTAGTGAGAAACATCCAGGATAGAATCAAAGATGTTAATGTTCTCAGTTAAAAGCAGTGGGCTTTAGCCAGCCATGTTATAAGGAGAGTCCTAAATCTTGATGCTTGGGAATCTCACTACTCAGGAATACTGACCACTCTAACTACGGAACAGATCTGTGTACGACAAAAACATTTGATGTGAACAGCTAAGATTCGGGTTAGAACACAAAAACCTAGAATGACATTCCCAAGGTAGCCACATTCTGCCATATTTTCACATACTGACAGGTAAACCAAAATCATTGCTTTTCATGGAACCTTGAAGCAGATCGCAGAAAAACATGTTTGATGTGTAATACAATCTATTTTTGTTGCCATGTAACTAGCACTGAACCTTGGTGTTGCTGAGGAATTAAGATCAACCTAAGTATACCTCTGAGTGTCTTGAGCCAGTGGGCAGAAAGCCCCCCCCCCCCCCAGGTCTTCTTACAATGTAGCCTAACCTGATTTGGAGCTCCCAATCTCCCTCCCTCCACTTTCCCAAAGCTAGAATTATAGACATGCATCAACTTCTACTTATCTCTGAAGGGGATATATTCTAAGATGTCCCAGTAGATGCCAAAAACACCTAGCTGTACTGAACCCTACTGACAAGCACTGGTGACACCAAATCAACTGTCCTGATGACAATAAAGATGGCTCCTTGGTGACTAACCAGCAGGTGAGTGGAGTACACAGAATGGATACCTCAACAAAGGGACGACTCATGTCCCAGCTGGACAGTGCAAGATTGCATCATACTACCTAGAACAGCTCACAGATTAAACCTTGTGAATTGTTTCTTTCTGAAACTTTCCACTGAGTATCTTCAGACCACAGCTGACCACAGGTAATTAGAACCAAGGAAAGCAAAACCATGGAGAGAGAGGAGGGGGAACTACTGTACTTATCTGATCAAGCCACTATCTAAGGAAAACAAATTCAAATACCAGTAAGAAATGCTTCACTTAAATTAGTGGCAGAGAGAAAGCGTAAATAAATCTTAAAATGAAAACAATTCAGAGGGGCTGGAGAGATGGCTCAGTGGTCAAGAACCCTGGCTGCTGTTGCAGAGGACCCGAGTTCAATTCCTAGCACCCACAAGGTGGCTGACAATTCCTTTAACTCCAACTCCAGGGGATCCGACACCCTCTTATCTCCTTGGGCATTACATGACACAGGTACACTTATATACATGCAGCGAATACACTCATACACCTAAGAATAATGATAAAAAAGAAAACAGTTTAGAAAGTAAAGCTGAAAGTAGCTGGGTAGCAAGCAAAAGGCTGTTTGGCAATCATGAAAAGTGCTCTTTTGGGGCAGTGAAACTACTGTTTTGTGGAACCAGAATTATCTATTTGTAATGCAAAATACATTTCCAGATACAACTACAGTTTGGGGAACACTCTAAAAGTAGAGATCAAACCATCCAGGAATTGATAACAGAGAAAAGGTTAAATTGTTTCTCAGTTCTAAAGTGGAAACAATGAAGACTGGTTACAACTACATAATAAAGAGCAGAAAGGGTTCCAGGAAAAAAAAAAGCCAGGATCTCCTACCATAAATAGAAAATCCTACCTACTATGCAAAAATCAAACAGATATTGGTAGTCAAGAGCTCACAAGAGATCATATCAAATACAAAGAACAATAAAATTTTTAAATGCAGTTCAATCTGACAAACCTCAAAAACTATCAACCTCATTCAAAAATAAAAATCACAAGTTTGTGAATTATTTCCTTTTCACACTAAACTCTTGTGATGAAACAAAGGCAATCTACAAGCCTGTGGTAAGTCTCCCACACCTCCATAGTTTTAAGAGGGAAAGGACAAACTGAGACTAAAACATGAAAAGGTTCAAAATGCAGAGTCCTGAGACAGGATAAGGGGGTTAATTTTAGGTAGAAGTGTCCCAGCCATCAAACCAACTGCTTAACTTTTCTCCCCCCCCCCCCCACTGAGTTATCAGACAGACATTATGGCTCTAGTTACACAAGTCTGTATAGTTGGGAGAACCACTGCTCATTATTTTTCAGGAGCTTTTTTTTGGGGGGGGGAGGCAAGACAAATTTAAAAGGGTCATTTTACATGTATAAGAAACCAAAAACCTTGAACTACTTTGTGTCATTAAAAATCCCACCTGTGTGAAGAATTACAAACCACCAAAAGTACATTAGAATTCAATAGTCTCCCCTGAGAGAAAAGGTCAAACTTAGTTTTCCATGTTTTGAAAAGCTGCAGGAATGGTTCCTAGCTAGGGGGTAATTAAGTACCAGTCACACAGAAAATCCCTGGCTACTGTAGAGTTTTCACCACCAAGTGAGAAAATAACTGGCCATTTTCTACGGTGCCCTCATCTCTGCATTCACTTTTTCTCCAACTCTTAAGGCAATGAAGAACCCTGTCAAATAGAGCAAATGACAAACCTGACTTTCAGACAAAGAAATAAACCTACAGTGAATGTTTAACAATAACGATTTAATGGTGTTTCTACTAGTACTGTCCTCTGTCTCCAAACAGGAACATTTCTTAAAACCAGGAAATCTGCAAGAAAGGTGAGACATTTGTTTTTAGATTACAATTAGACTTCTGGAAACATTGTGTTTGAGTTCAATATTTTATCTATTTTTCTTTCCACCGTTGAGTGGTATGAAGCTCCTACTGCTTTTCAACTCTATTCTTTTTCCAATCTCCAGCTAACAATGTTCGGCATATACCTAAGAAACCTGTTAAAAACATGTCTACAGGGACTGGAGAGATGGCCTAGCGGTTAAGAGCGCCGACGGCTCTTGCAGAGGACCCAGGTTCGATCCCCAGCACCCACATGGCGGCTGAGAACCGTCTGTAACTCCAATTCCAGGAGAATCTGACACCCTCTTCTGACCTCCGCGGCATTGCACAACACGGTGCACAAACCCACATGCAGACAGTACATTCATACACATAAAAAATAAATAAAACAAATATTTAAAAAAATATAAAAAAATGTCTACATTACTGGTGTCCAATTTAAAACTGATGCTAGTCAGGTGTGGTGCATGCCTTTAATTCCCAGCACTTGGGAGGCAGAGGCAAGAGGATCTCCAAGCCAACCTCATAGATAGATAGATAGATAGATAGATAGATAGATAGATAGATAGATAGATAGATAGTTCCAGGCCATCTGGGGTTACAGGAAGATCCTGTCTCGCCACTCACTAGATTAAAGCATATGAGGCTTCTGGCTGAATATATGTGGACAGAAATGTACTTTGCTGCTGGCTCTGGTTCAAATACTAATACAGCTTTTGATCAGCCAAACTGTGTCTCCATTAGCCAATAGTAGTTTTGAACTTTCCATAGCCTGCCCACACCAAGCAGAGTTGCATCAAATCCTGGAGAAATCACTAGAACCAGAATTACAAATCAAAGCCTGGCAGCAGTTAATCCAAAAAACACTTCAGTGTGGCTAGAGGTCAAAATGCTAAAAAACGTGGGTATTAGGCACCTCTAAAAGCCAGGGCTGCCGGGCGTGGTGGCGCACGCCTTTAATCCCAGCACTCGGGAGGCAGAGGTAGGTGGATCTCTGTGGGTTCAAGGCCAGCCTGGTCTACAGAGCGAGCTCCAGGACAACCAAAAAAAAGGGTAAAACTAAAAAGAAAAAAAGCCTCTATTTAAGGGTAAAGGCGGTTTCCTCTGGGTTGAGCTTGACTGCTCTGAAATTGATTACCAACCAAAAAGCTGAAACGTAGAGGGAAGAAAGTTTGTTTGCATGCCTGATCCTGTCTGAACCCTCCACAGAACCGAGCACAGGTGACCCACAAATGCACACCCAGCTGGGCACCCGGACGTGCCAGAAGCTATGTGCAAAAGTTAGCACACATGTCACTTATAGAATTCTCGGGCTAATCCCACGAAGTGCAGACTTTCTCCATTGATGAAGAAACTGAACCCCTGGGTTTTTTTTTTTTTTTTTTTTCCTTAATCCAACTGTGCCTATTTTCTTGGGCTTGCTAAAGGACTCAGTGCTAGTAAATGGTGAGATCAGGGTATGCACGGAACAGGGTCCTCAGATTCCTAGCTCTTTACTGCGTCCTCCACGGCATCTAGGCCAATAGCACTGAAGGAGAGTGGAAAAGCTCGGAGTCCCCGGGTCCTGCAAAGCAACGGGTAGTTCTGGGGCGCTGCTGCTGGACGGGGGAGGAATTGGGCCAGCGGGGATCCGGGAGCGTGGCGGACTGGGCACAGACCCTGCGGCCCGCTTCCATGCCGCTCTTCCCGGGGGCCGGCGGAATGCGCCATGCGAGCCCCAGGGTTTATCCCGGGCGGCCAGCGGGCAGCGCGCTCCGAGGCCCAGCCCGCCCTCCTCCCGCCCCTCCGAGGCCTCGCTCGAGCCCCTCTCCAGGCCAACACGCTCAGGCGACCTCACCGGCTTCTGCGCAGCGCCGGCCAACACGCGGGACACAGCGGCGAGCATCTTCCTCATGGAGCGCACGCACACACAGTGACAACGGCGGCCAGGCACTCAAAAGGAGTGGCTCGGACGTCCCCAAGTGTCCTTCAGGCGCCCTGAGCCGATGCCTCGCCCTAAACGCAGTGACGGTGCCGGAACAACGTCAGGCGCAGCGCCAGTCTAAGGACGAATCAGAATGGCTGCTGGGGAAGGCCCTGACTACCAAGAGGCCTGCGGCCGCCCATTAAGAATTAACCAGAGAAGGGGCAGGGGATGGGTCCCTTCAGTCCTAGGCTCTGTGCAGGTGAGGCGGCGGGAACCTAGGGCGCCTGCGTGGGGAAGTGTGTCTTCCCCCACCCGCTCCGGGAGGCCCAGCCCTCCCCTTGCTATGTGCACCCCTGGCCCTCCGAGGTTTGCTGGCGAGTCCTGCCGGCGGTGGCCTTGCAGCGTTGGCCTGGTAGAGGAAACCGATGGTGGCTAGCAGATCATCTGGTTTCTAGAAATGGTTCTGCCACTAACTTGAATTTAAGAGGTCACATGGGAATGGCAAAATATTGTCCTTGTTTACCAGAGTGAGAATAACAGAAATAATTCAACAACTAAATGTTGAGAGTTGCCGGGTGTGGTGGTACATGCCTGTCATTCTTGCTGTTGGGAGGCCTGAATAGGGTAGCTGGAAATTGGAGGCTAGGCTTGCTACATAGTTGAAGGCAAGTTTGGACAACATGGTAAACAATGTCTTAAAAAATAGGTGGTGCACGCCTTTAATCCCAGCCCCCGGGAGGCAGAGGCAGGCGGATCTTTGTGAGTTCAAGGCCAGCCTGGTCTACAGAGTGAGTTCCAGGACAGCTGGGGCTGCAGGGAGACCCTGTCTCGAAAAGACCAAAAAATAAAAATATATAAATAAACACAAATAAGTAAAAAGCAGATTTTGCTAATTGACCATTTACATACAGCGGTTCAGTCTTACAGGTTACTTTTTCTCTGAGTTTCTGTTGTTAGCTTGTTTCTTTCCATGAGGACTCAGTTTTACGAAATCTGATTACACAGAAGTTTTCTGTGCATTGTGCCAGGAAAAAGGCAGAATCTTGCATCTCTTTTGTGCCATTGTTTCCCAAACACTATGAAGATTAAGACACCAGGTTTTATGAGAACAGTGAAGAAAATGTGTAGATGGTTATTTCTCAAAATTTGGATCACTGCGTTAGTCACAGAGGAGGAGGTTATGTTGCATTAACAAGGTGACCTCAATTTTTTATTTATTTTTTTGGTGACCTCAAATTTTAACTGGATCAGAGAAACAGAGGTTGATTTTCCACTCATATGTCTATCATGAATTGCTCAGGTATTTTTTTTTTCTATGATGTCACCCAGGAACCTAGGATAAAGGGTCTCTAATATTTTATATATGACCTCCATGATCAATGGAACATGGGAGGAGAGAGTGCCCAAAAGTTCTCACAAGGCCTCTCATAAGTTTTAGCTGACTTGTCTCCTTGCCGTGCAAATGGCAGCTCTGTGACCTGCTCTGTCATTCAGGGAGGGTGTAGGATGAAATAAATACTGATAGTGGTGCATTATAACCCATAGAAGAAAAAAGCCACAAGTTCTTTACCAATACATAACTGAATAAAGAAAAGGAGAGAAATGAGCAACATTTTTTACAGTAGAATTCCAATTAATTAATGTAGAAGGAATGCTGAAAATAGTGGGCACAGCCATGCATGCCTGTAATCGCAGAGCTAGGAAGGTATAGACAGGAGGATCCCTGGAACTTGCTGGTCAACCAGTCTAGCTGAATTGGTCCTCTCTAGGTTCAGAAAGAGGCCCTGTCTCAAGAAATAACATGGAGAGTGATTGGGAAAGACACCTGAAATCAATCTTTAACCTCCCTAGGCATGTGCACACATTTACAAACATGTTCACACATATACACCACTGAGAGAGAGACAGAGACAGAGACAGAGAGACAGACAGAAAGAGAGGGTGAAAGAGAAAATGAGAATATGAGACTCAGTATTTGGCAAATACCACATTCACCATGTTATCAAGAATTGTTATTGAGCTGGGCATGGTGGCGCACACCTTTAATCCTAGCACTTGGGAGGCAGAGGCAGGTGGATCTCTGTGAGTTCAAGGCCAGCCTGGTCTATCTACATAGCAAGCTCCAGGCCAGCTGGGACTAAAGGGAGACCTTGTCTCAAAAAGACAAAAAAAAGTTATCAATAGAGGCTAAAACAAGACATTCTTCAAAAAATCTCCAAATCTCTCCCAACAAGAAATTTATCATTACAAGGGTTAAGATAACACTGCAGTGGAGAAACAAAGGGACAATATTTTCTTTTTTTTAAATTTTTTACTTTTTTATTTTTTTTAATTACTCTTTTTTTTTTAATTTTTATTGATGCTTTGTGCATTTCATACACTTTTTCCAATTCAGTTCAGGCTTATTTCCCCTTCCCCTCCCCCCCATCCCCACCCCATCCCAGATCATGCATTCTGCCGTAACTGTCCTGCATCTTTTCTTTACACTCACTTTCACAAAAATCTTAAAGCCAGGGCCATCAAGATGGCTCAGTGGGTAAAGATACTTGCTATTGTGCCTGAGGGACCTGAGTTCAAACCTAGGACCCTTATGGTGGAAGGTGGGAACTGACTCCCATAAGTTGTCTTCTGATGCCCACACGTGCACCTTGGCACTTGCCCACCTGCACACACAAATAAAATTTAAAAATAAGTGTATTTTTTTTTATTTCGTATGTGTACGAATGTACTGTCTGCATGTAGGTTGGTGCACCTGTGTCCTGCCACGGAGGTCAGAAGAGGGTGTCGGATTCCCCTGGAACTGGAGTTAAAGACGGTTCTCAGCCGCCATGTGGGTGCTGGGGATCAAACCCAGGTCCTCTTCAAGAGCAGTCGGTGCTCTTAACCGCTAGGCCATCTCTCCAGTCCAATAAGTAATTTTTGTAAAGAATGGCAAAGCCAGAGTTGGAAGCAAACTTCAGAATAAGACACACTTTGTGACACTGTATCAGGTGAGGACAGGTATGTAGCTATAGCTAGTGGTCAATATCTATGGGCTAGAGAGATGCTGTATGTGGTAAAACATTCAGAAAAGGCTCCAGCAATTGGAAGGGAGGCCAGGAAGATGGAAAAGGAATGGCCTAAAGTAGAGACAATCTTTAGATAGGAGGGCTCCTTCATCTTGGATGAAATTGAAGACAAGGGACTTTGCCTTCTAACTTCTAACACCTCCCACACCACTCACCAGTTTGTGTCAGGTTTCTCCCGAGATTTAGAAATTCTGTATGTTTTGGGCTTTGACTTTTCCTTTGCAAATCCCCTTAAAAGTTCTCAGTCAAGCCGAATTTTAAGGCAAAGTATGTTTCTTCACATGTTTTTTATTTCCTCCCTGCGAACCAGCCTCCAGCACAAAATAAAACAAACTCATAAAAGTCAGCAAACATTAGCAACTGTCTGTGAGGAGCTGGCACCATGCTGGCAGAGGGAGTATAACTGGGTGCCCTTTGGACATTGGAACTATATGAAGGTTTGCATAACCATAACACAATAAAATAAAAATGGCAACAAAATGCAACAAACCAATTTAATCACATATCAAGTTGCTGGCATAACCCACAGAAAACAACCTCGAGTTACTTAACACCAGGGACACCTGGTTAGGCCTCTTCAATGGGATATGTCCTCCAGGCAAAATGAGCTGTCATATATACATATATATGTATGTGAGGATTATACATATCTATAACTATTTTTACTTAGTATTATTATTACTTTTTTATTGGTGCTGGAGATTGAACCCAGGACCATCCTAGTCCCACCAGTGCTATTATCTGAAGCTACATATATACACACAAAGTGAGTATATAATGATGTTAATGTCTTTGGGCCTGAAGAAATGGCTCAGTTTGCAGAGTGGCAAGAGGCCCTGGGTTCAGTTCCCAGCACTTGAAGTTGGAGAGAGGATTAGAAGTTCAAACTCATTTTTGGCTACATGGTAATTTTGATACATATATATATATATATAGTATATTATTTGGATGCATTTTCCAAATACAGGGTCTCCACATAGCCCCAGTTTGGCACTGGTAACTCACTGTGTAGTCAGGGGCATCAATCGATATATTATAATGATATGACAGTTATATATATGATATAATAAGAGAGAGAGAGAGAGAGAGAGGAGAACATTGATATAATATACTATATAGTATATCATAAGATAATATGATAGTCATATATCTGTATATAGAGGTAGGTCGTGTGGGTGTGGCACCTGGGTGTTGAATGAGTTGCCCCATGGCTCTAGTACTTAAGACAATTTGTTTCCTCCAGTTGGTGGCGGACTAGTTTTTGATTGAGGTCTTAGAAGAAGTTGGCCATGCGAGGATGGAGTGTGGTGTTTGTTGGGGGGCAGGCTTAAGTGAGTTTTAAAACAAGCCTCGATGGTCTACAGTTTTGCTCTCTGTTTTCCTGTCTGCTTTGTGAGATTGTAACCCCTGCCTTGCTGCTCCATCTGCCACGCTCCCGCTCACAATGACTTTTTTCCTCTGGAACCGTCCATCGTAAGCTCAAATAACTCTTCCTTTTGTAAGTGCCTTGGCAGGGTGTTTTAATCACAGCAACAGAAAGTGACTAATACAGTTATGTGTACCAGAGAGTGGGCTTGTTGGCTGTGAAGAACCTGACCATGTGCTTGTTTTGGAGAATATGGAAGACTTTGGAACTTTGGGCTGAAAGGCTGTGACTACTTTAGCAGAGCTTAAAGGGCCCTTCCTAGTGGAGGCCTGGAAGAAAGCATGGCTGCAAAAGATGGTGTTTTCCGCCAGTGAAAATAAAACTGAGGCGAGCAACTAGATATTTGATAAAGAGTCTGCAGCAAGTTTTTGCCTGCAGCCAAATGCCTGCCTGATGTCTAATATGTATAAAAATATTAAACATGTCGTTGTGGCAGAATATTTTCAGCACCACAAGCGTAAATGGTGGCGTTGCGTTTGTAAATGGTGAATATTGTGCATATCTACAGTGAGAAGAGCAGATGGGGCAGAAGAAATGCAGAATGTACAGTTTGGATCTATAACTGAAACTAGGAAGATTAAAGTGGTGCCAAGGCTTGTGAAGGAGAGTTTCCTTGTGATAAGGAGATTAAAGTGTTAAGGTAGGCCCTGGAGATTTACAAGTAAACAAAAGAATCAGTCCTTCAGGGCAAGACCCACACTCAAGAATCCTCCAGCAAGTCCAGGGCAGATAAAAGCAATGAGCAATATGAGGGTTAGAATATGAGAGATTCCATCCCGAACTTGCAGCCAGATTTGGCAATTTCATTCACGTGGTGCTGGCTTTAGAGGCATGAAGTTTGCAAGAGTGAAGGGGTCATCAGTTCTTCCTCCATGGTTTCAGAGAGCTGCCAAGGTCAGGCAGAGTACAGCAGGGGCGTCCCTGAATAAAGAAGGCCCTGATAGGCCATTGCGTGAAGCTGTGAGTGTGAAGCCTGGTTGGCAGCAGAGACCCCAAGAGGACTTTCAAGATGCCAGACCTGTGAGATATTTGCCAAGGAGAGCTGCATACAGGGAGTGGTACCAGCCTAAGAAAGAGATGTATGTTGCAAGCAAAGCTGGAAGAGCTGAGCCATCTAAGCCCTTTGGAAGTCAAGTCCCAGAGGTTGCATGTGGAGCTACTGGACTTGGCATTTGCCCTGCAGGTTTTAGGTCTTGTTTTGGTCCAGTATTTCCTCACTATGCCTCTATTCCTCCCTTTTGGAATGGGAATATGTATTCGGTTCCACTGTATGTTAAGAGTATGTAATTTGTCTCTTGATTTTACAGGAGCTTACAGTTTGGGAGATTGGCCTGAGTCTCAGAGGAGACTTTGGACTGTAGACTTTTGAATGACATTGAGACTGGTAAAGACTGTGGGGACTTTTAAGGTTGGATTAAATGCATTTTGCATTTTATATGGTCAGGAGCCTATGGGGGCCAGGGAGTGGAATGTGGTGGTTTGAATGAGTGTCCCCTATGGGCTCTAGGTATTCAGACGTTAGTCTCCAGTTGGTGGCACTGTTTTTGGAGGTCTTAGAAGGTGTGTCTGTGCTGGAGGAAGTGTGTTGTTGGGGGCAGGCTTAGTGAGTTTTAACAAGCCTCGTGGTCTACAGTTGCTCTCTGTTTTCCTGTGCTCTTTGTGAGATGTGACCCTGGGCTTGCTGCTCCAGCTGCCACGCCTCCCGCCACAATGGACTCTAATTCCCTGGAACCGTCCATCGTAAGATGGAGAAGAAAACAAATGACACCAAGTGCTGGAGAGGTTATGGGAAAAGAGGAACACTCATCCACTGCTGGTGGGAATGTAAACTCGTACAGCCACTATGGAAAGCAGTGTGGAGAACCCTTGGAAGACTTGGAATGAACTTGCCACCTGACTCATACCCAGCCATACCTCTCCTGGGCATGTACCCTCAAGACTCTTCTTACTGCAGAGATACATGCACAGCCATGTTTATTGCAGCTCTCTTCACAATAGCAAGGAGCTGGAACCAACCCAAGTGACCCTCAACTGACAAATGGATAGAAAAAATGTAGTACATCTACACAATGGAGTTCTATGCAGCAGTAAAGAAAGATGACATCATGAGTTTTGCAGGTAAATGGACGGAACTAGAAGATATTATGTTCAGTGAAGTAAAACAGTCCCAGAAAAACAAACAACGAATGGTATCTCTCATCTGTGGATGCTAGTGCCAATTACCTAGTTGTATTTCTTGTGTACGGCCCCTTGAGCTTTTGTCCAAGTTGTTGGGAGTGATGCATATTGGAAACAACAACAACAACAGAAAGGACTGTATCAAAGAACTGACTGAAACAGTGAACTTCTGCTCAAAACAGTCAACTTCCACATGGAAAATTTTGAGAAAGACTGAGAAAGAGATGAAAAGCATGTTTGGCAGAATGCATGAGCTCTGGTGGGATGGGTGTGTAGGGTGGGGGACACGGGTCTAGATCTGATTAGTAATATAATCTTGTACAAAAATATGTGTGTGTGTATATATATATAATAAAAAAATTTTAAGGCTAGAACTAGAATTTTAACACCTTTGGGTTTATTTTTATTTTTTTTTTTGGTCTTTTTGAGACAGGGTCTCCCTATAGCTCCAGCTGTCCTGGAATTCACTTTGTAGACCAGGCTGGCCTTGAACTCACAGAGATCCACCTGCCTCTGCCTCCCAAGTGCTAGGATTAAAGGCGTGCACCACCAAGCCTGGTTTAACACCCCTTTGTTTTACAAGCCCTGAGGAGACAATAGATCCCACTGTGGAGGGACTTTGGAAGAATGGGGACTCAACCCGTAGCTTGCCCTTTCTGACTTATAGGAAATAAAGTGGCCTTAATGCCTGCGAAATAGCATCCAAATCAAGAGGAGAATCTATTCAAGCTACTGCTAGCCGAAGAAAATCCAGTCTTCCTGATGAGAGTTGCAGGAAACTTTAAAGGACAGATGACCTAGTGCTTTCACTAAACAATGGGCAAGATTAAGAAAACAAAAGGAGAAGAAACTGTGCTATGTTAAAAAACAGACTCATTCACCTATTAACCAAATACAATGGATGTGTCTAACTTGATTTGATCCCATCTCAAACAAAAAATGTGCAAAAAATACTTTGATCGGATACCTTAGCCAAACACTAACTGGATGTTTGATGGTATTAAAGACTTTTAGCTGTGCAGAAGTTCTATTAAAGAGATTTTTTCAAAGATCCTTACCTTTTATAGATGCATACTAGGGTGTGTGTGTGTGTGTGTGTGTGTGTGTGTGTGTGTATGTGTGGTATAACCCAAGGCCTCATGTATGCCACATGCCAGTCAAGTGCTCTGACATTAAGCCATATCCCAGACCCCAAGTACTGAAGATTTTCTGGAAGTTATAAGCTGTCTGGAAGGAGTCTTAAAATACTCCAGGAGCCATGCTGAGTTGTTGGAGTCACACAGAGGCAACCAGATGGCTATGACTTGGTTGTTCTTACAGGCAGTGATGGCGATGTGGCTGTGTATGTATTTGAAATCTTTTTTTTTTTTTTTTTGGTTTGGTCCCCTGTGCCCAGCTGTCCCTGGGAAGTATTGTGAAACTTTCACTGCAAATATAGGAAGTGGGTCTAGAGAGATGGCTCATGGTTTAAGAGGACTAGCTGCTCTTGCAGGATGGGACCTTGGGTTCCCAGGATCAGCACACATGGCAGCTAACAACTGGTCTCTACTCCAAGCAATCAGGGGATCTGATGTCCTGTTCGCCTCTGAGGCATTGCAAAATCCACCTGCATGCAGGCAAAACACTCATAACTCACAAAAAAATAATAAAAAAAAACAAAATCATGAAACATGCACCACCAACAACAAAACTACAGCAGTCAGCACAAAAAACCAGACATCAGTGACTAAATTATCTTCATTTAAAAAAATGATAATAGTATATAATAATATAAATATAGTATATATATATATAATATAGATATAAATTAATAAAAGTAGGTATAGTCTAGTATGTAGGTATATATATGATAGAGTGAGTCTGAGGCTAGCCTGGTCAACATATGAGTTGAGACTTTGTCTCAAAAATCAACAAAAACAACAACAAAAAGCCCCGGAGTTCCTTGTTTGGCCACTTGCTGCACACAGCACACTGGAGGAGGTGCTGAAGGATTTCTTGTATCAGATGCTTGCTAACCCTTCCTGACATTCATTGATTTGTTGAGCAATACATGTTGAACCCTTCTTGAGAAACGGTCTCTGGAGGGACAAGAGCCAGTGGCCTAATGGCTATGGTCCCTGTGCTTCTATGGAGCTTGTGATCTGGCAGACAACGGAAGTAGTAGCAGTTAATAAAGAAATGACTACATATACAATTATAGATGTCATTAACCCCCTCAGTTCTGTGATGAAAGATAAGGGGCTGGGAGGGTCTTAGTTTATATTGAGTAACTGGAAAACAAGAATGTAATTCTCATAGTTCTGGAGGCTGGGAAGTCCAAGGCCAAGGCAGTGGTATTAGGTGTGTGTTGAGGGCTGCTCTGCCACACGTGGGTTATGTAATTTTTCACGCCCTTTTCAAACTGATTTTGTTTTCCTGTCACGCAGACAATGGCTGATTATTCTTTCCTGAATTAACTTTCTCAATGATTTTCTGGGCTGCTTCCCAAAGCAGAAATAGGCTTTGGAAACCTAGGAACAGGCCTATGGAGAAGCAGCCTAGTAGCTGGACTCTGGAGCATGTCTACCTGCTCTCAAATCCTGGTTCAACCACTTAGTCCATGTGACCATGGGTAGGTTACCTAACCTGTCTAGGCTTCCATTTCCTCATCTTTCAACTGCGATGATAGCATTCATCTCTTAGTGCTGTCATGAAGCTTACATGGGTTAATATTTGTCAAGCATTAATGCTTGGTGGCCCTTAATGTGCCTTATAGTACAATTCTGGGAGTATATATAAATATGTGGATCTTTTTGGCCTCTTGCTGCTTTTGGTGAAAACCTCTTCAGACGTGCCATGAGAATGAATTGGTTAGGCATTTGGTAGATTTAAGGGGTAACTGTTTCTGCTCAGGGCTTCTTAATGGGGGACAGTACAATCCCTCAGGGATCCCCAAAGCTGCTTCTGCCATTGGGGTACTGGCACAGTGATGGGGCACTTGGCTTCACTGGGTAGGGCCAGCCAGCCTGGGCAGCAGAAGCCATTCCTACTTCTTTGTGCGTATGTGGTGTGTTGAGGGGGGATTGGTGTGTGTTGTATGTGTGTATACATATCTGCGTCTGCATGCCTGTGGAAGTGTCGGTGCCAATGTCAGAATGTCTTCTTCAATTAGTCTCTATTTTTTGAGACAAGATCTCTCTCTGAACCTGGAGCTCACTGATTGAGTAGTATGTCTGGCCACTGAGCTCCAGGAGGCTTCCTATCTCACTCCCAACCCTAGCAATGGTATTACAGATGCATGTGGCCTTGTTTGGCTAGGGATTGGAACTCAGGTCTTTGTGCTTATAACATGCACTTTATGTACTGAGCCATTTCCCCAGCCCCATTCATACTTCTCACACAACCGGTAAATATTTTCTCTTGGACATTCATGTGTGTGGGGGTGGGGGTGGGGGTGGTGCTGTGTGAGGAGCCTGTGGATTTGCTGGGAATACAAAAGTGAACAGAGGGACAATTATGTCAATAACGTGCTTTCTTCTGGGCTTTTCCAGGCATTATCTATCACTGCAGAAAAATCCTATCATCAACAGCAAGGCTTCAAGTGATATTTGAGTCACTGAACTAACACTCCAGGTCAGTCTACACATCCTCACAGCTGTTGCAGTTACAGCCATCTATGTTTAGGAACTCCCGGTTGAAGGCCATACATTTGTTTATAAGAAATGTGTTTTACTTCTTAATGTCACAGCTTTTTGAAAGTGTAAACCTGATAGGTCATATTATCTATGGCTTTTGCTTCAGGAATGTACTAGATGCCAATAGTTATGTACCAAAGTAGCCACGAGAGCCCGGCATGGTGGCTCATGCTTGTAATTCCAGCACCCAGGAGGCAGAAGCAGGAGGATCACTGTGGATTTCCAGGCTCATATGTTCTACACAATGAGTTATAGGCCAGTCTAGACTATAGAGTCCCTGTCTCAAAAAAGGGAGTGGACGTGGTAAAGAGTGCAGGATTGCAAATTTTCTTCTGGAATGCTGGAACTGCCCCCCTCCCCCCCAAGCTGGCACACTTCACTCAGTTAGTGATTCTTAGTTGCTTTGTTGGCCCTCAAGTTTGGTAAGGAAATGGCGTATTGGGGGTAGTTCTAGGGATGGAACTTAGGGCCTTTTGCATGTCAGGCAGGTTACCTTTAAGCCATAATGCCAACCTCAACTGATCTGTTACTTTCCTCTTCCATTTTCTTACAAGCCTCAAAGCATGAAAGGCCTGAGTTGCCTGCCCTTGGCCATCTCTCCCACCAGTCCTCCCTCAGCTTCCACATAAGCGCCTTCTCCCCGAATCCATTCCCTAAACTGTATCACGGTCAGGGCTAGGCACCGTTAGTCTGGCAGGAGCTGAGCAGGCAAAAAGAGGAGAGAGCTGGAGACTCAGATAACGAATATCTGTTCATGCTGGGCATGGTGGCACACGCCTTTAATCCTAGCACTCGGGAGGCAGAGGCAGGCAGATCTTTGTGAATTCAAGGCCAGCCTGGTATACAGAGTGAGTTCCAGGACAGCTGGGGCTACAGGGAGACCCTGTCTCGAAAAGACAAAAAAAAAAAAAAAAAAAAAAAGATGTTCAGTTCAGAACACTAGGGAATTTGTCAAGAACAGGGAGGACGCATCAACCATCCCACTTCTTCTGTCTTCTGCTCTTCAGTTAGCCTGGCTGTCCTTAACGATGCTGTTTCTTCTTTTTTTTTAATGCAGTTAATTTTGGCTGACATATACAAATATAAAGTACATAGTTATAGGGTCACATGATGTCAATGAAAGACCAAAAAAAAAAAAAAACAAACTTAAAAACTGCTGAACATCGGTCTATGATTAAACATGTAATAATTTCTTTGTGGTTAAAAATCCACAGTTCTGAACAAAATTCACAGTTCTTTCTTTGAGACTTTGAAATGCATGCACATCACATCTTATGATCATCATGCTACTGAAAATTGTACACCAAAGCATCATGCTGTATGTAACACAACTGGTATCATTGATCATGTCAGTTTCATCCACACATTCTCTTTTTTTGGTTTTTTTTCTATTCAACTTTCCTCAAAGAGAGTTGGTGTTCCAACTTGGTACCTTAGCGCCACCTGCAAGGCCTTTTGCTTTTTATTTACCTTGGTTTGATTGCTTTTTTTGGGGGGGGGGGGCACAACGACAGAGTCTTACTCTGCAGCCCAGGCTGACCTGTAACACGTTGTCCCCATGACACTTCAGCTTCAGTGATGTCCTGTTGTTCATGAACAAACTGATGCCCAAGACTATCATATAACTTGCCTGAAGGTAGTTGGTGCCAGAACAGAGACTAGACCTCAGAATTCCCTAGATTTGGCCTAAATTTCCATCATGTTAATGACTTTTTTTTTTTTTTTTTTTTTTTTTTTTTTTTTTTTTTTTTGTCTTTTCGAGACAGGGTCTCCTTGTAGCCCCAACTGTCCTGGAACTCACTCTCTAGACCAGGCTGGCCTTGAACTCACAAAGATCTGCCTGCCTCTGCCTCCCGAGTGCTATGATTAAAGGTGTGTGCCACCACGACCGGCCATCATGTTAGACTTTTAACAGTGAGTGAATACATGCATTTACAGTGATAATTTTGTATTTCCTGGGTTTAAACTGTCTTCAGTGAACAAAATTCAGTATAAACAGTGTCATCAACCTGTCTGCTAATTACCTGGAATCTTCCATACCTTATTAGCAGCCAGTAACCCAGCGATGTGCCCTAGTCAGGGAGCCATGCTTGAGGGCCTTTTCCATTGCCATTTTAAGATCCTAATCAGAAGTCTGCATATTAGAGACCATGAAAATACCCCATTTTTGGCTTATTTGAGACTAGAGTCCCACCTGGCCTGGAACTCACTATGTAGACCAGGCTGGCATCAGTCTCACAGAGATTCCCCCACCTGCCTCTACCTTCCAAGGGTGGGGATTAAAGGCATGTGCCAACTTATCTGGATGAAACCCCAATATCTCACACAAAAACCAGGCAGTGGTAGTGCATACCTATAATCCCAGCACTCAGGAGGTGGAAGCAATAGGATCAGAAGTTCAAGGTCATCTTCATGCTTATCATGTACGAGGTAAGCCTGGGCAACATGAGACTCTGTCTCAAAAAAATAAATAAATAAAGGGGCTGGCGAGACGGCTAATCAGTTAAGAGCACTGGCTGTTCTTGCAGAGGACCTGGGTTTGGTTCCCAGCATCCAAATGATGGCTAACAGCCATCTGTAGCTCCAATTCCACGGGATCCAAGGCCCTCTTCTGACCTCCATGGGCATTGCATGCATGTGGTACACTTACATACATGCAGACAAAATATCCATAAACATAACATAAAAATAAATAAAAAAAAACTTTAAAAATAAAATAAATTTTGCACTAGAGAAATTTGTTGATTCATCTAAGAAGTGCTAGGGATAAGTTTTAGTGGGTAGGGTTGGAGAGATGGCTCAGTGGTTAAGAGCACTGACTGCTCTTGAAGAGGACCCAAGTTTGATTCTCAGTACCTACATGGTGGCTAACAACCATCTGTAACTCCAGTTCTAAGGGATCCAACATCTTCTTCCGACCTCTGGTCATGGTATGTGCCTACGAAAGTAGAGATTTTGACAGGATTCTCTCTATGATTTTTTTGTTGTAAAGGGTAGGGAAGTGGGGAAAGGTGCCTGGGTGGTGGAGAGAAGGCAGCACTTTTTTAAAAAATTATTTTTTATGTGTATGAGTGTACTGTCTGCATGTAGGTTTGTGCACCTGTGTCGTGCAATGCCGCGGAGGTCAGAAGAGGGTGTTAGATTCCCCTGGAACTGGAGTTGAAAAAAGGTTCTCAGCCGCCATGTGGGTGCTAGAGATCGAACCCGGGTCCTCTGCAAGAGCATTCGGTGCTCTTCACTGCTAGGCCATCTCTCCAGCCCCAGCACTTTTTAATCAAATGTAGCAGTAGGATTTTTTTTCCCTCCATTTTGTTTTTTATATACTTTATGTACAGTAACACTAAGTACATCTACGTCTGCAGATGTGCTCCTGATTGTTAGAGTATAAAACTGCTGAGATGGGACATTTAAAGTACTATGTGGCTCCCACGATTGAAGATGAAGAAGGATCTTAGGCTTTGATAGAATCTGAGAAAACAGCTTTGGAGAATTGCTTATCAGATGCCAGAATGTTCTGAAGTCCTTTTCTGTCACCAAATTTGAACCTGAGTACATATCTTCTGTAAATAGCCTATTTTTTCTCTCCATTCTCTACAATTTGTTTAAAGAATAAAATCTAAAGTCAAAACTGGTCTTGTTATATATACATATATTTCAGCCTTAGAAATACTTTTGGTGATTTTTATAACAAAAGGGACTTGATGCTAAGTGCAGTTTTCAGAAATCTTTTTCAATTTAAATACAATTAACTGAATTTCAAAAGATGCAGCACTTGGCCTTCCTTTGAACCACAACTATTGATTGCATACTGAATTCTCTGTGGAAGTTGCCTTTTTCATGTAAATGGTCTGTCTCCCCCACCTCCTCCAGTTTAGAGCAGCGTTATGAACATGGCAATAAAGGTTATTTTGTGTTATAAAAAAGGTGCCCCGAGAACTTTAGAAAGACCCCCAGAAAGCAAATGTTTTAAATCTCTAGAATTCTTCAAAACTACAACTATTATAGAATTATACAGGAAAAAAAATCCCGAGTTATATGGAAAGCTAAAATTTAAGGAGTGGGCTCTTATTGGTTTGGAAAATGTAGGCACAGATAAGCAGCAACAGCCCCAAAGGAGACACAAGTTAAAATGCAAATCCCCAGCCTCACTATTATCCCAAGTAGGACGCTGGGGGGGGGGGGGCTCCTGCAAAAGTTCTACTTTAATCGTAGCACAGGTAGGCGGATCTCTGTGAATTCAAGGACACCCAGGTCTACAGAATGAGTTCCTGGCCAGCAGAGGTAGGCGGATCTCTGTGAATTCAAGGACACCCAGGTCTACAGAATGAGATCCTGGCCAGTTGGGGCTATAGGGAGACCCTGTCTCAAAAAAAAAAAATCCTAGCACTTGGGAGGCAGAGGCAGGTGGATCTCTGTGAGTTTGTGAGTTCAAGGCTAGCCTGGTCTACAGAGTGAGTTCCAGGACAGCTGGGGCTACAGAGAGACCCTGTCTCGAAAAGACAAACAAACAAACAAAACAAAAAAAAAAAACAAAAAGTTCTCCGGGTAGCTTGGGTGTTGAGTTTGGAGACCAGTGGTATTCTATAGCACAGAGGGCAATTTAACCAGGTGGAATGGAACACTTATAAATGTTATCATAGGAATTTTTTTTTCTGCAAGAGCTAGTTAATCCCACCAGGTTACATTCTGAGGAAAATAAAAAGCACACCATCTCTGTAAGTGCAAGATGATTCCACCAGCAGATGGATCCTCTCTAACTGGATTACAGAGGGGCCTGCATCTATGGTTTGAGCTCTGACTTCTTGAGTTTACAATGATGACTTTACAATGGTGACTTCTTGACTTTACAATGATTCACTAGGAACGACATTTTGAGTTTTGATCTTTTCCTGAGCTAACAACATGCAATATGGTATTCTCTCATGACACTAGACAGTGTCGGTGACTATAGCTTCTAGCCCAGCTATGAGATCACAAGAAAGCACCCAGTACTGTGTACTGTGTTCCTCAGTTAGGATGGTCAACAAGTACGTATCCTGTGTGTGTGTGTGTGTGTGTGTGTGTGTGTGTGTGTGTGTGTAGGTGCATGCACTTCTGCATACACTCAGAGATCAGAGGATGTTATGGAATCTCTGGTTGGATCACTTTCTATCTTCTTCCATTCAAGACAGGGTCTCTCACTGAACCTGGAGCTAGGCTGGCAGCCAGCAAGACTGTAAGGGAGGCCCACACTGATCTCCACCCTGTTAGGCCTCGATGTTATTCTGTTGTTATTACTAACCCTAGGGACCATGTATACTGAATAAGTTAGTCACCTCTATGAGAGAAAGACTGAGGGCAATTCAGCTGATGACCTTAAGAACACATCATACCCTACTTGATCCTCACTGCTTAAACAGCCAATAGAATGATGTAGACCAGGACACTTCTGTCTAAGTTAGACAGAAGAGCCCAAGATTGGCCTCTCAAGTAACAAGAGAAATGGGGGAATGAAGGGCAACGAGTTAAAAACCTATTTTGCTGACATACCAAAGTCTCCATCCTGGACAAAAGGGGGAACTTCCACCTATGCCATAAAAGTTCTGCAGGAAGACAGTGTAAGGATCAGGATAAAATATGCTTTTGAGATAACCATTGCAGGGACCAGATAAGCATGTTCCCACAAGCTGCAGGAAGACTGTGTAGGGATCAGGATAGACATGTTTTTTGAAATAACTGTTGCAGGTAGTCAGTGCAAAGGCCAGATAAGCATGTTCTCACAACCCAACAATCCCAGGAACTATATGTCTTCGACAACTCAACAATCCCAGGAACTATATGTCTTTGACAACCCGACAATCCCGGGAAATATACCATGAATCCTGTCCCCCTTCACCCCCCCCCCGCCCTCAGGGCTCTTACAAGCCAGCCCGCCAAACCCACAGCCTACCCCCGTGTGCGTTTTTGCCGAATTATACAAACCCACCAATCCTGTAACGCCAAGGCTTGGAAACCCCCCTGCTTGTGATCTTTCCCTTTAAATTGAGTGCTTGTACGGAGCCTCGGGGATTTTCCCAGTCCTGCTGCGCCAGGTACAGGAACAGCCCTGGCTTAAGCTAGATAATAAAAAGATTCTCTGTCTTTGCATCAGTGTCTCGTCTCCTGGTGGTCTGCGAGGGTCTTGGATTCAGGGCATAACAAGACCCAGAGATCCTCCTGCCTTCCGCCCCCACACTGCTCAGGTTGCAGACCATACCTGGCCATATCCAGTGTTTTACATGGATGGTGGAGATTTGAACTCAGGCCTTCATGCTTTCACACCAAGAGCTCTTACTCAGTGAATCCTATCTCCAATGGTCTTAAATGCATTTCCAATCTATGATATGTTCAACTTAGAATGCGTTGTACTGGAACGTCACCACTTTGCCAGCTGAGGAGCATGTGTAGTAGGAAAAATATATCTGTTCTTCAACTACATGATGATTCCACCTAGTGGCAACCTGTGTGATGTTCAATTATGGATGAGTTCCACTGGGGAGCACTCTAACCACAGGAATAGGGGAAATCTTCTGTGAGATGCAAATGAAGTCAAACTCCACTAGGGAATGTTGTAACTATAGTAAAAATGAAACATATATGTTAGTAGTTGCATGAAATTTGTACTGGGCACTATAGTTAGATTAGATTAATAGTGAAGAGATCTTCTCTGTTAGTAAATGAATATTCAACTTGGGCATTTTAATATATATATATTATATATATTATTTAATTTATATATATATAATTATTTAATATATATTTATATATAATATATATATTATAATTACATATAGTTATTTATAATATATTATAAATAACAATAAAAAATTAAAAAATATATATATTTAATATATTTTTTAATTTATATATAAAATTTATATTATTTAAATATATATATAATAATATAACAGGACGAACTATTATTAAATATATACTTTTATTAATAAAACCCTGTCCTGTAATGCCACAAGAAATAAGGGGAAATCCCAGCTCTAAAATTGCATTAATTATGGAGAAGATGACACTCTAATACAAGAAATAAAAAAGACAGCACAAAAACTACACACTATTTCCACCACCAGGTGGTAATCCAGCACAAGCAATAGGAAAAGTTGTGCATTATATGAAAATTTCAGTGTAACACTCCCAACAGAAGTGAAAATATGTGCTAATGCCTATGGAATTTTCTTGAAATTTATGTAAAAACTGTTAACAATATCAATTCACACGCTAATTAATGACAAACACATAGTTTCTTTCCATAATAAAGGGTAAACTAAAATTTAGTACTATATTTCTCAGTGTTTTAAAAGCCTCACAGTTATAGTGCTCATTCTTTGTATTTTAATGACTTGTTCGTACTCTTGCCACCACTAGCAAATCCTCTTGGGAAGAAAAATAATTGCTTTTTCTGTCTTTCTAGCCTCTACTACAGAAACTGATGTATAATATGAATAACAAATATTTATGAAATCTTATAAGAAACTACAAGAAGTCACTGAAGAGCGAATTAATAGGATGAATGAAATATAGACTGGAAAATAAAAATTAGAAAAAGTAGAGGATTTGAGCTTTTTCCCTAAGGCTTCTTGAACATATCTATCTACCTACCTATATCTATCTATCTATCTATCTATCTATCTATCTGTCTGTCTGTCTGTCTGTCTGTCTGTCTGTCTATCTATCTATCTATCTATCTATTGAGAGAGAGAGAGAGAGAGAGAGAGAGAGAGAGAGAGAGAGAGAGAGAATGTGTATACATGCACAGGCCAGGTGCAGCTGTGTAGGTCAGGGTACGACTTGTGGGTTTTGGTCTCCTTGTACCACATGGGTCCCTGGGATTGAGCTCAGGTTGACAGGCTTGATGGCCAGTGCCTTTACCAGCTGAGCCATCTCCCCAGCCCTCCCTATGGCCTCTTTATCCTTCATGTAGGCTGGTGGAATAGAGGAAAACATAATTGACAGTAAAATGGCAAATGTTGCTAATATAAATGCCCTGGTGTTTTCATGAAAAGAAATTGATTAATTAAAAGATAGAACATTTAGCAAAGTTTTAAGCCAAAGAAGAAATCAGGAAAGAAATTAGGTTTGATTGAATTTTCAAACACCATTCAAACTCTTCCATAACTGACTTCTTCTGAGACTTGGTTCTTTATTTAAATGGCTTGATCACCTCAGGAGCCTGGGAAAGCTTTCTCTAGGGACTTTCCAGTACACATTCCAAGAGCTATGGGAGGATGGGGTGAGGGCCTGCCACAGTGAGCCAGGGCTCCCTTAGGGAAGCAGGTACCCTTCCTTTCCCACCACTCACAGGATCTTTTTGGCTCTAAAGGCTGCTTCCTCCTGTCCTGACCCCTCTGAATCCCCCATGCAAACCTGCTCCCTGTGATGGCCACTCATTGGTGTAACCCTCATTACTTTCAGTGCCACAGCCCCAAGGCTGTTTCTAAATCAGAACTACTAGGCCTCTGTCTCTGCTAGCTTCTCCTCCTGACCACCCTCAATTTCATGGTTGTTCAGGGTCACAGGGTTCCTTTGGTGCCTGGTCTTTGTCACTGACTTCTGTTGTGATTGGGGAAGGAAGTTTGCACTTCCCCCTTCCCCCCCAAACTGAAACCTGTCCAACCTGCCTTGACTGGTCCTAACACAAAATTGTAACTTACTTAGAACATTATGAGACTGAAAAAAATTAACTGGCTTGCGCAACTCTTAAGCTTAAACTTTGTATATGACAATATCGGATAGGACATGTCTCATTGGAATGGTGAGCATCACTCATAGATGAGGGGTTTGCAAGAACACTAAAGATCTGGTTGCAGTTGGTCTGTGCTTGGCCTGGGAGCTGTATTGTTTACTCAGCTGGGAGCTTCAGGAACCACTTGATTTCGATGCTCAAGGAAGGTACAAAATGTCCTCCTTCTTAGATTTGTGCCTGTTTTAAAATAAATATGGGTATGCAAGCTCCTGGCCTTCCAGGGCCTCTGTCATTAGTCACTGTGTCATCTCTCAGAGCTTCAGCATCTGCTGGCCTCAATAGTTATGCGTAGCTCTGAGCACTGCGTGCTCTGGCCTTTCCTGGTCAACACTGCTGGATCCATGCAGGCTTCCCATGCGGGTCTGGAATCATCAGATCTGCTTACTGCTGTGACAGCAGTGCCTTTTCAACCTACTCAAAGCACAACATTTTGTACAAACTCCTGCAGGGGTCAAATAGCAGCTCTTCCTGTTCTGTCTTGTCCTGTCCCTATCTGCTCCCCACGTGGCAATGAAAGGTCTGTTTTAAAGGCATCAACCAGATTTCATCCTTCCCTGCTAAACACTTGCCTGTACTTTCCCACTGTCAAGAGAGTCAAACCTGGATTTCTTTGCTTTTCTTTTTTCTTTTCTTTTTCTTTCTTTCTTTCTTTCTTTCTTTCTTTCTTTCTTTCTTTCTTTCTTTTTCTTTTCTTTTCTTTCTTTTTTTTTTTTTTTTTTTTTTTTTTTTTTTTTTTTTTTTTTTTTTTTAGACAGTGTCTCCCTGTAGCCCCAGCTGTCCTGGAACTCACCCTGTAGACCAGGCTGGCCTTGAACTCACAAAGATCCACCTGCCTCTGCCTCCCAAGTGCTAGGATTAAAGGCGTGCACCACCACGCCCGGCTTATTGGGTCTTTTTGAGACAGGGTCTCCCTGTAGCCCCAGCTGTCCTAGAACTCACTCTGTAGACCAGGCTGGCCTTGAACTCACAAAGATCCACCTGCCTCTGCCTCCCAAGTGCTAGGATTAAAGGCGTGCACCACCACGCCCGGCTTATTGGGTCTTTTTGAGACAGGGTCTCCCTGTAGCCCCAGCTGTCCTAGAACTCACTCTGTAGACCAGGCTGGCCTTGAACTCACAAAGATCCACCTGCCTCTGCCTCCCAAGTGCTAGGATTAAAGGCGTGCACCACCACGCCCAGCTCAAGGCTTTATTTCTTACCAAGATGGCTGAATCTTTGTACTCAAGGCTTTGCTTGTTTCATCACTAAAGCAGTTCATCTGCATAGCTGAGTGACTCTCTTCTACCTGTGTCTGTTTATCTGCTCCATGGAATTCTCTCATTAAAAACATTTATTTTGTTTTATGCATAAGTGTGAGTGCCTGCATGTATATATCTGCATCACATACGTGCCTTGTGCCAGAGGAGGCTGGAAGAGGGCATCAGATCCCTCTGGAAATAGCGTTGTAGATTGCTGTGAGCTCCCATGTAGGTACTGGGAACTGAACCTGGGTGCTCTCCAAAAACAGCCAGTGCTCCTAATCATTGGTTGAATGTAGCTCCTGGCTCCAGAGGACGTTGACATGGAGGTGCCCAATCAGAACCCCTTCCTCCCCTTTGTCCAGGGGCCACAGAAAATTCGAATCACCTGAACTTTCCAAATGCCAGGAGGGTGGCCATGGGAGACTACTTGTTAGTATTTCAAGAAATTTCAGTTAGGAAATGTCAGTGGCACTCACCCTGATGTTTAACTCAAGAGTCTGTTACTATCTGAGGCCATCAGGTAGAAGTAAAGGGCTCCGTAGGGAGGATGGGATTTTCCCCTCAGCCCTTCTACCTTATTTCTTTTTTCCATCCTAGAAACAGCAGTTTTTGATCATCCATAACATCATAATTCACAGAAAGTTTGCTATGGGAGAGGGTCTGTAGTATACAAATAACAGTGGATGTTCCACTCTATGACATACAAATGCCTTCCTTTCATGGCCCATTGTCTTAGTTTCATTTCTGTTGTTGTGATAAAGCACTCCAACCAAAAAGCAATTTAAATGAGAAAAGGGTTTATTTCAGTCCACAGTTCCAGGTTCCAGTTCACCATTGGAGGAAAGTCAAGGGAGGAACTTCAGTCACTTCACAGCCTTAGGCAAGAGCAGAGAGAACTGAATGGATACATGCTCACTTGCTTAATTGCTGTAGTAAGCTTGATCTCTTACACAGTTCAGGCCTCATGCCTAGGCAATGGTGCCACCCAAATGGGCTTTTTGTCTTCTCATGGCAATTAACTAAGACAATCACCTACAGGCACGACCACAAACCTATCCAAAATAGACAGTTCCTCATCAATAGTCTTTCCAGATGATTCTATGTTGTGTCATGTTGACAATTAAAGCTAATCATCACACCTATCCTCATAGAGTTAAGGTCAGGGTTAGTAAGTTAGCTAGTTAGTTCGAAGTGGACAGGATTTTCAGACCTTGACCATCTACTGGTGCTTTTCCAGATGGCTCTGGCACCCCGAGATGTGTAAGTTCCTGATTGCTCCTCTTCTGTGGGCAAACTTAGGGTTATGTGCGCTTAATGATTTTATTTCTATCATTTTTAAAATAGTTTGTATATGTGCCTGGGTATGTACACGAGTGCGATACCCATGGGGGCCAGAAGAAGGTGTTGGATCCCCTGGAGGTGGAGTTACAAGCAATTTTGAGCTGCCCAACTTGCCTGCTGGGAATTCAACTCAGGTCCTGTGCAAGAGTATTACTCACTCTTAACTGCTGAGCCATCTTTCCAGCCCTGGGTTATGTGCTCTTAATCTGACTGTTGCTCGAGACATTATTCTGTCCATCCAACAACAACGACTGGTTGCTTACAATAAGCTGGAGCCCAGAAGGAGAACAGTCTTTTGACAGCTGCTCACAGCTCAGGAGAGATAAGCACCAATAAAAAATTTACCCAAAGGTATGGGGAAACCAGCAGAGGGAGCCTGTTTCTGCCTGGGGTGCTTGGAGGAGGTTCACTGAGAAAGTGACATTCATGGTAGCTATTAAAGGAAGCACAGACACTCACAGGGAAGGGAGGAGGAGAAAGACCTATGCCAGGAAGAGGCAGCAGCATGTGCAAAGGACCACTGAAGGCTGACAAAACACAGAGGATTCAAAGAATAATAGGTCTCTGCAGCTACAGAGTTGGGCACTTGAGCAGCAGCCAGGGCAGAGTAATATAATGGAAAAGAGCCTGGAAAAATAACTGGGGTCAAACCATGAGAGACTTTTTATGCCATGCTATGGAAATTGGACTTTAATCTTGTAACAGTACAGAACCAGTTGGTAGATTTTTTAAAAAGCTGAAGTGTAACATTATTGAATTTCCCTCTTAGCAAGGTTATTTTGACAACAGCATGGAGGGTGTGCTGGAAAGCAGTATGGCTTAATGGCAGTTTATAGGGTGAGAAGGACCGAGGTAACATTAGTGAGGCCACTGAGTGGAAAGGGACTGGCTAAGAAAGCAGAGAGAGGAGCCCCAAAGAAGTGGAGATGGCCCGAAAGGAGGGCTAGCAGAGTGCATTTTAAGATAAATAGCACTTCAAGTCCTTGTGAGTTATTCTAATAGAGCTATCCAATTGCAAGCAATGCCCCCACTTCAAACCAAACCCAGACCATATGGGGAAAATGGCTTGTTTATAACACACAAACACACACACACACACACACACACACTCATGCACGCACGCACACACGTGTGTGTGTGTGTGTGTGTGTGTGTGTATGGCTCAGAACTATATACAAAAAATGCATTAAAACAACAAAAATTCTATTATATAAACATAACTGGCCAGGGGTAGTGGCACATGCCTTTAATCCTAGCACTCAGGAAGCAGAGGCAGGCAGATCTCCGAGTTTCAGGCCAGTGCGGTCTACTATAGAGAGTTCCACTACAGCCAGAGTCACATGATGAGATCCTGTCTCAAAACAAAGAAAAAAGCCCATAAGCATTGTTTGTTAATGTAGGATTTCTTTTCATGCCTTTCTCTTTTCCTTTCCTCCTTTTGGATATCTAACTTTTTGCTAAACATAGTTAAGTATTTCAAATTTAAGCTAATGTGGGGACTAATGAAAGAGCTCATTGGGCAAGTGTGATTACTGCCAGGCCTGGATACCAGAGTGTCATCCCTGCCCAACCCCCACACACGGTAGAAGGAGAGAACCAACTCATACAAGTCGTCCTTGATACCTATACACATGTCATTGCTTATAGGCGCCCATATAAATACACACACAAACACAAAACAAATAGATAAATATAAATAAATTAAAATTATATAAATGTGCTTGTGTAGTGGTATACTCCTGTAATCTCAGCTCTTGGAAGGTAGAGGTAGGAGGATCAAGGTCTTTCTCAGTGCCCTAGGGATTTTAACACCAGCTTAGGCAAGGGACCTTTTCTATTCTCAAAAATAAACAAATAAAGCCAGGCGTGGTGGCACACGCCTTTAATCCTAGCACTTGGGGGGCAGAGGCAGGCAGATCTCTGTGAGTTCAAGGCCAGCCTGTTCTACAGAGTGAGTTCCAGCCCAACTGGGGCTACAGGGAGACCTTGTCTTAGAAAGACAAAAATAAATAAATAAATAAATAAATAAATAAATAAATAAATATAAACAAATAAAAACATACAAATGTGAATGAATTTTCTACTTAATTTAGATTACATTGTTTTGGTCTTTTTGAGACAGGGTCTCTCTGTAGCTCCAGCTAGCCTGGAACTCACTATGTAGACCAGGCTGGACTTGAACTCACAAACATTCGCCTGCCTCTGCCTTCAGAGTGCTGGGATTAAAAGCATGAGCCACCACGCCCCGCCTAGATTACATTTTTTTGAGACAGTGCTGACTGCTGGGATTAAAGACATATACCACACATGACAGATTAAAATCTCTTTAGAGTAGTGGCAGCAAACTTAAAAAACTTTTTAAATTTATTTATTTTTATTTTATGTGTATGAGTGTTTTTGCATGTATGTAACTGTTCCATGTGCACTTACAATCCCATCAGAGGCCAGAAGAGGACATTGGGTCCCCTGGAGCTTGAGTTTCACACAGTTGTTAGCCACCATGTGGGTGCTGGGAAATGAACCTGGGTCCTCTACAAGGACAGCCAGCGCTCTTAACTGCTGAGCCATCTCTCCAGCTCAATTAGCAAAATTTTCCTTTAAAGGTCAGGATAGTTCATATCCTGGGTTTTGGGAACATAACAGCCTCTGTATCTCAACTCTTCAACTCGGGCACTGTGGACAGACATACTATGTGAATATTCGGCATGGCTATGTTCCATGAAAACTATGAAAAAATAGCTGACTAGATCTCAGCTTTCTATGAGCAGACTGTAGATCCAAGGATGGAGGACTGCTGTCTGCTGCCTTCTGGATGTCTTATCTAAATGGAGATCTGTAAATACTAAAATATTTTGAGCTTTTGCATTGAGGTTGTGTCATGGAAACTACACTAGCATCTGCACTCACTCCCAATGGTGAGGCCACCCCGAAAGAAGTGGGGTAGATTCTTTATGGTGCTCTTTGTATGAGACAATAGTTGCCAGGTAGATACAGAGGAAAAAAATCCAAAGAGTTTTATTTAAAATAATGTGTGGGGTTGGAGAGATGGCTCAGCGGTTAAGAGCACCGACTGCTCTTGCAGAGGACCCGGGTTCGATTCCCAGCACCCACATGGTGGCTAAGAACCGTCTTTAACTCCAGTTCCAGGGGAATCCAATACCCTCTTCTGACCTTCGAGGCATTGCATGACACGGGTGCACAAACCTGCATGCAGATGGTACATTCATACACATAAAAATAATAAATTAATTAAAAAAACAATGTGTGCATAAATTATCTTTGTTTTATTCCCCTTCCCATGTGTGGTGGTTTGAATGAGTGTCCCCCATATGCTTTAAGTATTCAGACATTTTGTCTCCAGTTGGTGGCACTGTTCTTGGAGGTCTTAGAAGGTGTGGCTATGCTAGAGGAAGTACGTTATTGGGGGCAGGCTTAGTGAGTTTAACAAGCATTGCAGTCTCCAGTCGCTCTCTTGGCTTCCTGTGCTCATTGCGAGATGTGACCCTCGGCTTGCTGCTCCAGCTCCAGCCGCCATGCCTCCCGCTACAATGGACTCTAATTCCCTGGAACCATCAATCATAAACTCAAATAAACTCTTCCTTTTATAAGTTCCTTTGGTCATGGTGTTTAATCACAGCAACAGAAAAGTGACTAATACACGATGTAACATGATATATTGATTTTTAAAAAAAGATTAATTTTCTTATATGTATGAATGTTTGCTTGCATATGTGTATGCATGTCATATGCAAGTTTGGGGACCACAGAGGCCCAGAAGAGTGTGTCAGGCACCTTTGCAACTGGAGTTCCAGGCAGTTGTGAGCTGCCATGTGGGTGCTGGGATTTGAAACACAAGTCCTCTGCAAGAGTAGCCTAGTGCTTTTTACCACTGAGCCATCTCTCAGATACGTTGATTTTTATATCCCAGTGAATAAGTATTATTAAGTCTACATCATAATATTTAAGTTACAGGATCAGAATAAACATCAACCATTCCTTCTGAGCAAAGGATTGGTGAGGTTTCTAAACAAGCATTCTATGGCTCTGCTACATCCGGAGTCCACATTTCTCAGTAATGTTGTATTATATTTTAACTATTGATTTGGCCATATTCCACAAGTGCTGACTGAGATTACAGGTGTGTACCAACAAGCCTGGAACCTTTTTGATCTTTTAAATGATTTCTTTTTGTCTCAGGATCTCAAAGAGCCCAGACTGGCCTCAGACTTACTGTATAGCTGAGGATGGACCTGAATTTCTGATCCTCTTGCTATCAAATTCCAAGTGCTGGGATTATAGGCATATATCTCCAAGCCCTGTTCATGGGGTGCTAGGGATGGAACCCAGAGCTTTGTGCATTCTAGGCAAGCACTCTGCGTACTGAGCCATATCTCCGGTCCCTTTTATGCTCTTAATTCCCAGGAGTGCATAGTCTTTTAGGGGCTGAATGAATTATTTTGACTTCAATTGAATGATAGCTATACAGATCATCAAAGGTGACTGGATAAAATTACACTCTCAACACCCGGAGGCAATAACTTGCAGATATCAGCATAGCAGTTGTAACTCTGTGTAATAAACATTCATAGTTCTATGTTTACAGTTGACAGTGTTTGAAAAACTAGCAAAGTGACCCTTTCAAGGTTGTAGGAAGTTTTCTTTCTTTGGATTTCTGTTATTACTATTTTTTAAAGGTAATAATATGATGCTAACATGTATAGCAAGTATACACATTTTTTGTGAAAATTGCTATAAAATTATTTGCTCACATCTATCAAAGCAAAAGGTGACTGCTAATTTGGGGCTTTGCATATTCAAAGCAGTTCCTACAGATTCATTCTCTCTCTCTCTCTCTCTCTCTCTCTCTCTCTCTCTCTCTCTCTCTCTTTTTTCCAAACAGGGTCTCAGGCTACACCAGGGTGGCCTGGAACTCTCTGTGTTGCTAAGGATAAACTTGAACTTCTGATCCTCCTGCTTCTATTAATGGATGTTGAGACTACAGGTGTGTGTCACCATGCCCAATTTATGTGGTGCTGGGGATTGAACCCAGGGCCTTGTTCATGCTAAGCAAACCCTCTGTTAACTGAGCTATATTGCTAAACCCCTAAGATTTTCTTTAAGATTTCCAGAATGGTAGTATAATTTAGTCATAGAGCAAGTATTTAACATGCGTGAGGCTCTGGGCCCCATCCCCCGCACACACACAAAAATTCTGTTAAAATAAAGACCTCTTTGTGGGAACATGATTAAAATATAGTTAAATACATTCAAATCTTAGGAGTAGAGCTTAAGGGCGTGGGGAGATGGCTCAGTTAGTAAAGTGCTTGTTGCACATGCGTACATGAGGACCTGAGGTTTCATCTTACAAAAAGATACGTAGAGAAAAGCGGATCCCTGGAGTCTGCTGGCCAAATAGTCTTGCTGAATTGGTGAGTTCCAGGTTCAGCAAGAGACCCTATCTAAAATATAAGGTGGACAGTAGAGGAAGACACTTGACATTAGCCTCTGGCCTCTGCATACACATATGCATATGCAGACCTGTGCACACATGTGCATACACATAGACATGTTCAATATAACACGCACACACTCACAGAGTTAGTTTAAGATTCCATCTCTATATCATTAAGAAAACAAACACAGGGCTAGAGAGACGACTCAGTGATTAAGAGTGCTGACTGCTATTGCAAGAGGACCCAGTTTCAATTCCCAGCACCCACATGGCAGCTAAGAACCACCCTTAAGCTGGGCGTGATGGCACACGCCTTTAATCCTAGCACTTGGGAGGCAGAGGCAGGCGGATCTCTGTGAGTTCAAGGCCAGCCTGGTTTACAGAGTGAGTTCCAGGCCAGCTGGGGCTATAGGGAGACTCTGCCTCAAAAAGAAAAGAAAACAAACACAAGGGCTGGAGAGATGGCCTAGCAGATGGATGCTCTTCCAGAGGATCCATGTTCAGTTCCCAGAATCCTCAGGGTAGCTAACCACCATCTGTAACTCCAGTTTCAGGGGATTCAACACCCTCTTCTGGCTTTTACAGGCACTACACAACATGGGTGCACCTACATGCAGGCAAAACAATCATGCACATAAAATTTAAAAAAGAACAACAAATTATGACAAAGATCAAGAGAAAGAAGGGCCCTTTATATCATGCTGGTCAGAATGCAAGTTGGTCTAGCCACTACGGAATTTCCTTAAAAATGAAAAATAGCTGGTGGTGGTGGCGCCCACCAGTAGGATTTGCTGAAAGAGGCAGAGGCAGGAGGATCTGGAGTTCGAAGCCAGCCTGGGCTACACAGTTTGCAGAGCGTGGTGGCGCACGCCTTTAATCCTAGCACTGGGGAGGCAGAGGCAGGCGGATCTTTGTGAGTTCAAGGCCAGCCTGGTCTACAGAGTGAGTTCCAGGACAGCTGGGGCTACAGGGAGACCCTGTCTCGAAAAAGCCCCCCCCCAAAAATAGATTTACCATCTACCTAGTGATACTACTTCTGGGTAAGTGCTTGAAAGGCTTTAAAGCAACATGCCACAAGGATAACTGTCAGCCGTATTTACTGTGCCACTGTTCATAATAGCCAGGATATAGAAGCAGACTATGTGTCTACCACCAGATAAGTGTATAAAGAAAAATGCAGTGTTTATACACAATGAAGTTTTATTCAGCTGTGAAAAGAATGAAATCATGATGTTTGTTGGAAAACAGAAAAACTAGAGACCATGTTAAGTCACATCAGTTTAATGCAGAAAGAGAAGTGTTGCAAGTTTTCTTTCTTTTGGAGATCCTAGAATTCTTTGTAGATACATTAAAAATACATATTACATATATATGTGTGTGTAGAGAGGAGGAAGTTAATGGCAGAGCAATAAATGTGGGGAACTGAAAGGATGGAATGGGAGTTGGTGAATATGGTCAAGCACACTTCAAAGATATTGTCTGTGTGAAACCCAACACTATGTGTAATGAATATACAGCAAATATACATGTACATGTGATTGTACATATGCACTATCATATATGAGAGTGTGGCTTGAGGAAGTTTCATATATGTCTATTCATTTGTAAGAAATGCCATTGAACTCAAGAAAGAAAGATTTAGAATTTGCCAGGATCTCTGAAGACTCCTCCATGCCTCTCTCTAGTCAATGCCACCCTCCCAGGAGTAATCACTATTCAGATTTATTTGACTATAAATTACTTCAGCCAATTCTATATTGTCTTTCTTATCTTGCTTCTTCCACTTGACTTAGTAATTATGACATTTAGCTATATAATTGAATCTCTTCTAATTCTAACTTGGACTTGACCTTGATCAAATAAAGATGATTCAGACTCTCTGGATTATGGGAACTAGGCACATTCTCCTGCAATGTGCTTAGCAGGAACTCACTGTGCAATCAGGCCTATTGCAAGCAGAGCCTAGAGTAGCAGAGCACTCGGTGGTAGCACTAAACTTCCCTGGAGGTGAGTCGGCGGAAGTACCCAGGCCTAGAGTGAAACAGCATATGGCGTGGAGGGGGCCCAAGAGCAAGACTTGGAGATCTGAGAAGATATGAGTGAAAGTGGGGTTCACAGGCAGCTACTGAATGTGAAGAAACTGGATGCCATCTCAAAAGGACTCCTGCTGAGTCAGGATACTCTGTGAACTCTCAGCAACTTCAGAACAAGTGACCTTGAATAGTAGGACCCTCAAGTCTTAACAAAATCCAGCATATTGGCAAGATCCTATTACTCCTGTCTACACACCTTATAGAGAACGTAAATCAAGAGCACATCATCTTACCCTGGAGCCAATACTCAGACTTTGGTCAGTCCATCATAGTCACTATTGCTATCAACTTTTCCCCTGAACATCAATCCAAGCAAAGACAATCCACCAGTAGACCCACATAAAACAAAACAAGCAACAGCATCAATATTGTTTGCTGTGCCAGTCATTGTTGTGGTTATTAGGGTTTAAATCTAGGAAATAATAGAAAGTGGGGGATCTACAAACTTGAAGATACAGACACCCCAGCATACATGCAAAACATGACCAAAAATACAGAAACATAAGACAGCATTCCACTACAACTCCATGAAGTGACAACCTCTCTGGAAAACAAACATAACGAGATAGCTGAAATGTCAGAAAAAGATTTCAGAGTAGTATTATTTATTTTTATTTATTTATATTCTTTAAATTTTATTGAATTTTTGTGCATTTCATACAATACAGCTTAATCATCTTCAGACCCCTCCCTTATCCCTACCCCACCATAGCCCCTTTGCTAGATTTCATGGATTCTGTCATGTATGTTAAGACCTATTGAATCAAGTTGGTGTCCTCAAATGTCCATGAGTGTGAGCCATCTACTGGACTCTGGTCAGCCTATCTACCATTACTCTCTTAAAGAACATCAACTCTTCCTCATCCAGCTCTGAGGTTGGGCTTCCTGACCATTTCCCCAGGTCTATGCTGGGTTTTGGTGTGATTGAGGTAGCAAGGGTCTGGTTCTCCTTGCTCCACCATTGCTGGATGTTTATATGAGCAAGTTCCTAGAACCCCAGAAGACTATATACTGACCAGTTGAAGAATAAAAACCAAGAAAACAAATGACTCAATTAAAAATGGCTTATGAATCTGAACCAAGGTTTTTCAAAAGAAGAAATAAAAATGGCTAGTAAATATTATTAAAATNTTGGGGGCAGGGGCTTAAGTGAGTTTAACAAGCATTGCGGTCTCCACAGTCTGCTCTCTGGCTTCCTTGTCATGGAGATGTGACCCTCGGCTGCCTGCTCCAGCTCCAGCCGCCATGCCCTCAGCGCGCTCGATCACAATGGACTCCTAATTCCCGGAACCATCAATCTAAACTCAACTATAAACCTCTTCCTTTTATAAGTCCTTGGTCATGGTGTTTAATCACAAGCAACAGAAAAGTGACTATACAAAAAAAAAAAGATCTTTTTAAAGATTATATGATTTTAAAAAAGATTACATTTCTTATATGTATGATCGTTTGTTGGCATCTGTGTATGCATGCACATGCAAAGTTTGGGGCCACCCAGCGAGGCCCAGGAAAGAGTGTGTCAGGCACTTTGCAACTTGGTAGTTCCAGGCAGTTGCGCTGCCATGTGGTTGCTGGGATTTGAAACACAAGTCCTCTGCAGCAGTAGCCTTAGTGCTTTTTACCACTGAGCCCATCTCTTCAGATACGTTGATTTTTTATCCCAGTGAATAGTATTATTACAGTCTACATCATAATATTTAAGTTACAGGATCAGAATAAACATCAACCATTCCTTCTGAGCAAAGGATTGGTGAGGTTTCTAAACAAGCATTCTATGGCTCTGCTACATCCGGAGTCCACATTTCTCAGTAATGTTGTATTATATTTTAACTATTGATTTGGCCATATTCCACAAGTGCTGACTGAGATTACGGTGTGTACCAACAAGCCTGGAACCTCTTTTGATCTTTTAAATGATTTCTTTTTGTCTTCAGGATCTCAAAGCGCCCAGACTGGCCTCAGACTTACTGTATAGCTGAGGCTAGGGACTTGAATTTCTGATCCTACTTGCTATCAAATTCCAGTGCTGGGATTATAGGCATATCTCCAACCCTTGTTCTGGGGGGCTTGAGATGTGAACCTCAGGCGTTTGTGCATTCTCAGGCAAGCACTCTCACTAGCCATATCTCCGGTTCCCTTTTATGCTCTAATTCCCATGGAGTGCATAGTCTTTTAGGGGCTTCTAGATGAATTATTTTGACTTCAATTGAATGATAGCTATACAGATCCTCAAAGGTGACTGGATAAAATTACACTCTCAACACCCGGAGGCAATAACTTGCAGATATCAGCATAGCAGTTGTAACTCTGTGTAATAAACATTCATAGTTCTATGTTTACAGTTGACAGTGTTTGAAAAACTAGCAAAGTGACCCTTTCAAGGTTTCAAGTTGTAGGAAGTTTTCTTTCTTTGGTATTTCTGTATACTATTTGTTTAAAGGGAATAATAGGATGCGTAACTGCTGATAGCAGAGTAACAGGGTTTTGTGAAAAGGTGCTACTAAAAGTTTTGCTCAGCACTAGTCAAAGCAAAGGGACTGCCTAATTTGGGGCGTTTAATATCAGAAGCGTTCATCCAGATTTTCATTGCTCTCTATCTCTCTAGCTATCTCACTCTCTCCTCTCTCTTTCTCTCTCCTCTTTTTTTCCAAAAAACAGGTCTCAGGCTACACCAGGGGCCTGGAACTCTCTCGTGTTGCTAAGGATTAAAACTGAACTTCTGATCCTCCTGCTTTATTAATGGATGTTGAGACTACAGGTGTGTGTCACCATGCCCCAACTTATGTGGTTGCTGGGCGATTGTTTAACCCAGGGGCCTTGTTCATGCAAGCAAACCCTCTGTTAACTGAGCTATATTGCTAAACCCCTAAGATTTTCTTTAAGATTTCCAGAATGGTAGTATAATTTAGTCATAGAGCAAGTATTTAACATGCGTGAGGCTCTGGGCCCCATCCCCGCACACACACACAACAATTGCTGTTAAATAAAGAAACCTCTTTGTGGGGGGAACATGATTAAAATAAGTTAATACATTCAAATCTTGGAGTAGAAGCTTAAGGGCGTGGGGAGATGGCTCAGTTAGTAAAGTTGCTTGTTGCACATGCGTTACTATGAGGACCGAGGTTTCATCTTACAAAAAGATACGTTAGAGAAAAGCGTGATCCCTGGAGTCTGCTGGCCAAATAGTCTTGCTGAATTGTGTGGTAGTTCAGTTCAGCAAGAGAGCCCTGCCTAAGAAATATACGGAGGGAAGTAGAGGAAGACACTTTGACATTAGCCTTGGCCCTCCACACATATGACATATGCAGGACTGTGCACCCATGTGACATTACATACGACATGTTCAATATAACACGCCACACACTCAACGAGTTAGTTAGATCCTCATTCTCTAATACTTAAAGAAAACAAAAACACAGGGCTAGAGAGACGATCCTTCCAGTGATTAAGAGTCTGCCTGACTGCTATTGCTCAACTGAGACCCCGAGTTTCCAATCCCACAGCACCCACATGTGCAGCTACAAACACCCTAAGCTGTGGTGATGGCACACGCCTTAATCCTCGCTACCCTGGGCAGAGAGAGGGCAGGGCGGATCTCTTTCGTTTCAAGGCCAGCCTGGTTTACCGAGTGAGTTCCATGGCCAGCTGTGTGCTATAGTAGACCGCGGTCAACTCTGCCTCAAAAAAGAAAAGAAAAGAAAACACACAAGGGCTGAGCGAGCTGCCTAGCGGTACTGGATGCTCTTCCAGAGGTCCTGTCAATTCCTCAGCATCCTCAGGTAGCTAAACCACCATTCTGGTAAACTCCAGTTTCAGGGGATTCACACCCGGGCTCTCTCCTTTCATTTCTACATCCTTCCTTTCTTCTTTTACAGGCACTACACAACATGGCTGCACCTAACCATGCAGGCAAACCAATCTATGCACATAAAATTTAAAAAAGAACAACAAAAATTATGACAAAGATCAGGAGAAAGAAGGGCCCTTTATATCATGCTGGTCAGAATGCAAGTTGGTCTAGCCACTACGGAATTTCCTTAAAAATGAAAATCGTCTGGTTGTGGTGGCGCCCACCAGTCAGGTTTGCTGAAGAGGCATAGGCAGGAGGATCTGGAGTTCGAAGCCAGCCTAGGGTACCACAGTTTGCAGAGAGTTTTCGGTGGCGCACACTTTAATCCTGCATGGGGACCGGCCAGCGGCAGGGGGATTCTTTTGTGAGTTCAAGGCCCAGCTGGTCTACAGAGTGTGCTTCAGGACAGCTGGTGGCTCACAGGAGACCTTGTCTCGAAAAAGCACCCCCCCCCAAAAATAGATTTACCATCTACCTAGTGATACTACTTCTGGGTAAGTGCTTGAAAGGCTTTAAAGCAACATGCCACAAGGATAACTGTCAGCCGTATTTACTGTGCCACTGTTCATAATAGCCAGCGGATATAGAGAGCAGACTATGTGTCTACCACCAGATAAGTTATAGAAAAATGCAGCCGAGTGTTTATACACAATGGAAGTTTTTATTCACTGCTGAAAAAGAATGAAATCATTGATGTTTGTCGGAAACAGAAAAAAAAAACTAGAGACTCATGTGTAAGTCACATCCAGTTTAATGCAGAAAGAAGAGAGTGTTGCCAAGTTTTCTTTCTTTGGAGATCCGATAGAATTCTTTTGTAGATACATTAAAACATACATATTACATATCATGTGTGTTGTAGAGAGGGAGGAAGTTAATGGCGAGCAATAAATGTGGCGGAACTGAAAGGATGGAATGGGCCAGTTGTCGAATATGTGTCAAGCACACTTCAAATGACTATGTCTGTGTGAAAACCCAACACTATATTTAATGAATACAGCAAATCTACATGACATGTGCTTTGTTACATATATGCACTATCTCTGAGAGTGTGGCTTGAGGCAAGTTTCATATTGTCTATCTCATTTTGTATGAAAATGCCATTGACACTCAGAAAGAAGAAAGATTTAGATATTTGCCAGGATCTCTGTTGAACGACTCCTCCATGCTTCGCTTCTAGTCAATGCCACCCTCCCAGGAGTAATCACTATCAGATTTATTTGACTATAAATGTACTTCAGCCAATTCTACTATTGTCTTTCTTATCTTGCTTCTTCCACTTGACTTAGTAATTATGACATTTAGCTATATAATTGAATCTCTTCTAATTCTAACTTGGACTTGACCTTGATCAAATAAAGATGATTCAGACTCTCTGGATTATGGGAACTAGGCACATTCTCCTGCAATGTGCTTAGCAGGAACTCACTGTGCAATCAGGCCTATTGCAAGCAAGCCTAGAGTAGCAGAGCACTCGGTGGTAGCACTAAACTTCCCTGGAGGTGAGTCGGCGGAAGTACCCAGGCCTAGAGTGAAACAGCATATGGCGTGGAGGGGGCCCAAGAGCAAGACTTGGAGATCTGAGAAGATATGAGTGAAAGTGGGGTTCACAGGCAGCTACTGAATGTGAAGAAACTGGATGCCCCCCTTCTCAAAAGGACCTCCCCCCTGCCTGTCCGTTTCACCCGGACCTATTCCTCTGTGATCCATAGTTTCTCCTCCTCCTCGCCAGCATCCCCCTTGTCACCCGCCAATTTTCCATACTACCGCTGACCTCTCCCTGAATAGTAGGACCCTCAAGTCTTAACAAAATCCAGCATATTGGCAAGATCCTATTACTCCTGTCTACACACCTTATAGAGAACGTAAATCAAGAGCACATCATCTTACCCTGGAGCCAATACTCAGACTTTGGTCAGTCCATCATAGTCACTATTGCCTATGCGATCAACTTTTCCCCTGACATTCAATCCAGCAAAGACAATCCAACCAGTAGACCCACATAAAACAAAAACAAGCAACAGCATCAATATTGTTTGACTGTGCCAGTCATTGTTTTGTAGTAGGGGGGTAATTAAACGAGAAAGAAAAGCAGAAGGGGAGGACAAACTTGAAGAACAGGACACCCAGCATACATGCAAAACCATGACCAAAAATCGACTGCTCAAATCCTCAACCACCCCCCCTTACCCCCCCTTTCTGATTTCATCTTGCATTTTCCTACCATATTTTCAGGGACTTCCATCTTGATCCTCGCTCTTGTGAAACACCTCTCTGGAAAAACAACCATAACGAGAGTAGTCCCCGTGCAACAGTCAGAAAAAGAGTTCCAGAGTGTAGTTACTTTTTTGATGTATTATATCGGGTAAAAGTTTAGGTGAAGTTTTTGTGGCACGTGATTATACAAGTACCGCTACTAATCTTCAGACCCCTCCCTTAGCCCTACCCCACATAATGCCCCTTTGACAAGTATTTCATGGCTTCTTGCTCATGTATGTTAAGTCTTGATCCAGTCCAGCAGTGTGTCCCTAGACATGTCCTATGGTGAGCAATCTACTTGAGTCTGGTCAGCCTATCTACCATTACTCTCTTAAAGAACATAACTCCTTCCCTCACCCAGCACTGATCAGTTAACCAATAGTTTTTTTTTTTTTTTTTCTTTTTTTTTTTACCTAAGATTGGGGATTCTTACCCATTTCTCCATTTCTATGCTGGGTTTTGTCTGGTTTCAGTTTGTCTGGGTCTTGGGGATGCTGTTACTTTTGCTGCAAGTGCATATGAACAACTTCTCAGCCACTTGGAAAACTGATTCCTTGTAGTCATCTACCACCCCTGGCTCTTATAGTTTTTGTGCTCCCTCTTCCACAGTGTTCTGGGCAGCAGAGGTTTCATACAGAGGTCTTATTCAGGGACCACACACTCTTCAGTCTCTTATTCTCTACATTTGACCAGTTGTGGCTTTCTGTATTAACCACCATATGTTGCACGAGGAAGTTTTCTGGTGAGAGGTGAGAGATGCATTCTCCGAGCCTTAGTTGTAGAGGTTGCATTGTAGATGTGTCATTTAGGGCTGGGCATCTCACTCATAGACACTTATTTTCTGTGTTTGACCCCTTGTGGAACTCTAATAGTCTCCATCTGTTTCAAAAAGAAGCTTCTTTGATGAGAGGTAGCTGATACACTTGTCTGTAAATATAAGAATGCATATCTAGCATACAGTAAGAAATTATGTTTGTGAAAGGATGGGACAAATGTAGGTTTTTCTCTAGTATCTATGAGTGTATTTGGCTATGTTTACAGTACCACACATGAGTTCCCTCCCATTGAATGGGTCTTAAATCCAATTACCTAGCTGTTGATTACCCCTTAGATAAAAGTGGGATTACTGCACCATTATTGGTAGTTTGCTCTTCTGGTCATGGTTGCAGTTATTAGGCTTTACAGCTGGGTTGGACCATTGATTGGTTTTCTCCCTAGCAGCTTGCATAGTATCCTTTAATAACGTGAGAGCTAGTCTTCAGGGAGGAGGTTTCCAGGTCAGTTCCAGCTCCATTGCCTCAAGTCCTGTGTCCAAATTATATTCTGTCTTCAGCAATTGGGTCTTACCTTCAAGTTCTGGGAGGTGAACAAAGGCTGTGGTAACAGCCTGTTTTATTTTGGGAGTCTCTTGGGCTAGCCTGATCAACAACTTGAAGGGATGTTTCTCCTGTATGGAACTGTGTTTCTTCTTATATAGCTTTCAGCTATACACATGTACTGAGAGTACTATTTTTTAATTACATTTATTTATTTATTTATTTATGGCAGGGTCTTTTTTATTAATTTTTTTACTTATTTTTTTTATGTGTATGAATGTACTGTCTGCATGTAGGTTGGTGCACCCGTGTCGTGCAATGCCACAGAGGTCAGAAGAGGGCGTCTAATTCCCCTGGAACTGGAGTTAAAGATGATTCTTAGCCGCCATGTGGGTGCTGGGAATGGAACCCAGGTCCTCTGCAAGAGCAGTTGGTGCTCTTAACTGCTGAGCCATCTCTCCAGCCCCGAGTACTATTTTTTAAAAGGCTCAAACACCAAGTAGAGGACTCAAGGAAGCAGAGAATTTAATCCATATGAAAACAGCATATGAAAACCTGTTACTTTTTTTTCTTTTTTTTAAATTTTATTTATTTTTTATGTGTATGAATGTACTGTCTGCATGCAGGTTTGTGCACCCGTGTCATGCAATGCTGCGGAGGTCAGAAGAGGGCCTTGGATTCCCCTGGAACTGGAGTTCTCCTGGAATTGGAGTTACAGATGGTTCTCAGCCGCCATGTGGGTGCTGGGGATCGAACCCGGGTCCTCTGCAAGAGCGGTCGGCGCTCTTAACCGCTAGGCTATCTCTCCAGCCCTCTTTTTTTTTTCTTTTAAATGTAAGTAGAAAAGGATCACTTTATTCAAGCTCAAGCTTGGAATCACCACCTGGTCTGATACACGGTCCAGGAGAGTGAGCCCCGAACAGAGGCACAGTCAGGATTTTATAGTTTTTAGACAAAGGGAGGCAGGTTTCTGGCAGAAAACCTGTTACTTTTTGAGCTAATTAAAAATATCAGTTAGAAAAGAAAAAAGTTGGGGCTGGAGAGATAGCCTAGCGGTTAAGAGCGCTGACTGCTCTTACAGAGGACCCGGGTTCGATCCCCAGCACCCACATGGCGGCTGAGAATCGTCTGAAACTCCAATTCCAGGAGAACTCCAGTTCCAGGGGAATCTGAGACCCTCTTCTGACCTCCGCGGCATTGCACGACATGGGTGCACAGACCTGCATGCAGACAGTACACTCATACACATACAGAAATAAATAAAATCAAAAAAAAAAAAGAAAAAAAAAAGAAAAAAGTTTAAAAAGTCATTTAGGCACAGTAAAAGACTAACCAATAAAATAGAACAATTCTAACAATATATTGCAACAACTGTTGTGTGAATATGATCTATTTTTCATCATATCTTGTGGTTCTCATATGAAGAAGCACTTTACAATTTTTTTGCATATTTGAATTGTCACCATCACTATATTTTTTCTTGGAGACAGAGTCTCTCTGTAGCCCCAGATGACCTAGAATTCAATATGTAAATTCAGTATATGTTGGCCTTGATCTCACAGAGATCTTCATGCTTCTGTCTCTAGAGAGTAAAGATACCATACCTGGCTAGCATCAGTATTCTTGCACTTTAGGTATGTTATGTTAGAAAGGATTCCAGAACAATAAGCATGGAGATATTGAGTGGTTGGTCAGACAACCAATAATGGTACTAAGTGAATAATGGGTAGTTAACATAAACAATGTGAATACATTGGACAGAGGGGATGATCCACCTTCTTGGCAAGATGGAGTGAGACATAAGAGATTTCAATGTGCTACTTAGAATGTTAAATGATATGGACCATTTTTGAAAAGATAATGATTTAGGGCTGTATTAACTTGGTTATTTATTTGGAACGAAAATATATGGCAATTACTTCTCTTTTTTTTTTTTTTTTTTGTCTTTTCAAGACAGGGTCTCCCTGTAGCCCCAGCTGTCCTGGAACTCACTGTGTAGACCAGGCTGGCCTTGAACTCACAAAGATCCACTTGCCTCTGCCTCCGAGTGCTAGGATTAAAGGCGTGTGCCACCACGCCTGGCTGGTAATTCTTAAAACCTGAGGGAGAGTTGAGATTATAGGTAGCTGTTTTCACATTACTTTAAAAAAATTTTTTTATTTAATTTTATTTATTTCTGTATGTGTATGAATGTACTGTCTGCATGCAGGTCTGTGCACCCATGTCGTGCAATGCCGCGGAGGTCAGAAGAAGGTGTTGGATTCCCCTGGAACTGGAGTTCTCCTGGAATTGGAGTTTCAGACGGTTCTCGGCCACCATGTGGGTGCTGGGGATCAAACCCGGGTCCTCTGTAAGAGCGGTCGGCACTCTTAACCGCTAGGCCATCTCTCCAGCCCTCACATTACTTTTATGATTTGATAATAATAGCAAATATTATTGAAAACACTATAGCATCAGGACCAAAACCCATCGTACTTCTTTGGACACAAGTAAAAGTTATCTTGGTGAATTAGTTACCTTATTTAGTGTTGTGACCAAATATCTGACAAGAAGCAACCTAAGGGCCAGGCATGGTAGTGTACGTCCTTAGTCCCAGCACTCAGTAGGCAGAGACATTCAGATCTCTACGTGATCAAGGCCAGACTGGTGAGCTATTGCTATAAGAAGACCCTGTCTCAAAACAAAACAAAACAAATAATTTAAAGGGGGAGGGTTTATTTTGGCTTATAATTGGAGGGGATACAGTCGATTGTGGCAGGGAAGTCATGGAAGCAAGGACATAAAGCAACTGGTCATATCAAATCCACAGTGAGGAGGCAGAGAGCAATGAAAGCTGGTGCTCAGCCTCCATTCTCCTTTGTATTCAGTCTAGTACCCCAGCCCATGGAATAGTGCCACTTATGTTTAGAGTAGATCTTCCCCTCCTAGTTAACTTAATCTAGAAACTTCCCTCATAAGCATGTCCAAAGGATAGTTTCTTATGTGATTCTTAATCTTTTCAAGTTGACACTCAAAACTATCACATTTAGGAAAGGCTTTTCTTTAGGTTATTGGGCTTGTCCTTTGTTGACTATATTGTCCCTTTTTCCAAAAGAAAATCTCCTCACATCATTTCCCCACCCAGAGTACCACTGAGCCAAATGGAGACTATCGCTAACACTTGGTCAGCTCATGAGGAAGACATTACTTCCCGTAGATATTTTGTGATCTGTGTGGTTTGGATCCGTTGAAAGAGCACACTCCCCAAAGCTCCATTCATGAATGTAAGTAAGCCCACCCTACCATGTCTCAGGAAAGCCAAGCTGGATCTGAGTGATGACTTTGGATTCTGACATCTGGATCTCCTCTCCAGCTTCTCACTGCCAGGGAGAGCTGCATGCTGGCCACATCTCTGAGACATCAAGGAGCTTAAGCAGCTCCAGGAGGAATCTGTAACTAATTATGCCTCACAGACTGCAGTTAATGCAGGACCAGCTCTTTTTGGGTGCTGGATGCAGCACAGTGTTTGGATTTGGCAGCCTCACCTTACTCAGTAACGCATCCATGAGGGGAATGGAGAATACCAGTTGTTTGGAAGAACCTCATTCTTTGCAGGAGATGACAACATCACTAGCCAGGACATTTGGCAGGAGGGTTACTCCCTCCTGGGCACAATCAGCTCATCTTTTAGTCATCTTCAGTGTGGAAAGTCTGGCTGTCTATTGAAAGGGATGGAAGGAGTGATTTTCTTGGGCTCCACTGAGTTGGGATAGGCTTCTCCCATATGCTATGCCACAGGGTAACATTTTTCTTTAATAAAAGCCTGCCCCACAGAATGGAAGGTAGAGGTGGAATTTCCTGGGGGAGGACTGGCCCTAAGGGGAGACGTATACCCACCCACGAACATGGCAGATCGGTTTGGATCCTCAACCCTGGACTCAGGCTGCCTTGGTTGAAATGATGACTCCCCCAGTGACTTACATTGTAACAATAGCTCTGAGTTATTGATGTGGGGATTATTATTTCTAAGTCATGGAGGTATTATGAAGACAAGATAATCAACGTAAGATGTTTAACATCATACACTTCAATACATGTTGCTTCATGTAATAGGAATTATAGTTAAAAAATTCAAACATTAAAACAAATTTTTATTTACTTTAAGGTAAATTCAGAAATTCAGACTCAGTAATTATGTCTTCTCCATTTCAGAGCTATGCAGTTTTTCTATGGTTGCTGACTATGTTTTTTTTCCCAGGACAGGATCCTAACTTCCCCTGAAGTTCAGCAGTATTGATACTTCCAAGACGTATAAGGATTATGGGACTCTGACAAAGATGGAGCTGTTGTGTCTGGGATCCAGGGTTCCTTGCTTACTGTGTGGCTAAACCCTCCAAGATCTTGCCACCTTCTTGGGGCTGTAATAAAGCAGCAAGGATCACAAGGGTGCCAACTCTCTCCCTCCTTAAAGGCCTCATGATATATCTTCCTGTGGTATTCAATGAAAATTACAATTGGTCCCAGCAGAGAAATCCATCCTATTAAATGCTACATCATGCTGGCTGAAAACTAGAAGAGATATCTTGCCAACGTTTTGATAAAATTAAATGATTAAATCTGTTATGAGTTAGAATTCTGTCATTTATTACACACTGCCTTTGAGTAAAACACAGCATGATTTTGTCTGAAAGTTATGTTTTTCTTTAGTAAATTTCTAATTGAATTCATTTATTTTTATTTTATGTGTATGGGTGTTTTGCCTGCATGTATGTATGTAAGTGCTCCACATGTGTGGCATGTAGTATCCATAGAGGCCAGAAGAGGGCATCATATCCCCTGAAATTGGAGTTACAGATGGTTGTTAGCTGTCATGTAAGTGCTGGGAACCGAACTCAGGTCCTCTGAGAGAGCAGCCTGTGCTCTAAACCACTGAGACATCTCTCCAGTCCCCCCTTTGTATTTGAAATATTTTATTTAGAAAAATTTAGTGCTTATGCCACTAAGAAGGAAGGGTTAATGAGGCCCACACCTCTCTAGGATCTATAATCAGTTAGTGGTTGCTGGGGAAGAGTGAGACATTTTCTTCAGTGGTGTAGCCATTGGTAAGCTACCTTTGCTACTGTAAATGACTCCTCACCCATGCTCCTATAAGCAACCCTAATTAAACTCAATGAGTCACACAAAAAAAGATGTGAAAGCAGAAGGGGGGATTAGTTGTGAAAAGGAAAAAGGACCATTGGGAGTGGGAAGGTAACAAGAGAGGGTAATGGCAGAGTGAGTATAGTCAAAAGACATTACATGCATTATTAAAATGTCATAATGAAATGGACTATTATGTATAATTAATATATTTCAGTAAAATCTTTTAAGTATGTTATCTTTAAATTATGTATGTATATATACAATATATATATTTGTAAGTCTTAGTATGGGTTAATGCACATGAGTGCAGTGCTTGTGGAGATCAGAAAAGGGTGTTGGATCCCCTAGGGGTGGGTGGAATTACAAGTGGTTGCCAGCTGCCTGACATGGGTCCTGGGAATTGAATTCTTGTCGTTTGCAAGAGCAACAGGTACTCTTAACTGCTGAGCCATTTCAGTGCCCCTCCCCACAAGAAACTAAATAAAGAAAAGAAAAAATACCTATGGAAAAGTTACAAGACCAATACAACAACAATTTCTACACCATTCACCGTGGATTCACATATTCTTAACATTTTGCACATTTTTCTCTCTCTCCCTAAATTTTAATCAAACACTTGAAACTCAGTTATAGATATGATGACCTTACACTTTGAATGCTTCAGGACTTCTTATGAACCAGGACATTTCCCTTATGAAACAATGTAATTATCAAGGTCAAGTCATTCAACAGTAATCGGCCTAGGTGGATAGCTCAGTGGCATAGTACTTGCTAGCCTTAGCATTGCAAAATATTCAACAGTAGTATATATGGTATTCTCTACAAATAATCCATAATCAAATTTTACTAACTGTCCCAGTATGTCCTTCATAGCACTTTTCCCATCCAGCATACAATCCAGGATCACTTGCCATAATTATTTATATAGAAATAATGCTTATGAACACTACTAGAACAGCCCCTGTTTAGAAGTCAGAGGTGTTGAGTTTAAATGACTTTTGACCCTCTAAAATCTTCTTATTTATGAAAAACTGCACACCCTTGCCCACAAGGTTGTTGCAAGGATCAAATGATCTCTCTATTCTTGGTGAATAGCAAACTGTTAGTACACAGGACAGGGCTTTTCCACATATACATTTTTAGCTAGATTCCTGGGACTTAACTGTGAAAAAGGCTCTTTCCTGAAGGGATAGGGAGACAAAACAAAGGCAAAGGCAAAACAGAGCAAATGAGGGAATGATGGTAAAAGTAACCAAAGCCACTTCAGAAAGTTAGGAGGCTTTATTTCCTCAAACAACATTTCTGCTTTTGATTAATTGAACGGGTGTCTTAAGCTCTAAATATTTGCAATTTTATTTCTAGACTCTTCCTTCTCCAAATTAAGGTATATCTTTTGGAAAGTTCACACATCTTAATGGCTGTTCTTACAATCCTAAAAATTTCCCTAATTTTCCTTGTCAGTGATTCTCATCCTTACCCTAAGAGAAACTGTTATGATATTGTCAGCCGGGCGTGGTGGTGCATGCCTTTAATCCCAGCACAATATATAT
>VZQC01009446.1:172433-184383 GCA_009823505.1 Rhizomys pruinosus
TATATATATATAAATTTAAAGCACAAAATGAATAGCACTACATACTAAGCCCAAATATTAAAATTAATTCATTTTGAGAGATTAATTAATCCATTTGGGATTTTGAAAGAATGATATCAACAAGATGATGGGATAGGAGTTTTCAGTCCTCATCCTGCATCCTCAGATTTACTTTGACCATCGTCCACAGACACAAGTACTATTGTGGAAGATTAGGAGTCCAAGGGAGAAGTCCCAGCACTCTTGGAACAAGCTAAGAGAATAAACGCACTGAAAAAGATAAGAAGAAAAGATATATTATACCTGCCTCATCCCTTACCCAAGGTGGCATAGCTCAATGCTAAGAGAAATCAATCACATTTGCCCCTAGCATTATAGCTCCTTCCTCTGATTACCTGGTAGCATCTTGGACACATCTTCAAAGATGGCACAGTTTCTACAGATTGTGCACAAGTCCACAGAGACAGTGATTTTGACTCTGTGGGAATCCTATACTTGAATACTTCATGAATCAGAGGCTCACAGCACCTGGACTGGCTTTGTGGGATTGAAAGTGCAAAATGCTCAGATACCTGTCATCCCCAGAATTGCAGTTAGGCACATCCACAGGAAAGTTCTAAGAAACTGCCACCATCCTGAGGGCAGGCTATTGAAAGTCTTTCTATTCTGAAGACATTGAGTAAAGAACAGAGGAGACGACTGCTTCTTCAAATGTAAAGATAGCATTGTAGGACTTCAAGATATGTTAAAATGAAGAAAATGTGACACTATCAAAATAATATGATAATAATGGAAATATACGAACTACCTGACAAATTCAAAATAATTGTTTTCTTTCAAAGCCATTTTTTAATTGAAGCTCTGTGTATTTCATACAAAATTACAAATCAAATCTAGACCCGTGCCCGCTCCCTGTCCCCCTACCCCACCAGAGCTCATGCATTCTGCCAAACATGTTTTTCATCTTTTTCTCAGTCTCTCGCAAAATTCTTGATGCAGAACTTTACTATTTCAAGCAGAAGTTCACTGTTTCAGTCAGTTCTTTGACACAGTCTTTCTGTTATTGCTGTTGTTATTCCTTCCAATATGCATCATTCCAAAATATGCACATATGCACGCCATATATATCATAGGTTTTAGCATCCTCAGCTTATGATTTTTTTTCTTTATTAGGCTGAAAAATGTCATGTTTGAAGTCTCCTAAAATAATAGCCAGGCATGGTGGCGCACGCCTTTAATCCTAGCACTTGGGAGGCAGAGGCAGGCAGATCTTTGTGAGTTCAAGGTTAGCCTGGTCTACAGAGCGAGTTCCAGGACAGTTGGGGCTACAGGGAGACCNTAGTGCAGGACTGTGACACTTTTTGCTTGAACCTTCAAAGCAGGGATGCAGGGCTTGGTCTTATCAATTTGGCAAGTGGGGGGTTGGGAGGGGTGGCTAAGATCCCCAGACTTGCTGGTAATCAGGGTAAAAAAGCCATGTCTCCCTTAATGCTCCAGCCAAATGAAATATCAATCCCACAAGTTTATATTGAAGTATACTTGTATTCAAAATTTTAAACAAAAAATATTTACAACCTCTTCTGATAGTTATATGCAACAATTTAGCTCTAATTTATAAAATGATTGAATCCAATTTAGGATATAACTCATCTTATTATCTGACATTAAAGTCACACACCTATTTTCATGGAAATAAAAAACATAAAGGCAGATAAAATTATTTAACTTGTTCTTTGACATTGCAGTAAATTCCTCCTCATCTCACAATAGAAAAATTATTATATGTATGAGTTACTTGACAAATTATCTGTGCAATATATGTCACTTAATGCTGTAAATATACCATGGTAGATATGTGTTCTTCCTTGTGGAAAGCATCATTCATGTACTTCAAACACATGGATGGTACAGACTAATAATGCATGCCTAGAATGTGTGGTTCATGTTATTGTTCTCAGGATACAAACCTGTATAGCATGTTATTGTTCTGAGTAGTAAGGTGTTTAGAGCACAATTTTGGTTTGTTTGTTTGTTTGTTTGTTTAGCTGTCAATTGGTTGGTTGGTTGGTTGGTTGGTTGGTTGTTGGGACAGGGTCTCACCATGTACCTGTGGCTGTGTTGGTCTAGGACTTGTTTTGTAGACAAGGCTGGCCTCAATCTCATATAGATCAACAGGCTACCTCTCAAGTACAAGAATTAATGGGATCACTGCAGTTGGTTCAATGAAGAAAGAGCTATGCAGAAGTATGATTAGACAAGGTAGGACCTGATGGTAATAGATGCAGGGGTTTTAAGTTCTCTCTGTACATATATTTTTGGCCTCTATGCAGCATTAATATTTTTTAAGTATGGGCCAGGACTCTTTCGACTAGGTCGATCCCATTACTTACAATCAATTTAGTAGGTCAAATAAATATTTCAGTGTTCAACTGCTACACAAAAAGGCAAAGTAAGACTATACCTTTTTTAATTACTTCTTTATTTTTTTTCATTTTTTAACATTAAGTAATAATTTATGAGTACAAGCATCCTTCATGTAAAACCAATTTGCAAGCAGTTGTGCCCAAACCCACACAGCCCATGGGTCCCACCATCCAGCAGGGGGGGCTTGTATGTTCAATCAAGTTGATCAAATGAGTGTCCAGACTATATTGCTGTAGTTTCACCATTCACCCCAATCGCAGCCCTTACATTCTACCATGCCCCCTCTTCCGCAGATTGTTCCCTAGGCTTAGAAAAGGGGCACAGGTGAATGAGAAGGGATATATTTATTTATTTATTTATTTTTATTTATTTATTTTTTGGTCTTTTCGAGACAGGGTCTCCCTGTAGCCCCAGCTAGCCTGGAACTCTCTCTGTGAACCAGGCTGGCCTTGAACCCACAAAGATCCGCCTGCCTCTGCCTCCCAAGTGCTAGGATGAAAGGTGTGCGCCACCATGCCCGGCTATTTTTATTTTATATGTATGAATGTTTTGCAGGCATGTATGTTTGCAATGCCTGCAGAGGTCAGAGGAGTGTGTCAGGTCCCCTAGAAGTGGAGTTATGGACAGTTGTTAGCTGCCATTTGAGTGTTGGGTACCAAACCAGAGTTCTCTGTAAGAACAGCCTCTCTTAACTGTTGAGCCTTCTCTCCAGCCCTTGATTTTTTAATTTGTTTTTATTTTATGTGTATGAATGTTTTGCCTGCATGAATTTTCCTTTCAAATTTAAAGTTTCTTCTGTTTGATTGAATATGCTATTGAATCTCTACACTGATTTTTTTTTTTTTTACCTATATTATCCATGGTATTTTCAGCACCCTACTTTCTGATGTTTATTTTTATTTTTTACAACATTTACTTATTTTGTATTGGGGGAAGGGAGCTTTGTGAAAGTCAGAAGACAATTTTCAAGAGTCACTTCTCTCCTTTCATTATGTGGGTTTCAAGGATGGAACATAGGTTATGAGACTTGGTGGCAAGTACCTACTGAGCCATTTAATCTGCCCACTTTCAGAGTTGTGTTCTTTTTTGTAATATTTCTAGGGGAACCAAAAAGATGACTCAGCAGTTAATAGAACTTTATGCTCTTTCAGATGACCTGGGTTCTCTTCCCAGCACCCACATGGCAGCTAACAACTCTCTACATAACTCCAGTTCCAGGGGATCTGATGTCTTCCTCTGACCTTTATGGGCATTGAACCACATAGGTGAATTTACATACATGTAGGCAATACACTCACGACATATGAAATAAAAATAAATATTTTTTAAAGATCTCATCTTTAATTTTTTTTTTAATTTTTTATGTGTATGAGTGTACTGTCTGCATGTAGGTTGGTGCATGTGTCGTGCAATGATGCAGAGGTCAGAAGAGGGTGTCAGATTCTCCTGGAACTGGAGTTAAAGACAGTTCTTAGCCTCCATGTGGGTGCTGGGAATCAAACCCGGGTCCTCGGCAAGAGCAGTCAGTGCTCTTAACCACTGAGCCATCTCTCCAGCCCAAAAATGGTTTTTTAAAAGAAAAAAATTCTGAAAATTTCTAAAAATCTTGGGAAAGATATAGATTTCCAGCTTTTTTAGAGAACATTTTGTTCTTTGTGTATGTGTGTGTGTGTGTGTGTGTGTGTGTATGTGTGTGTGTGTGTGTGTGTGTGCATCAGTGTATTGCTTGTATGTAAGTGCAGCTGTGTTGTGTAGTGTCTGTGGAGGTCAGAGGAGGGCATTGAATACCCTGGAACCAGAGTTACAGAGGTTGTTAGCTGCCATGTGGGTGCTGGGAACTGAACCTAGGTCCTCTGCAAAAGTAGCCACTGCTCTTAACCACTAAGCTATCTCTCTAGCCCCTACTTTCAGGTTCTTGCATTTCAAAAATGCCAAGCAGGATTAATCCAAAGAATATCATATAGAGACATATTACAATCAATTCTCAAAACTCAAAGACAAGGCTGGAATTTTGAATGCAGCATCAGACTAACAACTCAGCATGTATAAAGGAACCCTCATAGGGATATCAGTAGATTTTACAGCACAATTCTTGCAAACAAGGAAAAAGTGGGATGACATAGTCCTAGTACTAAACAACAAAAACAAAAACAAAAAAAACTCCTCACCATGAATACATTACCCAACAGAATTAACTTCCAAAAATGAAGGAGACTAAAGACTCTCCTAGACAATCAAAAGCTGAAGGAATTAGTTGCCACTAGATCTGCTATTATAAGAAATTCTTCAGGTTAAAATACAAGAACGCTAATTAGTTCAATGAAAACACGAGATTATAAAACTCACTGCTAAGACAGGCATGGTGGTGCATGCCTTTAATCCTAGCACTCGGGAGGCAGAGGCAGGTGGATATTTGTGAGTTCAAGGCCAGCCTGATCTACGGAGTGAGTTCCAGGTCAGCTGGGGCTACAGGGAGACCCTGTCTTGAAAAGGCCAACCAAGCAACCAAGCAACCAACCAACCAACCAACCAAGCAACCAACCAACCAAAACCCTCACTGCTAGAAGTAGATGTGTATTCAAATTTAGGATGATGGTATATAAATTACTTTTATGTCTTTTGTTAAAAGAAAAAAATTAAAAATAGCTATAATTAGTGAAGAAATAAAAGATATAAATTCTTCACCAATTTTCCTGTATAGGGAGGTCTTGGAGATCCACTAATGGGACTTCAGCCAGTATCCAGTCTATAAAGAGGAAAGTCTGCTCATGCTTCAAAAAGGGAAGCCTGGTCTAGCAAGACCTGACTTTGTCCTTGAGTGGATGGAACTGATAATTGAAAAGCCAAAAGGAGCCAGGGACCCCACCCCCACCCCCAAAACCTGAGTGACCCTTGAGGACCAGATCCTCAAGTAACCTTGAGAAAACAAAAACCTTGGTTAATCTGGGCTAACTGTGTGGCCTTAAATATCCAAAAGGAAAGTGTAACCAGATATAAATAAACAGTAAGGCCTGAGAAATTGTACTTCAGTTATAAAACTTGAGATCTTAGTAAAAAACAAAAAGTAAAAAAAGAGAAAAAGAGCACAGTTGTTTTGCCTAGTGCAAGTGCAGCTACTTTGTGGCTGCCACTGCTTTTGCCATCCTTCAAAGACATGAGACACAGCTTTTCAACCTTCCAACATGGACTGAAGACTCATGTCTCTCCAAGAGTCCTCCAAACCTTCAGTGCCAGATGGGGACTACTGAGACATCCAACCTGTGGACTGTACTACTGGGGTTTCAGCCTCTTCAGGGTATAGACCGCCATTGTTGGATGTATCACAGAGACCAGTACAGGAAGATGAAGACAGGATGCAGTGTTTACTGGACCTCATTTAGTGACCATGGGAAGGGAAAACCCCAGTGTGGAGCACAAGGGCAGAACTGATGGTGGTTTGGGCTTTCCAAGGAGAAGCCTTCAAATATGACATCTTTCAGCCTAATAAAGAAAAAAAAATATCTTAAGCTGAAGATGCTAAAACCTATGACATATGTGGCATGCATATGTGCATATTTTGGAGTGATGTATATTGGAAGGAACAACAACAACAACAGAAAGACTGGGTCAAAGAACTGACTGAAACGGTGAACTTCTGCTTGAAACAGTAAACTTCTGCATTGGAGAATTTTGAGAGAGACTGAGAAAAAGATGAAAAACATGTTTGGCAGAATGCATGAGCTCTGGTGGGGTGGAGAGCAGGGAGGGGGGTCACAGGTCTAGATTTGATTTGATTTTTTGTATGAAATGCACAGAGCTTCAATAAAAATTTGGCTTTGAAAAAAAAATCCATAGCTCCTTTGTACACAAGCAGTAACTTGTTAGAAAGCAAAATGAGCAACAAAATCTAATCATTATAATAAAACTTAAAACTATTTAATAACCAATATTAAATACTAACACTAAAAAGAAATTGTGAAGACCATAGGGAGAAATGTAATAAACTTTTGGAATACTAAGTTCAATAAAGATGTATACAAAGTAAAAAAAAGATATAAATTCTAACAGCAATAACATAAAATAAGTGGGGCAGAGAAGCAAATGTGTTGAATTTTTGTAAGTGGTTAAAGTTAAGCCATTAACTTAACATTGACTGTTATATTTGCAAAATATTTTATGAAAGTATTCCAATAACTACAACAGAAATATTTACTAGGTATAAAAAAAGATAAACGAAAGGATGCTACCACCAAAATATCAACAGATCACAAAGGCAGATAGCAAGAGAGGAGGAAAGATACAAATGAATTGTAAAATAGAAAACAATCAACTAAATGGCAACAATAAGTCCTTACCTAGCAATAATTACTTTAAATTAAAACTGATTAAATTCCCTGATCTAAATATATGGAGTATATGAATAGATTTTCAAATAATAAGCAAACTGGGTTGGGTGTGAAACTGTGAAGTTGAGTTCTTGCTTACCACATGTGAGGCTTTGGGTTTGATTTCTGGCACTATATATCCAAGCAAAAATAAAAGAAAACAAACAAAAACATCTCTCCCAAATAAAGAACAATAAAAACTAAGCCCCACCAATGTCCTGCCGACAAAAGTTTCCATTTAGCTTTGAGTGCACATACACCCTAAAAAAAGAGAAGATAGCTGGGCGTGGTGGCGCTCGCCTTTAATCCTAGCACTTGGGAGGCAGAGGCAGGTGGCTCTCTGTGAGTTCAAGGCCAGCCTGGTCTATAGAGTGAGTTCCAGGACAGCTGGGGCTACAGGGAGACCCTGTCTCAAAAGGACTAAAAAGAAAAAAAAGAGAAGATTAAAAAAAAAACCCAAGCAACTAGTAACCAAAAGAGATATATTACACTGATGGATGGATATATTATACTGAACAAAATAAAGCTCAAGTTAAATGTCACTAGGGACAAAGTTTGTTATATAATGATAAAGTATAAAGTCATCAAAAAGATATAGCACATATAAAAGATCTGGCAATTACCAATATAGGTGTATATTGAGAGATTCAAAATATAAAGTGAATATTAACAGAAATCAATATTAAAATAAATAGGAATACAAGAATCATAGGGGAATTCACTTCAAATAAGAAGTCATTGAGGAAACAGTAAATCTTAATAACACTACAGACCAAAGGACCTATAGACATATACAGAACAAAGCAGAATACATATTCTTCTCACAGGAACATGGAGCATTTCCCAGAATGAATCATATATTCAGACACAAAGCAAGTCTTAATAGATTTAAGAACATTGATATCATGTCAAGTATTTTTCCTGATAACATTGGTATGAAGTTAGAAGTCAAAAACAGGAAGAAAAATCTCACAGTTAACTAATGTGGAAATTAAACAATGCACTACTTAACAATCAATCGGAAAAAGAAGAAATAAAGAGAAATAAAAATATCTTGAAATAGGGGCTGGAGAGATGGCCTAGTGGTTAAGAGCTCTGACTGCTCTTGCAGAGGACCTGAGTTCGATCCCCAGCACCCACATGGTGGCTTAGAACTGTCTTTAACTCCAGGGGAATCTGACACCCTCTTCTGACCTCCGCAGCATTGTATGACACGGGTGCATAAACCTACATGCAGACAGTACATTCATACACATAAAACATAAATAAAATTAAAAAATATATCTTGAAATAAAGCCAAATCGAAACTTACCAAAATGTATGGGATTGCGTTTTTATATTCCACTGAGTCCAATCAGTACTGCCTAAATGAGCATGCGTGTGGCGCCATCCACAGGAGCATGGCCAGCCTACTAGTAACCATACTCCCAAAGAAAAACTGACTATCCCTCTCCCAGCAGCCATCAACTATCAAAAGTGCCTCAGAGGTGGGAGCATGGTGTGAAGTCCTCCCCCATCTATATTGGAATTTTTGCTAGCTTGATCTTGTGCACGTCTTGTGCAGGTATCCACAGCTACAGTGAGTTCATGAAGAAGACATGAAGCTGCAGGAGGGGGGAGGCATGTATTGGGAGGTCTGGAGGACTTGGAGAGGGAAAATGGGAGATGGATGTGATTAAAGTCCATTGTATACATGCACGAAATCTTCAAAAAATAAATAAAAGTATTGTATAAAATGTGGGATTCAGCAAAAACACTTTTTAAAAATTTTATTTATTTTTGTATGTGTATGACTGTACTGTCTGTATGTAGGTCTGTGCACCCGTGTCATGCAATGCCACAGAGGTCAGAAGAGGGTGTTGGATTCCCCTGGAACTGGAGTCAAAGACGGTTTTCAGCCGCCATGTGGGTGCTGGGGACCGAACCCGGGTCCTCTGCAAGAGCAGTCGGCAGTCTTAACTGCTAGGCCATCTCTCCAGCCCCGCAAAAACACTTTTAAGAGGAAAGTATCTGGCAATAAATGTCCATATTAAGAAAAAAGGAGAGATATCAGTTAAACAGCTATTTTGTACCTCAAACAATGAGGAAAAGAACATCAAGTTAAGGCCAAAGTTATTTAGGGGAAAACTAGTGAAAAATAGGGGAAAAATCAATAATAGCAAAACAATCGAGTGTTTTAAAAAAGATTAAAAAAATTTAATTTAGCCGGGTGTGGTGGCGCACGCCTTTAGTCCTAGCACTCGGGAGGCAGAGGCAGGCGAATCTTTGTGAGTTCAAGGCCAGCCTGGTCTACAGAGCGAGTTCCAGGACAGCTGGGGATACAGGGAGACCGTGTCTCGAAAAGACCAAAAAAAATTGTTTTAAAATTTATATGTACATGTGTATCTGTGTATGGGTTTGTGCATATAAGTGCAGTGCCAGGCTGGAGAGATGGCTCAGTGGTTAAGAGCACTGACTGCTCTTGCAGAGGACAGAGGTTTGTTTCCCGGCACCCACATGATTGCTAAGAACGTCTTTATGCCAGGCGTGGTGGTGTACGCCTTTAATCCTAGCACTCAGGAGGCAGAGGCAGGCGGATCTCTGTGAGTTCAAGACCAGCCTGGTCTACAGAGTGAGTTCCAGGCGAGCTGGGCTATAGGGAGACCCTGTCTCAAAAAAAGACATACACATAAAAAAGTGCAGTGCCCATGGATGCCAGAAGAGGGAGTTGGATTTCCTGGACATATAGTTACAGGTGACTGTGAGCTTCCCAGTATGGGTGCTGGGAACTCTGGTCCTCTGCAAAAGCAGCAAGAGCTCTTACCTGCTGAGCCATGTCTCCAATGCTAGGACTGATTGTTTGAAAAGATAAAATGACAAAATTTAAGATTGGCCAGCCTGGTATGCATAGCGAGCTCCAGGCCAGCTGGGACTAAAAAAAAAAAAAAATTGGCTAACCAAGAGACAAAAGGGGGAGAAGACTCTAAAACTCTAAGTAAAAGAGGAGCCATTCCAACCGTAGCACCAAATTATATAACCTGAAAGGAATTAAAGCATAAATTCCTAGAACATATAATGTATCTAGACAGGATTATGAAGAATGGAGAATCTGAACAGATTAGTAATGAATAATGGGAATTAGATCAATAATCAAGAACTCCCCACTGAAGAGAAGCCCAAGACCAGATAGCCATCACCAGCAAAGCCTACCTAATATTTAAGGAAAACTTAACACAAATCCATTCAAACTTCCTAAAAAGTGATGAGGGAGCACTTCCACACTAATTTTATCAGGGCAGATTTCATTGATACCAAAACTAGAAAAAGATACTGTGAGAATAGAATATTACAGGCCAATATTCTTGATAAACACAAATATAAAAATCCTCAGCAAAATATTAGCAAACCAGATTCAACAGCACATTGAAATGATCATGTGGGCTGGAGAGATGGCCTAGCGGTTAAGAGCACTGACTGCTCTTGCAGAGGACCGGGGTTCGATTCCCAGCACCCACATGGCTGCTAAGAACCGTCTTTAACTCCAGTTCCAGGGGAATCTGACGCCCTGTTCTGACCTCCGCAGCATTGCAGGACAAGAGTGCACCAACCTACATGCAGAGTGCGCCAACCTACATGCAGACAGTACACTCATACACATAAAAAAATAAATAAATAAATAAAGCCGGGCGTGGTGGCACACACCTTTAATCCTAGCATTCTGGAGGCAGAGGCAGGCGGATCTTTGTGAGTTCAAGGCCAGTCTGGTCTACAGAGTGAGTTCCAGGACAGCTGGGCGAGACCCTGTCTCGAAAAGACCAAAAAATAAAATAAAAGAAAAAAGAAAAAAGAGAAATGATCATGAATCATCATCAATTGAAATTTATTCCTCTTATGTGAGGATGTTTCAAGATATGCAAATATATGCACTATGCTGTGGATGTGTGTGTGTGTGTGGCCTGTACCACTCTGCTGTGGATGGGAGTGGGTGGCCTGAACCACTCTGCTGTGGATGGGCACCACTCAGCTGTGGATGGGGGAGGGTGGCCTGAACCACTCTCCTGTGGTGGGGGTGGTGTGTATGGCCTGTACCACTCTGCTGTGGATGGGGGAGGGTGGCCTGAACCACTCTCTGTAGTGGGTGTGTGTGTGTATGGCCTGTACCACTCTGCTGTGGATGGGGGGGAGTGTGGCCTGAACCACTCTGCTGTGGATGGGGGGGGTGGCCTGAACCACTCTTCTGTGGACGAGGTGGATGGCCTGAACCCCTCTGCCATGGATGAGGAGTGCATGGTCTAAACCACTCTGTTAAGAATGGGGTCCAAGCCGGGCGTGGTGGCGCATGCCTTTAATCCTATCCCTCGTGAGGCAGAGGCAGGTGGATCTCTGTGAGTTCAAGGCCAGCCTGGTCTACAGAGTGAGTTCCAGGACAGCTGGGACTACAGGGAGACTCTCTCGAAAAGACCAAAAAAAAAAAAAAAAAAAAAAAAGAATGGGGTCCGGGGGTATGGCCTGAACAACCCTGCTGTGAATTAGGGCCATGTGCTTAGCTTGAACCAGTTTGCCGTGGATGGGAGTTGTTTGGCCTGAACCACTCTGCTATGGTATGGGCATGTGTGGCCTGAACCACTCTGCTGTGGATGGAGGGGGTGTGTGGACTGTACAACTCTGCTGTAAATGGGGAGTGTGTGGCCAGAACCACACTGCTGTGGATGGATGGGTGCGTGACCTGTACCACTCAGCGGTGTATGGGGGAGGGTGGCCTGTACCACTCAGCTGTGGATGGGGGAGGGTGGCCTGAACCACTCTCCTGTAGATAGGGGGGTGGGTGGCCTGAACCACTCTGCTGTGGATGGGGGGGAATGGGTGGCCTGAACCACTCTGCTGTGGATGGGGTGTTTGTGACCTGTACCACTCAGCTGTGGATGGGGAGTGCATGGCCTAAACCACTCTGTTAAGAATGGGGTCCGGGGTCTGGAGAGATGGCCTAGCAGTTAAGAGCGCCAACCACTCTTACAGAGGACCCGGGTTCGACCCCCAGCACCCACATGGCGGCCGAGAACCGTCTGAAACTCCAATTCCAGGAGAACTCCAGTTCCAGGGGAATCCGACACCCTCTTCTGACCTCCGCGGCATTGCACGACATGGGTGCACAAACTTGCTTGCAGACAGTACATTCATACACA
>VZQC01009446.1:203561-280687 GCA_009823505.1 Rhizomys pruinosus
TTTTGTCTTTTTGAGACAGGGTCTCCCTATAGCCCCAGCTGTCCTGGAACTCACTCTGTAGACCAGGCTGGCCTTGAACTCACAGACATCCACCTGCCTCTGCCTCCCAAGTGCTAGGATTAAAGGCATGTGCCACCAAGCCCGGCAAAAAATTATTTTATATGTCTGAGTGTACTGTCTGCATGTAAGTAGGTACACCCATGTCGTGCAATGCTGTTGAGGTCAGAAGAGGGCGTCAGATTCCCCTAGAACTGGAGTTAAGACGGTTCTTAGCTGCCATGTGGGTGCTGGGAATCGAACCTCTGCAAGACAAAGAGCCACCCAGGAGCCACCACTGTGATTTGGACCTGTGTGTGTGGCCTGAAACACTCGGCTGTGGATGGGAGGATTTGTGGCCTGTACCACTCAGATATGAATGGGGACCTAGGGCTTGGTCTGAACCACTATGCTGTGAATGGTGGCCAGGTTCATGGCCTGATGGATATGATTAAATAGGAATACAATATGATAAATAGGAATACAATAATAGTAGGGGAATTCACTGCTGTGGATGGGGTGGGGGAGTGCATGGCCTGTACCACTTTGCTGTGGATGGGGGGGTGGCCTGAACCACTCTGCTGTGGATGGGTGGTGGGTAGTCTGAACCAATCTGCTGTGGAAGGGGGGGTGTACACTCTGTTATGAATGGGGGCCGGGTGTGTGGCAGAACCACACTGTTGTGGATGGGGGTTGCTTAGCCTGAACTACTCTGCTGCGGATGAGAGGGGTGTGTGTGGCCTGTACCATTGTGCTGTGGATGGGTGTGTATGTTGTGTGGCTTGTACCATTCTCCTGTGGATGGGGTTGTGGGTGGCCAGAACCACTCTGCCATGGTGGTCGTGGTGGTGGTGGTGGTGGTGGTGGTGGTAGTGGTGGTGGTGGGGCGCATGGCCTGTACCACTGTGCTATGGATGGGGGGTGTGGCTTGTACTACTCTGCTGTGGATGGGGGACTGTGTGGCCTGTACCACTCTGCTGTGGATGGGGGGATGTGTGGCCTGTACCACTCTGCTGTGGATGGGGGGGTGGCCTGAACCACTCTGATATGAATGGGGACCTAGGGCTTGGACTGAACCATTATGCTGTGAATGGTGGCCAGGTTCATGGCCTGATGGGTATGATTAAATAGGAATACAATATGATAAATAGGAATACAATAATAGTAGGGGAATTCACTGATGTGGATGGGGTGGGGGAGTGCATGGCCTGTACCACTTTGCTGTGGATGGGGGTGGCCTGAACCACTCTGCTGTGGATGGGGGGGTGGTAGTCTGAACCAATCTGCTGTGGAACGGGGGTGTACCACTCTGTTATGAATGGGGGCCAGGTGTGTGGCAGAACCACACTGCTGTGGATGGGGGTTGCTTCGTCTGAACTACTCTGCTGTGGATGGGAGGGGTGTTTGTAGCCTGTACCATTGTGCTGTGGATGGGTGTGTATGTGTGTGGCTTGTACCACTCTCCTGTGGATGGAGTTGTGGGTGGCCTGAACCACTCTGCTGTGGATGGATGCTGCTTAGCCTGAACCACTCTGCTGTGAATTGGGTGTGTGTGTGTGTCCTAAACCACTGTGCTGTAGATGGTGTGTGTGTGTGTCGCCTGAACCACTCTGCTGTGGATGGGAGGTGGCATGAACCACTCTGCTGTTGTGTGTATGTGTATGGCCTGTACCACTCAGCTGTGGAGGGGGTGGGTGGGTACCCTGAACCACTCTGCTGTGGATGTGTGTGTGGTTTGTACCACTCTGCTGTGGATGGGGGAGTGGGTGGCTTGAGCCCTTCTGCTGTGGATGGGGAGGGCATGGCCTAAACCACTCTGTTAAGAATGGGGTCCAGGTGTGTGACCTGAACAACCCTGCTATGAATTGGGGCCAAGTGTGTAGCTTGAACCACTCTTCTATGGATGGGAGTTGCTTGGCCTGAACCACTCTGCTGTGGTATGGGCATGTGTGGCATGAACCACGCTCCTGTGGATGGAGGGGGTGTGCGGCCTGTACAACTCTACTGTGGATGGGGTGTGTGTGGCCTGAACCCTTCTGTGGTGGATGGGGGTTGCTTAGCCTGAACCACACTGCTGTGGATGGGAGGATGTGTGGCCTGTGCCACTCTGCTGGGATGTGTGTGTGTGGCTTGTACCACTCTGCTGTGGATGGGGGGTAGGTGGCCTGAACCCCTTTGCTGTGGATGAGGAGTGCATGGACTAAACCATTCTGTTAAGAATGGGGTCCAGGTGTGTGGCCTGAACAATCCTGCTGTGAATTAGGGCCAGTTGTGTAGCTTGAACCACTTTGCTGTGGATGGGAACTGCTTGGCCTGAACCACTCTGCTTTGGTATGGGCATGTGTGGCCTGAATCACTCTCCTGTGGATGGAGGGTGTGGACTATACAACTCTGCTATATATGGGGAGTGTGTGGCCAGAACCACACTGCTGTGGATAGGGGTTGCCTAGCCTGAACCACTCTGCTGTGGATGGGAGGGGTGTGTGTGGCCTGAACAACTCTGCTGTGGTTGGGGGGGGGGTGCATGGCCTGTACCACTCTGCTGTGAATGGGGGCCAGACTTATGGTCTGAAACACACTGCTGTGAATTCTTTTCCAGTGTGTTGCTTGAACCACTTTGTTGTGGATGGGAGTTGCTTGGCCTGTACCACTGTGATGTGGATGGGGTTGTGTGGCCTGAAACACTTTGCTGTGAATGGGAGGTGGATGGCCTGAACCACTCTGCTGTGATAGAGGGGTACATGGCCTGTACCAATCTGCTGAGGATGAGGGTGTGTGTGGCCTGAACCACTCTCCTGTGGTGTGTGTGTGTGTGTGTGTGTGTGTGTGTGGCCTGTACCACTCTGCTGTTAATGGGTGGTGCATGGTCTGAACCACTCTGTTATAAATGGGGGCCATGTGTGTGGCGTGAACCACCCTGCTGTGAATTGGAGCCGGGGTTTGACTCGAACCACTCTGCAGTGGTAGGGGTTGCTTGTCCTGAACCCCTGTGCTGTGGATGCGGACTGCATGGCCTAAACCACTCTGTTAAGAATGGGTTCCAGGCGTGTGACCTGAACAACCCTGCTGTGAATTGGGGCCAGGTGTGCAGCTTGAACCACTTTGCTGTGGGTGGGAGTTGGTTGGCCTGAACCATTCTGCTTTGGTATGGGCATGTGTGGCCTGAACCACTCTCCTGCGGATGCAGGGTGTGTGTGGACTGTACAACTCTGCTGTATATTGGGAGTGTGTGGCCAGAACCACACTGCTGTGGATGGGGGTTGCTTAGCGTGAACCACTCTACTGTGGATGGGAGGGGTGTGTGTGGCCTGAAAAACTCTGCTGTGGATGGGGGTGTGTGTGGCCTGAAAAACTCTGCTGTGGTATGGGCATGTGTGGCCTGAACCACTCTCCTGTGGATGGAGGGGGTGTGTGGACTGTACAACTCTACTGTGGATGGGGTGTGTGTGGCCTGAACCCTTGTGCTGTGGATGGGGGTTGCATGACCTTTACCACTCTGCTGTGGATGGAGGGTGGGTGGCCTGAACCACTCTGCAGTGGATGGGGCGTGGTGCATGGGCTTTACCACTCTGCTGTGAATGGTGGCCAGGTTCATGGCCTGAACCGCTCTGCTCTGGATGGGGAGTGGAGTGCATAGCCTGAAACACTCTGCTGTGAATGGGGGCTGGGTGCCTTACCTGAACCACTCTGCTCTGGATGGTGGTGTGTGTGGCCTGAACCACTCTACTGTGGATAGGGGGATGCATGGCCTGGACCACTGTGCTATGAATGGGGACCAGGTGTGTGGTCTGAACCACTTTGCTGTGGATGGGATTTGCGGGGCCTGAATCATTCTGTGGATTGGGGTGTGTGTGGCCTGAACCACTCTGCTGTGAATGGGGGTTGCGTGGCCTGAACCACTCTGCTGTGGAAGGTGGGGTGTGNTGCTATGGTATGGGCATGTGTGGCCTGAACACTCGCGCTGTGTGATGTGAGGGGGTGGTGGATCTGTACAACTCTTCTGTAATGGGGAGGTGTGCCAAAACCACACTGCTATGCAATGGATGGGTGCGTGACCTATTACCACTCTTTTGGTGTATGGGGGAGGGTGGGGCCTGTACCACTCAGCTGTGGATGGGGGAGTGCGGTGGCCCTGAACCACTCTCCTGTGGTTGGGGGGGGGTGGCCTGAACCACTCTGGCTGTGGATGGGGGGGGTGTGGGGCCTGAACCACCCTGCTGTGGATGGGGGTGTGCGTGCCTGTACCACTCTGTTAAGAATGCGGTCCAGGTGTATGGCCTGAACAACCCTGCTGTGAATTGGGCCAGTTGTTAGCTTGAACCACTTGACTGGATGGGAGTTGTTTGCCTGAACCACTCTCTGTGATATGGGGGCAAGTGTGTGGCCTGAACCACTCTACCTGCGGATGGAGGCCCTGTCGTGTGGGACTGTACACACTACCTGCTGTATATGGAGGAGTGTGTGGCCAAAAGCCACACTGCTCATGAATGGGGGTGCATGCTATGGCTCCTGAACAGTCTGCTAGTGGATGCGAAGACGAGTATGTGGCCCAACTATGAACCACTGCCCTGTCGTGACTGGTGGGGTGTGTGCTGTGTCTTCCATACTGCTACACCGACTTGACATGGTGGGAGAGGGTGGGCTATTGTACATCACTGCTGGTGGCATGGGAGGGGTGCATGGCTCGTAGCTACCACAAGCATCGTGGATGGGCGGCACGACCATTGGTGGATGGGAGTAGGCCTAACTCTGGCTGTGGATGGGGGTTGGCCTGTAACCAGTCTGCTAGTGCGTGTGCCGAACCATTGGTGGTGTGAGGGTGGCCCTGACCACTCTATAATGAATGGGGCCTAGGGCTTTGTCTTGAACCACTGTGCTGTAAATGGTGGCCAGGTTCATGACCTGATGGATCATGTAAAATAGGAATACAATATGAGAACTATAGAATTCAATGAATAGTAGGAGGAATTCACTGCTGTGGATGGGGTGGGGGAGTGAATGGTCTGTACCACTCGGCCTGTGGATGGTGGGGGGTGGCCTGAAGCACTCTGCTGTGGATGGGAGGGGTGCTTGGCGCTGTACCATGGTGCTGTGAATTCGGGGTGGTGGCTTATTACGCACTGTGCTGATGGTGTGTTGTGTGTGTGTGTTGGTGGTGTGCGGTGTGTGTGTGTGTCCCTGAACCACTCTGCTGTGGATGGAGGTTGCTTAGCCTGAACCACACTGCGTGGAATGCGGTGGGAACCTCCAGGCCAACCTGGGGGAGTTTCCAAGGGTCTGACCAGGAGAGGTGAAGTAGCACAACAGAGCACAACTGGACTAGTGATGGGGAGGAAGCACCTGCCTGGTTATGTGGAGAAAAAAGGCGAGGAACGCCAGTCATTGTAGTGTGGAAAATAGGATTTATAGTCCCTCTATTGCTTCTTTTGGAAGCGCCTCAGGAGGCTCTCAAACCACCCGGTATCAGCTGTTGCCTCCTAGAAGCAGGTGAATCCATTTCAGTATTCGAGGGAGGTCAAGCATACCGCTGCTGCAGGTGTATGTAACACTCTGCATAATCCACCCCTTTTGCTTTCACAACAAAAAAATGAGAAACATTAGTGGGGAGCCTGAGTTGCATTAAGCTACAGACATGTGACCCTCAACTCTAGCATTTCCAACCAATCTGTCGCCTAGTCTTAGGTTGCCCCAGATGTAGGGTCTTACCCATGTCATTGGTAACATAGCCAGCCACGGGAACGAAATTGCTAGTGAACAGGTTGTGTCCTTACAGACGGTGGGGTAGAGTAAATCAACCAAAGAAGATATTTTCAAAAAATGACTACGAGCAGGCCTTCTCACAGCCACCAACCGTCTCGTCAGTCTCAAGGAGGAAAAATGGAATATTTGATGGATTTGCACGGTACAAGGCATTGAAATCATAAATTATGCAACTACAACACCTGAAGACGAACAGACTTCAACATTTGATCTGGAGACCTATTTCCTGCATTTGATGTCAAAATAGCAATGAAATATAATAAAAACATGAACAATCACTTTGCAGCAACCACTGAATCCCTTTCCCCAAGGAACAATCCTGTCATTTCTTTTTTGTTTTCGTTGCTATGGTATGAAAGTACTGTCTGCATGGCAAAGTCGCGCACCCGTGTCGGCAATGATGCCGCGGAGGTCAAGAAAGGGTGTCGGATTCCCCTTGGAAACTGGAGTTCTCCGAGAATTGGAGTTTCAGGGACAGGCTCTCGGCCGCCATGTGGGTTGCGGGGGATCGAACCCGGTTCCTCTGTAAGACGCGGTCAGCGCTCTTAACAAACCCTGGCTAGGCCATTGCTCTCCAAGCCCCCAATTACCTGTCCTTAACGACAGATTTAGAGGCTTATTTTTTGGCATCTGGTGCCAGTGTAGCTATGAACAATTACAAATTATAGGGCTGGAGAGTGGCCTAGTGGTTAAGAGCGCCGACTTGCTCTTGCAGAAGGACCCCAGGTCAAATCCCCCAGCACCCACATGATGGCTGAGAAGCCTTCTTACTTCCAAATCCAGAGAACTCCAGTCCAGGGGAATCCGACACCGCTCTTCTGGACCTCCACCGCATTGCACGACTGGGTGCACAGACCTGCATGCAGACATACATTCATACACGTTACAGAAATAAATAAAATAAAAATAAATATTTTTAAAAATAAAAAAGAAAAAATTACATATACAATCAATAATAATTACAATGTAACATGAAAGAAGAAAAACAATGAACAGTCATTTGCAACACAACTGAATTCCTTTTCCCCAGAGAATCTTTTCCTGCCATTCCAACCTTTTTTTTTTTTTTTTAATTTATTTATGTTTTGTATGTGTATGAGTGTACTGTCTGCAATGTAGGTCGGTGCACCCGTGTCCCGTGCAATGCTGCGGAGGTCAGAAGGTCTCGCTCGGATTCCCTGGAACTGGAGTCTCCTTGGAAATTGGAGTAGAGTTACAGACGGTTCTTAGCCGCCATGTGGGTGCTGGGGATTGAACCCGGGTCCTCTGCAAGAGCAGTCGGTGCTCTTAACCACTAGGCCATCTCTCCAGCCCCCCCAACCTTTGTTTTTTTTTTTAATCTATATGTATACCAGAAAAAAAATTAATTTCGAAGACAATGTCAGCTGATGTTATGAACCTCAAGCTACCCCCAAAAAATGGCAATACAAAATGCAGGATGTCAAAGCTGGGTGTTCCAGCATTACTTTTTTAAAAACTAATTTATTATTTTTTATGTGTATGACTGTACTCTCTGCATGTAGGTTGGTGCACCCATGTGCAATGCTGTGCAGGTCAGAAGAGGGCATCAGATTCCCCTGGAACTGGAGTTAAAGATGTTCTTAGCCACTATGTGGGTGCTGGGAATCGAATCTGGGTCCTCTGCAAGAGCAGTCGGTGCTCTTAACCGCTGAGCCATCTCTCCAGCCCCCCCAGCATTATTTTAACAGAAATGAGAAAAAAGAAAAAAATAAGTTATAATTTGGCATAGTCACCAACTTTCTGAAAAGCCAGTTTCTCTACATAATCAGTGAATGCAATTGAATATGCAGACCTAGATAATCAATCAAATAGACCGGTCATATGGTTTTTATGTTCTTATGCCTAGGACTGTGGTTGAGCATGCAAAACAAGTAATCAAAGCATTTTTCAAGTATTCAGACTTAAGTTTGCACGAGCAAATCCAGTCTGGTATGCCAAATAATTCCGTGTGCACATAAATGATGAAACTTGAAGTGGCCACTTTGTATGACAGCACTAACATAGAGGACACTAGACATACCTTAAACAGGAAACACAAGGACCCTAGAAAGAGGAGAGTCGAGAGAAAGATCTCATGGGCTTCAACAAATCGGGAGATGAAGCACGTTCAAAGATGGATGTAGCCCAATCAGACACAACAGTGCAGTGTCTTAACTAAGCAAGGCAAGGAAACTTTAACTACAGCTCCTGATATTTTCAGGAAAGCTGTAGTTGAAGATATAAACATAAAACTCCTTCACGCTTAACAAGGATTAAAGGAGAAAGAAAAGGAACTTCAAAAATTGACACAAGAAGAAATAAACCTGAAAAGTTTGGCCCATGATCTTTTCCAAAAAGTTGAAGAAGCAGTGAGTTCCTTAGGAACACATGGAAAACTGGGGGATCTAGGATCTAGGAGCCATTGATGATTGCCATTTCATCCCCTTGTCATGCATCAGACCACACTGATGTAAACTTTCCCAAAAGACACAATGCTGGAGTTGCAACCCTCATAGGTCTGATAATACTCCTGATAATACTCCTCAGTTACTCAATCCAGTCAAAGTGAAAAAACGAGGAAATCTCCCAAGCCCTTCATCTCGCCTTACAGGATACCCTAGTGGCTGACAACCTGAATCAAGCCATGAGAGCAGCCCATCAGACAGACAGAAGATGGAGAGCAGGGACTCCACAGGGGCGGATCATCACACAAAAGGGAAATGTAATTGGAAGAGTATTCCAAACAAGCAGTGCAGGTCCGAGAAAAGAAAGCACAACTTGAAGCAGCAGTAGTTAAATTAAGACATAGTGAATGAGAAATGAGGAATACACCAGAAAAGTTTGCTGCAAGCATCCAGCGCTTACCAGAGCAACAAGAGCACTTGAGTGCACAAGTTAAAAAACCTGAAGTCAATGTGCTGGCCAACTAGAAGCTGAGAAATCAACAGCCACAAACTCAAAGCCCAACAAGACAAACCTGACCAAACAAACAGCCAGATGAATGTGCTTCTGCTATCACCAAAGTCCAAGCAGTCATCAAGTCTGAGAACAGAAATCCCAAAAAGAAAATGAACACTTTTTCAAAAGGATGCATTTAGTATTAAGTTGAAACCCGAACAAAAACATGGTCACACTGCTGAACACAATTCCAAAATAAAATACCGACAAAAAAGAGGTTTCAGTTCCAAGCACAGAGGATCCTGAAACAACTAAGAATCCAGACTCCACACTAAATCAAACTGCACTTTTGTAAGTTCAGTAGCACGAAGCGAAACCAAACCCTGGCGCCATTGCAGACTGTATATAGCTTTCAGTGCATTTTTTAAACATTTTTTTTTGGTGTTTTTGAGACAGGGTCTCCCTGTAGCCCCAGCTGTCCTGGAACTCACTCTGTAGACCAGGCTGGCCTTGAACTCACAAAGATCCACCTGCCTCTGCCTCCTGAGTGCTAGGATTAAAGGCATGCTCCACCACGCCCGGCTTTTTTTAAACATTAAAAAAAAATTTTTTTTTTTGTCTTTTTGAGACAGGGTCTCCCTATAGCCCCAGCTGTCCTGGAACTCACTCTGTAGACCAGGCTGGCCTTGAACTCACAGACATCCACCTGCCTCTGCCTCCCAAGTGCTAGGATTAAAGGCATGTGCCACCAAGCCCGGCAAAAAATTATTTTATATGTCTGAGTGTACTGTCTGCATGTAAGTAGGTACACCCATGTCGTGCAATGCTGTTGAGGTCAGAAGAGGGCGTCAGATTCCCCTAGAACTGGAGTTAAGACGGTTCTTAGCTGCCATGTGGGTGCTGGGAATCGAACCTCTGCAAGACAAAGAGCCACCCAGGAGCCACCACTGTGATTTGGACCTGTGTGTGTGGCCTGAAACACTCGGCTGTGGATGGGAGGATTTGTGGCCTGTACCACTCAGATATGAATGGGGACCTAGGGCTTGGTCTGAACCACTATGCTGTGAATGGTGGCCAGGTTCATGGCCTGATGGATATGATTAAATAGGAATACAATATGATAAATAGGAATACAATAATAGTAGGGGAATTCACTGCTGTGGATGGGGTGGGGGAGTGCATGGCCTGTACCACTTTGCTGTGGATGGGGGGGTGGCCTGAACCACTCTGCTGTGGATGGGTGGTGGGTAGTCTGAACCAATCTGCTGTGGAAGGGGGGGTGTACACTCTGTTATGAATGGGGGCCGGGTGTGTGGCAGAACCACACTGTTGTGGATGGGGGTTGCTTAGCCTGAACTACTCTGCTGCGGATGAGAGGGGTGTGTGTGGCCTGTACCATTGTGCTGTGGATGGGTGTGTATGTTGTGTGGCTTGTACCATTCTCCTGTGGATGGGGTTGTGGGTGGCCAGAACCACTCTGCCATGGTGGTCGTGGTGGTGGTGGTGGTGGTGGTGGTGGTAGTGGTGGTGGTGGGGCGCATGGCCTGTACCACTGTGCTATGGATGGGGGGTGTGGCTTGTACTACTCTGCTGTGGATGGGGGACTGTGTGGCCTGTACCACTCTGCTGTGGATGGGGGGATGTGTGGCCTGTACCACTCTGCTGTGGATGGGGGGGTGGCCTGAACCACTCTGATATGAATGGGGACCTAGGGCTTGGACTGAACCATTATGCTGTGAATGGTGGCCAGGTTCATGGCCTGATGGGTATGATTAAATAGGAATACAATATGATAAATAGGAATACAATAATAGTAGGGGAATTCACTGATGTGGATGGGGTGGGGGAGTGCATGGCCTGTACCACTTTGCTGTGGATGGGGGTGGCCTGAACCACTCTGCTGTGGATGGGGGGGTGGTAGTCTGAACCAATCTGCTGTGGAACGGGGGTGTACCACTCTGTTATGAATGGGGGCCAGGTGTGTGGCAGAACCACACTGCTGTGGATGGGGGTTGCTTCGTCTGAACTACTCTGCTGTGGATGGGAGGGGTGTTTGTAGCCTGTACCATTGTGCTGTGGATGGGTGTGTATGTGTGTGGCTTGTACCACTCTCCTGTGGATGGAGTTGTGGGTGGCCTGAACCACTCTGCTGTGGATGGATGCTGCTTAGCCTGAACCACTCTGCTGTGAATTGGGTGTGTGTGTGTGTCCTAAACCACTGTGCTGTAGATGGTGTGTGTGTGTGTCGCCTGAACCACTCTGCTGTGGATGGGAGGTGGCATGAACCACTCTGCTGTTGTGTGTATGTGTATGGCCTGTACCACTCAGCTGTGGAGGGGGTGGGTGGGTACCCTGAACCACTCTGCTGTGGATGTGTGTGTGGTTTGTACCACTCTGCTGTGGATGGGGGAGTGGGTGGCTTGAGCCCTTCTGCTGTGGATGGGGAGGGCATGGCCTAAACCACTCTGTTAAGAATGGGGTCCAGGTGTGTGACCTGAACAACCCTGCTATGAATTGGGGCCAAGTGTGTAGCTTGAACCACTCTTCTATGGATGGGAGTTGCTTGGCCTGAACCACTCTGCTGTGGTATGGGCATGTGTGGCATGAACCACGCTCCTGTGGATGGAGGGGGTGTGCGGCCTGTACAACTCTACTGTGGATGGGGTGTGTGTGGCCTGAACCCTTCTGTGGTGGATGGGGGTTGCTTAGCCTGAACCACACTGCTGTGGATGGGAGGATGTGTGGCCTGTGCCACTCTGCTGGGATGTGTGTGTGTGGCTTGTACCACTCTGCTGTGGATGGGGGGTAGGTGGCCTGAACCCCTTTGCTGTGGATGAGGAGTGCATGGACTAAACCATTCTGTTAAGAATGGGGTCCAGGTGTGTGGCCTGAACAATCCTGCTGTGAATTAGGGCCAGTTGTGTAGCTTGAACCACTTTGCTGTGGATGGGAACTGCTTGGCCTGAACCACTCTGCTTTGGTATGGGCATGTGTGGCCTGAATCACTCTCCTGTGGATGGAGGGTGTGGACTATACAACTCTGCTATATATGGGGAGTGTGTGGCCAGAACCACACTGCTGTGGATAGGGGTTGCCTAGCCTGAACCACTCTGCTGTGGATGGGAGGGGTGTGTGTGGCCTGAACAACTCTGCTGTGGTTGGGGGGGGGGTGCATGGCCTGTACCACTCTGCTGTGAATGGGGGCCAGACTTATGGTCTGAAACACACTGCTGTGAATTCTTTTCCAGTGTGTTGCTTGAACCACTTTGTTGTGGATGGGAGTTGCTTGGCCTGTACCACTGTGATGTGGATGGGGTTGTGTGGCCTGAAACACTTTGCTGTGAATGGGAGGTGGATGGCCTGAACCACTCTGCTGTGATAGAGGGGTACATGGCCTGTACCAATCTGCTGAGGATGAGGGTGTGTGTGGCCTGAACCACTCTCCTGTGGTGTGTGTGTGTGTGTGTGTGTGTGTGTGTGGCCTGTACCACTCTGCTGTTAATGGGTGGTGCATGGTCTGAACCACTCTGTTATAAATGGGGGCCATGTGTGTGGCGTGAACCACCCTGCTGTGAATTGGAGCCGGGGTTTGACTCGAACCACTCTGCAGTGGTAGGGGTTGCTTGTCCTGAACCCCTGTGCTGTGGATGCGGACTGCATGGCCTAAACCACTCTGTTAAGAATGGGTTCCAGGCGTGTGACCTGAACAACCCTGCTGTGAATTGGGGCCAGGTGTGCAGCTTGAACCACTTTGCTGTGGGTGGGAGTTGGTTGGCCTGAACCATTCTGCTTTGGTATGGGCATGTGTGGCCTGAACCACTCTCCTGCGGATGCAGGGTGTGTGTGGACTGTACAACTCTGCTGTATATGGGGAGTGTGTGGCCAGAACCACACTGCTGTGGATGGGGGTTGCTTAGCGTGAACCACTCTACTGTGGATGGGAGGGGTGTGTGTGGCCTGAAAAACTCTGCTGTGGATGGGGGTGTGTGTGGCCTGAAAAACTCTGCTGTGGTATGGGCATGTGTGGCCTGAACCACTCTCCTGTGGATGGAGGGGGTGTGTGGACTGTACAACTCTACTGTGGATGGGGTGTGTGTGGCCTGAACCCTTGTGCTGTGGATGGGGGTTGCATGACCTTTACCACTCTGCTGTGGATGGAGGGTGGGTGGCCTGAACCACTCTGCAGTGGATGGGGGGTGGTGCATGGGCTTTACCACTCTGCTGTGAATGGTGGCCAGGTTCATGGCCTGAACCGCTCTGCTCTGGATGGGGAGTGGAGTGCATAGCCTGAAACACTCTGCTGTGAATGGGGGCTGGGTGCCTGACCTGAACCACTCTGCTCTGGATGGTGGTGTGTGTGGCCTGAACCACTCTACTGTGGATAGGGGGATGCATGGCCTGGACCACTGTGCTATGAATGGGGACCAGGTGTGTGGTCTGAACTACTTTGCTGTGGATGGGATTTGCCGGGCCTGAATCATTCTGTGGATTGGGATGTGTGTGGCCTGAACCACTCTGCTGTGAATGGGGGTTGCGTGGCCTGAACCACTCTGCTGTGGAAGGTGGGGTGTGTTGCCTGTACCACTCTGGTGTGGATGGGAAGTGTGGGGCCTGAACCACTCTGTTAAGAATGGGGGCCAGGCTGTGCATGGTGGCGCATGCCTTTAATCCTAGCACTTGGGAGGCAGAGGCAGGCAGATCTTTGTGAGTTCAAGGCCAGCCTGGTCTACAGAGTGAGTTCCAGGTCAGCTGTGGCTACAGGGACACCCTGTCTTGAAAAGACCAACCAACCAACCAACTAACCAACCAACCAACAAACAAAAACCCTCACTGCTAGAAGTAGATGTGTATTCAAATTTAGGATAAATGATCGTATATAAATTACTTTTATTTCTTTTGTTAAAAGAAAAAAATGAAAAATAGCTATAATTAGTGAATAAATAAAAGATATAAATTCTTCACCATTTTTCCTGTATAGGGAGGTCTTGGAGATCCACTAATGGGACTTCAGCCAGTATCCAGTCTATAAAGAGGAAAGTCTGCTCATGCTTCAAAAAGGGAAGCCTGGTCTAGCAAGACCTGACTTTGTCCTTGAGTGGATGGAACTGGTAATTGAAAAGCCAAAAGGAGCCAGGGACCCCACCCCCACCCCCAAAACCTGAGTGACCCTTGAGGACCAGATCCTCAAGTAACCTTGAGAAAACAAAAACCTTGGTTAATCTGGGCTAACTGTGTGGCCTTAAATATCCAAAAGGAAAGTGTAACCAGATATAAATAAACAGTAAGGCCTGAGAAATTGTACTTCAGTTATAAAACTTGAGATCTTAGTAAAAAACAAAAAGTAAAAAAAGAGAAAAAGAGCACAGTTGTTTTGCCTAGTGCAAGTGCAGCTACTTTGTGGCTGCCACTGCTTTTGCCATCCTTCAAAGACATGAGACACAGCTTTTCAACCTTCCAACATGGACTGAAGACTCATGTCTCTCCAAGAGTCCTCCAAACCTTCAGTGCCAGATGGGGACTACTGAGACATCCAACCTGTGGACTGTACTACTGGGGTTTCAGCCTCTTCAGGGTATAGACCGCCATTGTTGGATGTATCACAGAGACCAGTACAGGAAGATGAAGACAGGATGCAGTGTTTACTGGACCTCATTTAGTGACCATGGGAAGGGAAAACCCCAGTGTGGAGCACAAGGGCAGAACTGATGGTGGTTTGGGCTTTCCAAGGAGAAGCCTTCAAATATGACATCTTTCAGCCTAATAAAGAAAAAAAAATATCTTAAGCTGAAGATGCTAAAACCTATGACATATGTGGCATGCATATGTGCATATTTTGGAGTGATGTATATTGGAAGGAACAACAACAACAACAGAAAGACTGGGTCAAAGAACTGACTGAAACGGTGAACTTCTGCTTGAAACAGTAAACTTCTGCATTGGAGAATTTTGAGAGAGACTGAGAAAAAGATGAAAAACATGTTTGGCAGAATGCATGAGCTCTGGTGGGGTGGAGAGCAGGGAGGGGGGTCACAGGTCTAGATTTGATTTGATTTTTTGTATGAAATGCACAGAGCTTCAATAAAAATTTGGCTTTGAAAAAAAAATCCATAGCTCCTTTGTACACAAGCAGTAACTTGTTAGAAAGCAAAATGAGCAACAAAATCTAATCATTATAATAAAACTTAAAACTATTTAATAACCAATATTAAATACTAACACTAAAAAGAAATTGTGAAGACCATAGGGAGAAATGTAATAAACTTTTGGAATACTAAGTTCAATAAAGATGTATACAAAGTAAAAAAAAGATATAAATTCTAACAGCAATAACATAAAATAAGTGGGGCAGAGAAGCAAATGTGTTGAATTTTTGTAAGTGGTTAAAGTTAAGCCATTAACTTAACATTGACTGTTATATTTGCAAAATATTTTATGAAAGTATTCCAATAACTACAACAGAAATATTTACTAGGTATAAAAAAAGATAAACGAAAGGATGCTACCACCAAAATATCAACAGATCACAAAGGCAGATAGCAAGAGAGGAGGAAAGATACAAATGAATTGTAAAATAGAAAACAATCAACTAAATGGCAACAATAAGTCCTTACCTAGCAATAATTACTTTAAATTAAAACTGATTAAATTCCCTGATCTAAATATATGGAGTATATGAATAGATTTTCAAATAATAAGCAAACTGGGTTGGGTGTGAAACTGTGAAGTTGAGTTCTTGCTTACCACATGTGAGGCTTTGGGTTTGATTTCTGGCACTATATATCCAAGCAAAAATAAAAGAAAACAAACAAAAACATCTCTCCCAAATAAAGAACAATAAAAACTAAGCCCCACCAATGTCCTGCCGACAAAAGTTTCCATTTAGCTTTGAGTGCACATACACCCTAAAAAAAGAGAAGATAGCTGGGCGTGGTGGCGCTCGCCTTTAATCCTAGCACTTGGGAGGCAGAGGCAGGTGGCTCTCTGTGAGTTCAAGGCCAGCCTGGTCTATAGAGTGAGTTCCAGGACAGCTGGGGCTACAGGGAGACCCTGTCTCAAAAGGACTAAAAAGAAAAAAAAGAGAAGATTAAAAAAAAAACCCAAGCAACTAGTAACCAAAAGAGATATATTACACTGATGGATGGATATATTATACTGAACAAAATAAAGCTCAAGTTAAATGTCACTAGGGACAAAGTTTGTTATATAATGATAAAGTATAAAGTCATCAAAAAGATATAGCACATATAAAAGATCTGGCAATTACCAATATAGGTGTATATTGAGAGATTCAAAATATAAAGTGAATATTAACAGAAATCAATATTAAAATAAATAGGAATACAAGAATCATAGGGGAATTCACTTCAAATAAGAAGTCATTGAGGAAACAGTAAATCTTAATAACACTACAGACCAAAGGACCTATAGACATATACAGAACAAAGCAGAATACATATTCTTCTCACAGGAACATGGAGCATTTCCCAGAATGAATCATATATTCAGACACAAAGCAAGTCTTAATAGATTTAAGAACATTGATATCATGTCAAGTATTTTTCCTGATAACATTGGTATGAAGTTAGAAGTCAAAAACAGGAAGAAAAATCTCACAGTTAACTAATGTGGAAATTAAACAATGCACTACTTAACAATCAATCGGAAAAAGAAGAAATAAAGAGAAATAAAAATATCTTGAAATAGGGGCTGGAGAGATGGCCTAGTGGTTAAGAGCTCTGACTGCTCTTGCAGAGGACCTGAGTTCGATCCCCAGCACCCACATGGTGGCTTAGAACTGTCTTTAACTCCAGGGGAATCTGACACCCTCTTCTGACCTCCGCAGCATTGTATGACACGGGTGCATAAACCTACATGCAGACAGTACATTCATACACATAAAACATAAATAAAATTAAAAAATATATCTTGAAATAAAGCCAAATCGAAACTTACCAAAATGTATGGGATTGCGTTTTTATATTCCACTGAGTCCAATCAGTACTGCCTAAATGAGCATGCGTGTGGCGCCATCCACAGGAGCATGGCCAGCCTACTAGTAACCATACTCCCAAAGAAAAACTGACTATCCCTCTCCCAGCAGCCATCAACTATCAAAAGTGCCTCAGAGGTGGGAGCATGGTGTGAAGTCCTCCCCCATCTATATTGGAATTTTTGCTAGCTTGATCTTGTGCACGTCTTGTGCAGGTATCCACAGCTACAGTGAGTTCATGAAGAAGACATGAAGCTGCAGGAGGGGGGAGGCATGTATTGGGAGGTCTGGAGGACTTGGAGAGGGAAAATGGGAGATGGATGTGATTAAAGTCCATTGTATACATGCACGAAATCTTCAAAAAATAAATAAAAGTATTGTATAAAATGTGGGATTCAGCAAAAACACTTTTTAAAAATTTTATTTATTTTTGTATGTGTATGACTGTACTGTCTGTATGTAGGTCTGTGCACCCGTGTCATGCAATGCCACAGAGGTCAGAAGAGGGTGTTGGATTCCCCTGGAACTGGAGTCAAAGACGGTTTTCAGCCGCCATGTGGGTGCTGGGGACCGAACCCGGGTCCTCTGCAAGAGCAGTCGGCAGTCTTAACTGCTAGGCCATCTCTCCAGCCCCGCAAAAACACTTTTAAGAGGAAAGTATCTGGCAATAAATGTCCATATTAAGAAAAAAGGAGAGATATCAGTTAAACAGCTATTTTGTACCTCAAACAATGAGGAAAAGAACATCAAGTTAAGGCCAAAGTTATTTAGGGGAAAACTAGTGAAAAATAGGGGAAAAATCAATAATAGCAAAACAATCGAGTGTTTTAAAAAAGATTAAAAAAATTTAATTTAGCCGGGTGTGGTGGCGCACGCCTTTAGTCCTAGCACTCGGGAGGCAGAGGCAGGCGAATCTTTGTGAGTTCAAGGCCAGCCTGGTCTACAGAGCGAGTTCCAGGACAGCTGGGGATACAGGGAGACCGTGTCTCGAAAAGACCAAAAAAAATTGTTTTAAAATTTATATGTACATGTGTATCTGTGTATGGGTTTGTGCATATAAGTGCAGTGCCAGGCTGGAGAGATGGCTCAGTGGTTAAGAGCACTGACTGCTCTTGCAGAGGACAGAGGTTTGTTTCCCGGCACCCACATGATTGCTAAGAACGTCTTTATGCCAGGCGTGGTGGTGTACGCCTTTAATCCTAGCACTCAGGAGGCAGAGGCAGGCGGATCTCTGTGAGTTCAAGACCAGCCTGGTCTACAGAGTGAGTTCCAGGCGAGCTGGGCTATAGGGAGACCCTGTCTCAAAAAAAGACATACACATAAAAAAGTGCAGTGCCCATGGATGCCAGAAGAGGGAGTTGGATTTCCTGGACATATAGTTACAGGTGACTGTGAGCTTCCCAGTATGGGTGCTGGGAACTCTGGTCCTCTGCAAAAGCAGCAAGAGCTCTTACCTGCTGAGCCATGTCTCCAATGCTAGGACTGATTGTTTGAAAAGATAAAATGACAAAATTTAAGATTGGCCAGCCTGGTATGCATAGCGAGCTCCAGGCCAGCTGGGACTAAAAAAAAAAAAAAATTGGCAAACCAAGAGACAAAAGGGGGAGAAGACTCTAAAACTCTAAGTAAAAGAGGAGCCATTCCAACCGTAGCACCAAATTATATAACCTGAAAGGAATTAAAGCATAAATTCCTAGAACATATAATGTATCTAGACAGGATTATGAAGAATGGAGAATCTGAACAGATTAGTAATGAATAATGGGAATTAGATCAATAATCAAGAACTCCCCACTGAAGAGAAGCCCAAGACCAGATAGCCATCACCAGCAAAGCCTACCTAATATTTAAGGAAAACTTAACACAAATCCATTCAAACTTCCTAAAAAGTGATGAGGGAGCACTTCCACACTAATTTTATCAGGGCAGATTTCATTGATACCAAAACTAGAAAAAGATACTGTGAGAATAGAATATTACAGGCCAATATTCTTGATAAACACAAATATAAAAATCCTCAGCAAAATATTAGCAAACCAGATTCAACAGCACATTGAAATGATCATGTGGGCTGGAGAGATGGCCTAGCGGTTAAGAGCACTGACTGCTCTTGCAGAGGACCGGGGTTCGATTCCCAGCACCCACATGGCTGCTAAGAACCGTCTTTAACTCCAGTTCCAGGGGAATCTGACGCCCTGTTCTGACCTCCGCAGCATTGCAGGACAAGNAAAAAAAAAAAAAAGCTGGAAAAGCTGAAAGGAGCCAGGGGCTCCTCCCCCACAAAAAAAACCCAAGGGACCCCTAAAGACCAGGTTCTCAACTGACCTTGATAAGAAAACAAAAACCAGCTGGGTGTGGTGGCGGACGCCTTTAATCCTAGCACTTGGGAGGCAGAGGCAGGCGGATCTTTGTGACTTCAAGGCCAGCCTGGTGTACAGAGTGAGTTCCAGGACAGCTGGGGCTCCAGGGAGACCCTCTCTCAAAAAGACCAAAAAAAAAGAAAAAAAAAAAAAAGAAACACTGCTGGGAATTGTGTTCTGAATGTGGCTTGAACCACTCTGTTATGAATGGGGGTCAGGTGTATGGCCTGAAATACACTGCTGTGGATGGGGGTTGCTTAGCCCGAACCACTCTGCTGTGGATGCGGGGGTGGGGTGGGGTGGTAGTGCAGGTGCATGGCCTGTACCACTCTGCTGTGAATTTGGGAGATGCATGTCCTATACCACTGTGCTGTGGATGGGGGTGTGTGTGGCTGGAACCACTCTGCTGCAGATGGGGGATGGGTGGCCTGAACCACTCTGCTATGAATGGGGGCCTAGTGCCTAGCATGAATCACTCTGCTGTGAATTGGGGCCATGTGCAGGGCCTGAACCACTCTGCTCTGGATGGGGGTTGCAGGGCCTGAACCACTCTGCTCTGGATGGGGGTTGCAGGGCCTGAATCACTTTGCTCTGGATGGAGGTTGCGTGGCCTAAAACACTCTGCTACAAATTGGGGGCTAGTGAGTTTCCTGGAACACTCTGCTGTAAATGGGGGCTGGGTGCCTGGCCTGAACCACTCTGCTGTGGTATGAGCGTGTGTGGTCTGAACCACTCTGCTACAGAAGGTGTGTGTGTGTGTGTGTGTGTGTGTGTGTGTGTGTGTGGCATGTACCACTCTGATGTGGATTGGGGGTGTGTGGCCTGAACCACTCTGCTGTGGATGGGGGTGGTGGCCTGAGCCACTCTGCTGGGTGCATGGCCTGTACTACTCAATAAGCACAGACATAAAAATCCTCAGCAGGGCTAGAGAGATGGCTCAGCAGATAAGAGCACCAACTGCTCTTGAAGAGGACTGGTGTTTGATTTCCAGCACCCACATGGTGGCTAAGAACTGTCTTTAAGCCAGGTGTGTTGGCGCATGCCTTTAATTCTAGCACTCAGGAGGCAGAAGCAGGCAGATCTCTGTGAGTTCAAGGCTAGCCTGGTCTACAGAGTGAGTTCCAGGCCAACTGAGGCTATAGGGAGACCCTGTCTCAAAAAAAAAAGACAAAAAAAAAATCCTCAGCAAAATATTAGCAAACCAGATTCAACAGCACATTGAAAGGATCATGCATCAGCATCAATTGAAATTTATTCCAATCATTCGAGGATGTTTCAATGTATGCAAATCTGTAAATGTAATAGAGCACAGCAACAGAATACATATAAACAATCAATCATCACAATAGATTCAGGAAAATGCATTTGGCAAAACAGCATTTTTCATGATAAAACATTTAGCAAATCAGATAAAAATGCAATATACATTAACATAATAAAATCCATATAAGGCAAGTCCACAACTAATATTATACTCAAAGCTGAAAATCTGAAATGATTTCTTCTAAGATCAGGAAAAAGATAAGGAAGCCAACTCTTGCCAGTGCTGGGGAGACAGAAATATGTGGACCTCTGAATCTGATGCTCACTGTCTAAGCAGTCTAGACTACTTGGTGAATTCCAGGTCAGTGATTAACCCTGTCTCAGGGAAAAGCAAAAACCAAAAACCAAATGAGAGCACCTGAGAAATGACATCCAAAGTTGTCCTTTGACACACACATGCACACACTACTGCTTATACATGTGTACCCCCATAGACACACATGTACATACACACAGGAAAACCTTGAAAAGTCTACTAAAATTGTTATGTTATTACAAACAAATTCGGTAAAGTTGTAGGACACAAAAGTTGTAGGATACAAAAATCAGTTGTGATTTTATACACTAATAAGAAATTATCTAAAAAAGAAATTAAGAAAATGACCTTAGGCTGGAGAGATGGTTCAATGCTTAAGAAGAAAGGCTGCTCTTGCAGAGGACCCAGGTATGCTTCTCAGCACCCACATGGTTGGCTAACAACCATCAATAACTCCAGTTTCATTGGATTTAGCGCCCTCTTCTGGCCTCCGCAGGCATTGCATGACATAGGTGCATTTACATGCAGGCAAAACACTCATACACATAAAAATAAATGAAAATTTAAAAATCATTTTATTCTTTAAAAACATTTGTTTATTTTTATTTTATGTATGTTTTGCCTGCATGTATGTAAGTGTAGGACGTGTGTATATGGAGGCCAGGTGAGAGCATTGGATTCCTTGGAATTGGAGTTACAGATGGTTGTTAGCTACCATGTGGGTGCTGGGAACCCAACCTGGGTCCTCTGGAAGAGCAGTGAGTGCTCTTAACCACTGAATCATCTCTCCAGCTTTAAGACTGCTATATTTGAGCTTATAAATCAGGCCAGGCCATATCAGCCAACTTTAGTTTATATTTCTGAATGGCAGGATGTTTGAGACATGTCTTTCAAGTTTATGTGGGTGTCCAAAGTGGAATTCTTCTATTTCCTAACTGCAGATACAGTGTGGCCAGCTGCCTCACATCCAAGCCCCCCTGCCTCCTCCCATCCTGATGATACCTTCAGACTTTAAGACAAAATAAACTAAGGCTAGAGAGAGATGGCCTAGCAAGAGTACTGGGTATGCTTCCAGAGCACTTGGGTTTTATTCCCAGCACCAGAATCATGACTAACAACCCTTCATGACTCCAGTTCCGTGAGGATCTGTCACCCTCTTCTGGCCTCTATGGGTACTCCCTGCACATGGCACACTTACATGCATGTAGACAAAACACTTGTACACATAAATATAACTCAATCAAAAATTAAAAAACCTCTCCTTACTATTTTTCAGATATCTTGTCACATCAAGCAAGGATAAAAATACACCTATTTTTAAAGGCACATGCCTTTAACACTCAGGAGGCAGAAGCAGGTGGATCTCTGTGAGTTCAAGGCCAACCTGCTCTACATAGGGAGTTCCAGGCCAGCTGGGGCTATAGGGAGACCCTGTCTCAAAAAGACAAAAAAGAAAAACTCAAAACTAATACATTCCAATTCAGAAATCGATATTAATACACTCCAATCCAGAAATCAATTAACAACCCCCCAGCAGCCTATACCAAATTTGTTCAAGTGCAAAGGCCCTTGACTTTCACTCAAGCCTCCTCTAGGAGTTCTTTGCTCATCTGTCAGACTGAAAACCTCACTCCTCACAGCCTGCCATGGTAATAGCCATAATTTCCTCTGCAAAGTGAAATGTTTAATATTTGATGATATATATTTAGCAAAGCTGAAAAAAGTTTGCTTATATAAAATTATCATGGAGTGTGAGGTGGTCATAAATACCTAAATGAGGAAGAAACAGTTTTCCTCTAGACTCATACACTAATCAGGACCATGGGTTAGTAGAAAGGGCACACAGTAGAATGGTGAGTGTAGATGGCATGTCTACTGAGGGGTTCTAAATGAAATCCTCTGGAGTGTCTACTGATCTTTGAGCTCTGTAGCTGGTCTCAACTCCAAGGGACATAGGTGAATTATTTGGGAAGAATTTTCATCTTTATTCCAAGGCTATCTGATGTTCCTTGGGTTTGCAGTATAGGCTTCATAGCTTACATTTGCTCTGTGTACTCAGCTCTATGCCCAGGGGGTCTATTCTGTACACACTACATCACTAGGCTCCCTTGTCCTGTCTTTTCTGGTAGGGTTTGGTCAATACACCATATCAGTAGAAGTTGGGAGGCAGAGAAGAGTGTTGAGTTAATTAGTCCTTAGCAAGCCCCCTGCAAAGATAGCATGGCTTGCTGGTTTATGTGGTATAAGAAACAGCCCCTCAAAGGTGGTTACTACCACAGCTTCCCTTCTGTTTCTGGTCATCTTTTATTTTTATTTTTTATGTGTATGAACATATCATGTGCATGGATGTAAGTGCACTTGTGTTGTGAAATGCCCAAGGAGGTCAGAAGAGGGCATTGGATCCCCTGAAACTGGAGTTATAGATAGTTGTTAGCTGCCATGTAGGTGCTGGGACCTGTACCTGGGTCTTCTGCAAGAGCAACCAGTGCTTTTAACTGCTGAGCCATCTTTCCAACACTTCATCTTTTTTTTTTTTTTCTTTTCTGCATTTCCAAGCTTGGATTTGTACCTGGTCCCTGGATTGTATTCTTTCATAGTCTAAACTCATAATATCTAGGCAAACCATCCATCCATTAAATTCTTCTCAACTTATGCTAATTGATTTTGCCATTCTAGCTAAGACCCTGTTGGCAGGTGTTGGATGAGGATGGTTGGCTAGTCTCTGTGAGGTCAAAAGCAAGTACTGTATAGCAAAGACCAAGTTTGCCAATGTGTCAAACCAAGTTGGATGTGGCCAGTCAGACTACTGCATATTATGCTTTATGAGAGAAAATAGTACTCAGGAAACATGACACTCCTTTTCCCCCTTCTCTGTCTATTTCAGCTAATAGGCAAGTGGATTAGTCACTTTGATAATGAGTAGTTTTATCCTAGCCCTCTATGAACCAGGCCAGAGAAGGGCCTTATGAACTCTCAGGAAAATCTCTTGAAAAGTACTACAGAGAGCAGAGAAACGGTAGCTGCTAGGGACCAGTGTTTATATATTGTAACTATATTTGGAAACTTAATTGTCTTTCTAAAAATCTCAAGTAAGAAAAGTGAAGGATTTTAGGATAATAACGTCCAAATGGGACCTTGGCCACTCCACGGGTAAATGTTTTTAGCTTTCATTGGCCTCTAAGATTTTTATAGTTCAGAAAAGCAAGCAAAGGAAAGACACCAGTGAGTCTCAACTAGGGATGGTTGTGTTTCCCAAGGGACATTTGGCAATGTCTGGAGACATTTTTGGCTATCGTTAATGGAATGCTATTTGACTGGTGTCTAGTGGGTAGGAATCAGGGACACTGCTAAATATAATATATAGGAAAACTCCCCCTCCAGTCCTAAATGAAGAATTCTCTGGCTCAAATGCCAGTAGTGCTGAAGTTGAGGAACTCTTCTTTGCATGAAATTATAGTTCTATTGGCGAGGAAATTGGTGTTAAGTAACATCTAGAACTTTGCAATTTGAAAACCACACTCCAATTAAGTTAGGTATCCCTGGTTTCCTGCTATCACTGGAAATCACTCACTAAAAATTATTGCCTTGGAGTTTGTGGCATTTTGAAAATGACAAGTTTATTGCAGTGAAAAAAATGATGTTTTCCAAAATAGAAACCAGGCTAGTTGGTCGGATGGAATTAACTTGTTTAGGAGCACATGGCAACTTTTTCTTAAATTATCTCTCTAATGAAAATCATTTTCCTTTCTGACTAGGGCTTTAACTGAAATGCCTAGCTCAGAAGGAAGTGGTCTATGGTTCAGAGTTGGAAGTGAGACAAGAGTAATTGGAATTAGCATCTGAATCATTAGCAACTGCAAAAGAGTTTCATGATCTGGTAGTATTTGGGAAGGGTTTTACCAGACACAAAGGTATCAAATGTCCTGCCTCTTTTCTGCCCAAAATAGTTCTGGCTTGAACATGAGGTTCTCAAGGTGTCTTTGAGTAAGAAGGAAAAAATCCATTCTGGGAATTGACTACTGTACCCTACTCCCCAGCTATTGAGGTTTACTGGTGAAAATGAGGCCAAGAGATTGTGTTACTTACCATGTTTGTTACTAAGGGACGAGGTGTGCTTGTAAAACTCCCTTTTGTTAAGTTAACTCTGTGCTGAAGAGGCAGGTTCATGAGGAATCGAAGAACAATGAAAGACTCTGAAAAGCTTTTATGGCAAAGGAAACAGCGTGTTATTAAAACTAATGAAGATGCTGGAAAAGAATACATGGACTCTCTGGAAGGATGAATATAGAAAAACTATTTTAAGGTCAATGTTCAAGAAGGTGGAGGAAACAAATGTGGCCAGGTAGAAAGAAATGCCAAATTAAGTATCCCGAGGGAAGACTACATTGGTTGGAAAAATTGATCCTATGCAAACTTGCAGGTCAAAATACTGGCTCTCTGAGTCTATTAGGACAACTGCTTCATGGACCTCATCAGCCTAGGAGTTGGAGATAACACTTGAGAATCTGATGAAACTTCTGCCCCTCTCCAAAGGAATGTTCCCGGAAACAGGATTTGGTCTGCTCAGGCTGACAGTGCTAAAATGAAGAACCCAGATAGGCTTGAGTTGCAAGAATTTACTCAGGTTATCCAAGCAATGGATAAATATTGGACAACATTTGCTGCCAAAGTTGTGCAACTTAGCTTTTGTGGACCATCCAAGTCCAGCTCCCCGCCAGGTGAAGGTGCCGGGCAGTGGATGCCTGTCATGGCTGACCCAGGCTATTTGGCTTGCCAGAAATGGGCTCTCCCACTGACTCTTCAAGACATTCTCATTTCCAAGCCAGTGAGGTTCCACAAGAATACGGAGGTGAGTTGGGCTCAGCAGATTCGAGCAATGCCAAGGATAACACAGAACTAAGAATGCTAACAACCTTTGTTATGGAATCTACCTCCTGGGAATCATGCAATCAATGGTTTATACCAATCAATAAAATGGAAACAAAAGGTGAGGAATAAGATTGCAGAAGGTATCAAAGTAGTATTTGAAAGAAAGGAAGGAAATCAAGAAGAAACAAAGAATTAATTATGGTAGAACTAAATCTAAAAGGAATGAAGGTAATGGTAGTAATACCTAACGTTTAGTACCTCTTACCATGAGCCAGAGACTTCTGGGTACTTGTCTTCATAGACTCTTCCTCACAGCTCTATGGAGTTGGTATGTACCATTACTTCCTTTACCTTGTAAATGGGTATCTGAAATTCAAAGACATGCCCAAGTTCCCATAGCTTCAAAGTGGCAGATCTGGGATTTGAACTCATGTCTGTGTGACATATTCCACAGGCATATATTTTCTGTTTCTGCACTGGACCAGGATGTCCCTGGGGAGTAGTTAAATGTTCATCACTTGGGATTTTAGAGCAAAATATGAGCATGTGTGTCATAGGAAGTCATCTTTAATGGTTCAGGGCTGAGTTAAAAATCCAATTTGCAACTTCTGTTTCTGAATGGTAAGGAATCTCAATGAACAACATTAGCCATGTTAGTCCGGTCCTCTGTATTTTTCACACACTGTCTCATCACATCCTCACTAAAACTTTCTGATGTAGGCAGGCAGGTCATGCATGATCTTGCCCCGTCTTACAGACATGATGGGTAGTATCACCAGAGATAAGGTATTGCCAAGTTACTTATCACCAAAATATGTGGGAGGAGGGAGAAAGTTGCTTGTTTCAGTCATGAGCAGTTCACAGGAGTTTATAATTTATTTCCATAACAGTGTGATTGCTTCCTTTTCAACAAGGCTTTGACTCACTCAGAGGAATGTATTCCATTACATGTCTGCTGGCTTCAGGCTCTATGCAGAGCCCATGAGTTACCATAGCAATGGGGACTCACAAAACACAAACCCTGAACTCTTTTAATACTGGTCACTAATTTGCTTCTAACAGTCCATCTCAGAACTGTGGAAACTGGTGTTGATTTTAGGTAGTATATGTATTTCATCCACTCCCCTGCTGCTTCTCTCAGTGTGAAAATAATCTCAAGATATCAGCTCTGGGTTCATTAGAAACTTGGATACAGGGTTTTTGTCTTTGGCTAAAGAGAGTTTAGAAATCAATGACTTCAGTCATATTATTCTATTAATTAGCTCCTTTCCTTTCCCTTTTCCTTTTTCCTATTTTCCTTTTCCCTCCCCTCCCCTCCCCTCCCTCCCCTTCCCTCCCCTCCCCTTCTTCTTTTCCTTTTCCTTTGTTTTTTTTTTTTTTTTGTCCACAGCACTGGTGATTAAATTCGGGGCCTCACATATACTATGCAAGAATTTTGTCACGGGGTGACATAAGATTCCTTCTTATTTTATTCTTTAAAAGCTTCCATTTTTCATGCCAAATACATTCTAGCTCTGGTTTAGCCAAATGAAAAAGTAATATATTAAACTTTACTAATGGCCACATATAGCCCATACCCTTCAGCATTTACTATGTAAGTTCCTAACTCTCATCAGAAGATATTTAATTACTACACCAAAGGAAAAAGGATGTTCGAACTTTGAAAAAAGAATTTCTAAGATGTTATAAATCCTCACCTGACAGCTAAATGGGAAACTGGAAGAAGGACTGATGGGACTTTAATTTGAAATATTTCTTTCTAAATTGTGGTGAAATAAACTCTGATCTTCCTGGCTTGGCATATGTGAACAAAGTTTGTGTTATTAGACTCTTTTGGAGTACCTGACATCTCCACCAGCCTCTGTCATGGAATTCTGGTGCAGGTCAACCCACCCAGTTTGAGGGGTGGGCATATAATGCAAACATGGCCAGAAAGAGTTCTTCACTCTAGTGGCTACTGGGCTTGCTTCAAGAATGAGCACATGGCCCAAAGCCATTCCAATCTGGGCCAGTAAGACTCAATTCTATGATTTTTGTTGGAGTCCTTGATTTGGAAAAGTATAACACTATTGTCAGATATCTTGCTACCACAGATCCGTTTTCCCTCAAAGGAAAATCCACTCCAAGCACGGATTTTCCTTTGAGGGAAAACAGAAGACAGATAGAAAATAATAGACCCTTTTGCGTGTGTGATACTGGGTACAGAACTCAGGGCCGTGAGATTGACAAGTAGGTACTCTGCCACTGAACTACATCTCCAACCAAGATTCCTTCTGATAATAGTGGTTTAGCCCCTAGATCCAGGCTTGCCTGAAGTGTGTCCCTGAAGTTTTCATTTAATTTGACCAAATAAATTCCTTTTCCCCTTAACTTGAATTTAATATTTACAACCCAAACCATCCTGATTATTATAGAAAATCTATCTATATTGTTTAAATACATTTAACAATTACATCTAATTTAAAAAGTAGAAGAGATCTTTGGGGATTCTGGTTCAGGGAGTAAATTACAGCATCTAATGAGTGTGAATTGTTTTGTACTCAAGCCCTTGGGGGAAGTTTATTTGTTTAAATAATTTTGAGATCTCCCTTCACAATTTTACTTATTATTTTAATTTGTTCTCTTGAGAAACAGTTAGCTCAGAAAGAATAAATTTGGACTCCCATGTTAACTAAAGTACACCTATGGAATTCTGCTGTAGAAGACTCACCCTGATGAGTATGTGGACATACCCGTGTCCACATACTATGTTTCAACACTCAGTATTCAAGCTATGATTGTATTTAATAAGCTTCTGCTCCATAAACCATTGCATAGGTTTTTGTAAAAACTATAAAACATTTGGAGGCCAAGCCCCCCCAAAGAACTTTTTGATATTATGGTTATTATCTTGTTTTTCTTTAAACATCTCCAGGAACTTTACAAGTTTGCCTGTCCACTATTGTCTTAGGGGGCTAATATATTCAGTTTAGTAAATTATCTGGGGTATTAATAAAATGTGAGCTGTTACATTATGACAGGGATTCTCAACCTTGGCTGCCAATGAAAATCACCTGGGAACTTTCAAAGTTTCTAATGGTACAGCCCTACCCTAGGCAATTCAATAAAAAGTTTTTGGAGTGGGGTCTTGGCGTTGAAGGTTTTAAAAGCTCCCCAGGTGATATTGAATGTCCAGACAGGGCTGTGAACAATTACATTATTGGAAATATTGACTAGAATGTATGATTTGATTCAACAAGGAATCATTTAGTAAGTAGTCCTTTAAAAACAATTTCCCTAAGTAGACCATTTCCCCATAAAATTATATATAATATGTGTAATTAAATAAATTATATGATCTGAGTAGCTCACATGCTCTAGGGCACACTGAAGTAAATTTCAGCAAACCTGACCCTTCCAAGTTTCTTTTCTTATTCATTATTTTTGTTTATTCATTTTGTGTGTGTGTGTGTGCATGTGTTCAAATGGGTGTTTGTGGGTACATGCAGTTATGCCTACACATGTGTGCACATACATGTGAAGGCCAGAGTCCTATGTCACATGTCCTCCTCAATTGTTCTTCAGCATATTTTTTGAGACAGGATCTCTCCCTGAATGTGGAGCTCATTAATTCAGTTATGCTGGCTGACCAATGAGCTATAGGGGATGTGACTGTCTTTTGCCTCCCCAGCAATGGGTTTACAGGGCGCATGGTGTGATGCCTGGATTTTTTGTGGGAGCTGGAGATCTGAACTAGCTCCTCATGCTTGTGTAGCAAGCATTTTACCAACAGAGCCATCTCCTTAGCCACATGTATTTATTTATTGGTGGTGGAGATTGAACCCAGGCCTCATCTCAGGTAAACACTCCCCAAATTCCTTTCAAAGTAATATACAAAAGACTGGCTATCTGCCATATGCTGGAGCATCATCCTTTCTTTCTTTCTTCTTTTTTTTTTTTTTCTTTTGGTCTTTTTGAGACAGGGTCTCTCTGTAGCCCCAGCTGTCCTGGAATTCGCTCTGTAGACCAGGCTGGCCTTGAACTCACAAAGATCCACCTGCCTCTGCCTCCCAAATGCTAGGATTAAAGGCGTATGCCACCACGCTCAGCTTCATTCTTTCAAGGTGATTTATCTCTATTACTACCTTTGAATATTTCCTACTGGAAGTCTTTACACAGTTCTGTAGTCAAATGTTTCTTTACTGACTTTCCTCAGCTAGATGCTTCACTTCTCCTTTTCCAACTTGGATTAGTGTTATACTTTGAGGAAGATGTGATAATGTTAGTACATTTTTCTCAGTTCTAAACTACACATAAAATATAAAAAGATTGAAATCAACTTTTAATGAGAGAAAGATCTTGAGACTGAAACCAATTATAAAGTTTCCTTCCCTTAATAGAAACAAAAGAGAATTTCTAATGAATGGCAAAATATTTACCAATAGAAGGTTGTAGAACTGAAGAAGTATGACCCTGTGCCAAAAAATCCAAAATGAGGAGTAGTGAAGTGGCTCAGTGGATAAAGGCATTTGCTGCCAAGCCTGGTGACCTGAATTCAATCCTCAGAACCCACATGGTGGGAGGAAATAACTGACTCCTGAAAGCTGACCTCCCATGTGTACCATGGCATATACATACACTGACCCAACATAAATAAGTAAAAAAATAAATAAGTAAATGCAATAAAAATACAAAATGGGGGTTGGAAAGATGGCTCAGCCGTTAATAACACTGGTTGCTCTTGCAAAGCAGAGGAACTGGGTTCTAATCCTAGCACCCACATGGCAGCTAACAGCCATTTGTAATTCCAGTTCCAGGAGATCCAACGCCCTCTTCTGGTCTCTCTGGGCCTTGAATGCACATGGTGCACTTAGGTAAATGCAGGAAAAAAATTAACATAGAATAAAAAGAAATGACAAGGACCCAGCATAGAAGTGGGGAAATGAGTAAGAAGCCCCAACTTTGGCTGAGGAATTACTGGCAACTGGTGACTACTGGTAGAGGGAGAGTTGGTTTTCTTTAAGGGAGCAATGCTAAATAGGTTGATTAAGCTCCAGTGGATAAAGTCATACTGAAGCACATTTGGGGTCACAAACATGGTTCAACAGGCCTTAATATATATGAGAACACATGAAGTCTGGTTGGGGGGCTATAGGGGAAGGTTGCAGATGGGAAGGGGCTTTAAATGTGATCAAGATGTATGGAATTTGCAAAAAATCAAATTTTCAAAAAATATAAAAAGTAGTGGCTATGGGAAAGGATGAATAATCAGCGCTATTATTCTAAGTTCAGTGGTATGCTGGAACTGGTTCACTCTGGCTTGCATAAACCAATAGTTCAAGCAAGGCATGATGGTGCATCACTGTATTCCCAGAACTTAGGAAGTAGAGGCAGGATAATTTCTGAAAGTTCAAAGCCAGCCTGGTCTATATAGTGCGTTCCAGGATAGCCAGAGCTACATGATGAGACCTTGTCTTAAAACCTGGTGGTGCACACTTTTAATCCCAGCATTTGGGAGGCAGAGGCAGGCAGATCTCTGTGAGTTCAAGGCCAGATGGGACTAAAAGGGAGACCCTGTCTCAAAAACAACAACAACAACAACAAAAAAAAAACAACCAACACCCAAAACAAAATAAAAAGCATAGCAAAACAAATAGAACTAATAGTCTAATCGTCAGGGATCTTTCAGGCTAGTTAATAAACAGCAATTATTAGAAATGTTATATTTAAAACACAAGTAGTTATTTCTTTGTATGACAGTCTTTGAGAACGTCCCCCACAGGCTTCAAGTATTCAGACATTTTGTCCACAGTTGGTGGCGCTGTTTTGGGAGATCTTAGAATGTGTGGCCATGCTAGAGGAAGTATGTCACTGGGGGTGGGCTTAGGGAGTTCAACAAGCCTTGCAGTCTCCAGTTGCTCTCTCTGTTTCCTGTGCTCACTGGAAGATGCGAACCTCAGCTTTCTGCTCCAGCTCCTGCCGCCATGCCTCCACCACAATGGACTCTAATTCCCTGGAACCATCAATCTAAGCTCAAATAAACTCTTCCTTTTATAAGTTCCCTTGGTCATGGTGGTTTTATCACAGCAACAGCAATGTGACTAATACACTACTATAACCATATGGTGCAAATGCCACGTAATGATGAGCTACCCAACCTGATGAGAGGTACTCCAATTGCTCACTTAGTAGCAAACATCACATTGACAGTTTGAACTTGGATATGGTGGGAAGGGAATATTTATTGGGATACTTTGTACATTAGGAATTTATATAATTTTTCTTCTCAATGTATATTTTATTGAATTTTTGTGCATTTCATACAATACATCTTAATCATATTTAGATTCCCCCTCCCCAACTTGCACCTCTAGATTTCATGCATTCTGCTACATAGGTTAAGGCCTATTGGCTCAAGTGTGTCTTCCCAGATGTCCCTCTGTGTGAGTTCATCCACTGGAGTCTAGTTAGCCTATCTAGAGTCACTCCCTTAAACAAGATAAACTTTTCCTTACTCAACAGTAATCAGCTGCCAATGGTTGGAGCTTGTTGCCCATTTCCCCAGTTCTATGCTGGTTTTATTTTCTGGGTTTTTATCTGATTGAGTTGGCATGGGTCTTGTGTATGCTGTCCCTGTTGCTGTAAGTTCATATGATCAAGTTCCCAGAGTCCTGGAAGACACTGTTTCCTTATGATCTTGCACCAACCCTCGCTCTAACAATCTCGCCTCCCCCTGACCTCCTATTCTGCAATGGTCCCTGAGTGGTGGGTGGTTAGATTTAAGATAGGAGTCCAATCAAGAGACACACACTCTACAGTCTCTTATTCTCTACATGTTAGCTAGTTGTGGCCTTCTTCATGAACCACAGTCTGTTGCATGAGGAAGCTTTTCTGGTTAGAGTTGAGAAGTGCTTTAGGAGCTTGTATTTTTGAGACCCAGTTGTTTAACCATTTACCACTACATGATGACTGTTCATGCCTCACCCTTTACCCCTTTCCTTCTCCCATGAAGTCATATTGGGTAAGAAAAATGTGATTCAACAAAAAAGAGAATTCTTCCTAGTAACTCTGAATTGAGAAAGAAGAGAATTGAAGAAAGTAAGAACTTGAGGAAATACCAATGAAAAGTCTTGAGTATTTCTTTAGAAGGAAAAAATAAATAAATTCTGAGTGCATGTTATTTACTATAGATTCATAAAAAATTGAACTCCCAGTGTATAACATGGACTAAATTTTGTAGAGAGTCCATGTCTCTAATAAAGAAGACACATAACTCCAGTTCTATATCTACTCTTGAGACTACATTGTCAGGGCTGAGAACTGTCTGTGGCTCCAATTCCAGGAGAACTCCAGTTCCAGGGGAATCCGGGGCCCTCTTCTGGCTTCCGCGGCATTGCACGACATGGGTGCACAAACCTGCACGCAGACAGTACATTCATACACATACAAAAAAAAAAGTGTATACAGTACCTGATTTAGACCTCAAAGTTGAACTCTAAGAGGAAGACAAATAAATTTTAGGTAAGTCAGAAGAGGATCAACAATTCATTCACACCATGTCAAAAAGCCAGCAGGAATGCACAGAGCTCAGATTGGGGGATTTTCCTAGACCACCTAAAGTACAGGTAGGGGCCAGGCACTTTAGCCAGGTGGATTATTGGATAATTGAATCATCGGCTTGTGTGGCTGTGGGGGCGGAGTTGCCCAGCTAGCCAGTATAAAAGTGGGCCTGTTGCCACTGGGGGACTCAAGTGCACAGAACTCAGGTAGGGAGATTTCACTGGACCACCTGAAGCACAGGTAAGGGCCAGGTGCTTCAGCCGGATGGATTATTGGATAATTAAATCATTGGATTGTATGGCTATGGAGGTGGAGTTGCTCAGCTAGCAGGTATAAAGGTGGGCCTGTTGTAACTGGGGGACTCAAGTGCACAGAGCTCAGATTTGGGGATTTCACCGGACCACCTGAAGCACAGAGTAATGGGGCACAGGCTAAGTGAATCAGTCGCTCTCCCCCCCCCCAAAAACTGGAATTACGGAGGGAGTGTCCAAGTGGGACCACAATAGTGATTCTGGGGCGCAAGGCAATAAATGAAACAGTGAACCTGAGACAATTCCAATCCTGCAACACCAAGCCCTATAGACAACCTAGAGGAACTGGCTGGCAGGAAGCAGAGTGAGCACAGTGCTCAGCTCGGTACTGACTGGGCTGTTACCTACCCAGTGTATGGAAAATGTTCAGAACGGAAAGGGAAGAGTGAGTCAGACTTCCAATATATAACCAAAATTGAAAGCCTGAAACCTAGACAAGTCAACACTCCATAAACAAGGAGAAAACAACAAAGGCATCTGAAGGAAGCAAACAAAGCAAGCCTTCAACACAGTGAAGAAACATTTGAGATTCACTTCAGAACACACACACAAAAAAAACCCAAACAAACAAAAAACAAACTCACATGCCAAAAACACAATGAAAGATCAACACGGGAAAAGTGCAGAATAATTCCACACCAAACTCTACCAACCCTAGAGAAGATTCCTACAGTGAGATCTCCCTACAGGTAACCCAGAACACAGATCTTAGGACAACAATCATAGAGATATTCAAAGAAATCAAAGCATATAAAGAACAAGTCAGAGAACTAAGGAGAGAGAATGAAAAACTCAAGAAGGACCTAGAGGGAGAGAATGACAAAATTTGGAAAGAACTAAAGGGACAGAATGACAAGTAGAAGGCAAGAATGAGAAACTCCAGAAGAAAGTGGAAACATTGAAAAGATCCCATGCTGAAATAAAAAAGGAAACCAATCAGCGAAGCAAGGAGCTATAGGAAGAGACTGAAAAGCTCCATAAGGAAGTGGAAATACTAAAGAAATTACAGGATGAAATTAAAAAAGAAACCAAACACCCATCCAATCAAGAGGAAAGGATGGGAAAAAGCCTCAGAGGTAGAATGGAGGAAGCAGAAAAAAGAATATCAGACCTGGAAGATAACACAGAATAACTAAAAAGCTCAAGTAAAGACTATGAAAAATTTAAAAATACACAAGAGTGGAACAACCAGGAAATGAGGGACACTGTGAAAAGATCAAACCTCCACATCATAGGGATAGAGGAAGGAGAAGAATCTCAAGAAAATGGTATTGATCAGATCTTCAACAGAATAATAGATGAAAATTTCCCCAAACTAAAAAAAAGACAAACCCATACAAATACAAGAAGCACATACAACACCAAATAGCTAAGATCAGAAAAGAAACTCCCCATGCTGTATCATAGTTAAACCGCTGGATGCCCAAAACAAAGACAAAATTCTGAAAGCCATGAGAGAAAAACAACATATAAGGGGAAAACTCATCAGAATTACAGCTTGCTTTTCAGTGCAAACTATGAAAACAAGAAGAACGTGGACCAACATATTCCCAGTGCTAAACAAGTATAGATGCCAATCCAGGTTACTATACCCAGCAAAAATGTCAATTATAGTTGAAGGAGAAAGAAAAATCTTCCAGGACATAAACAAGATGATAGAATACATGTCTGGAAAATCAACCCTTCAGAGAATACTTGAAGCAATTCAAAGGAGAGAGGAGAGGAGCAACTATCCCAGGCACCTAGAAAGAGAAATTAATAAAAGCATAACTGCAGAAGTAGAAACCCAGATGAGAAATGCAAATGGATGATAAGGTGAAAGGAAGTAACACACATCTTTCAATTATAACCTTAAATATTAATGGACTAAACTCCCCAACCAAAAGACATAGACTGGGAGAATGGATTACAAAACAGAACCCATCTATATGCTGTCTACAAGACACCCATCTCACTCTCAAGGATAGGTACCAACTTAAGGTAAAAGGAAAAAAAAAATATTCCAAGAAAATGGTACCAAAAAGCAAGCAGGAGTTGCTATTTTAATATGAGACAAAATTGACTTCAATGTAAAAGTAATCAGAAGAGACATAGAGGGCCACTACATCTTTATCAAAGGAACAATTAACCATGAAGATTTCACGGTCATGAATATATATGCACCAAACTCTGGTGCACCAAACTTTATAAAGGCAATTCTCCAGGACCCCAAGGCACAGATTATCCCCAGCACGCTCATAGCAGGGGACTCCAATACCACACTGAGCCCTTTGGACAGGTCAACCAAAAAAAGAATAAACAAAGAGACATCTGAACTGAACGATACAATACACCAAATGGACCTCATAGACATCTACCAAATAGTTCACCCAGATACCAGAGAATACACTTTCTACTCAGCACCCCACAGAACATTCTCCAAAATCGACCACATACTGGGACACAGAAAAACCTCAACAAATACAAAAAGATTTAAATAATTTCATGCATTCTATCAGACCACAGCACACTAAAGCTCAATATCAACACCAGGATAAGCCCTACTATCTACAAGAACACATGGAAACTAAATAACACACTCCTGAATAATGAATGGGTCAAAGAAGACATAAAGAAATAAAAGCATTCCTGGAACTAAATGACAATGACAATACAACAGAACAAAACCTATGGGATACTTAAAAAGCAGTCCTGAGAAGGAAGTTTATAGCCCTGGGTACCTACATTAAAAAAAAAAAGCACAAATAAACGATTGAACACTTCAGCTAAAAACACTTGAGAGACAACAATGAACCCTAAACCCAACAGACAGGAAGAAATAATAAAAATCAGAGCAGAAATCAATGAAATAGAAACAAAGAAAACAATATAAAAAAATCAATGAATCCAAAAGTTGGTTCTTTGAAAGAATAAACAAGATAGATAGATCTCTAGCCCAGTTAACTAAAAGAAAGAAAGAGCAACTCTAAATCAATAGAATTCATGATGAAAGGGGAAATTTCACAACAGACAAGGAAAAGATCCGGACAATCATATGGGAATACTTCAAAAACCTATACTCTACTAAGTTTGAAAACCTGGGGCTGGAGAGATGGCCTAGCGGTTAAGAGCGCTGACCGCTCTTGCAGAGGACCCGGGTTCGATCCCCAGCACCCACATGGCGGCCGAAAGCCGTCTGAAACTCCAATTCCAGGAGAACTCCAGTTCCAGGGGAGTCCGACACCCTCTTCTGACCTCCGCGGCGTTGCACGTCACGGGTGCATAGACTTACATGCAGACAATACATTCATACACATATGGAAATAAATAAAAAAAAAGAAAAAAAAAGAAAACCTAAGAGAAACAGATGAATATCTGAAATCCTGGGAATCACCAAAGCTTAACCAAGAAGAGATTGACAGCTTAAACAGACCCATAATATATGAAGAAATTGAAAATGTAATAAGAAACCTCCCAACTGAAAAAAGCCCAGTCTCAGATGGTTTCACGGCAGAATTCTATAAAACATTTAAAGAAGACTTACAACCATTATTACTCAAACTGTTCAGAAGGATACAAGCAGAGGGAAATCTCTCAAATTCCTTCTATGAAACCAGCATTACTCTAATACCAAAACCAGGCAAAGATACAACCAAAAAAGAGAACTATATAGACTGTACTGGATAGTTTTAGTGTCAACTTGACACACCTGGGTTGAGGGAGCCTCAACTGGGGAATTGGCTCCATTGGACTGGCCTGTGGCCACATCTGTGGAGTATTGTCTTGATTGTTGAGCAATGTGGGAGGGCCCAGCCCACTATGGGTGGTGCCACCCTGGGCAGGCTGTTGTGTAGTGTATAAGAGGTCAGGCTGGGCATGGGCCAAGGGAGCAAGCCAGTGAACAGCATTCCTCCATGGCCTGTGCTTCAGCTCCTGCCTCCAGGTTCCTGCCCTGAGTTCCTGCCTTGGGCTCCCTAAGTGATGAACTGTGACCCAGGAGATGTAAGCTGAATAAACCCTTTCCTCCCCAAGTTGGTGTCGGTCAGAGTGTTTTGTCACAGCAATGGAAGACAAACTAGAACAGAAATTGGTACCAGAAGAGTGGGGTATTGCTGTGACAGACCTGACCTTGGTGTTTTGGGGAAGGATTGTGGAGGCGTTTGGAACTTTGGGCTGGGAAGATCATTGAATGCCTAAAGATCGTTGCTGTGGAGCTTGGAGCAGTTTTGCTGAAGGAGTTGTAGAAGATGGAGGCCTGGCTTGTGAAGTTTCTAGTTTCAAAGGAGAGCAGAGATCATCAGGACTGTGTAATCTGTGGGTTCTGGTCAGCTGGGGCTGTGGAGAATCAGCTGTAAGTAACAAGAGACCAGAACCTGAAGTGAAACTTTTGTGGTACTGGGGCAATTGATGCTGGTTAGCTGGGGCTGAAAAATCAGCTGTAAGTAACAAGAGACCAGCATCACTGAGGTGAAATCTTCTGGGGAGAATATCTTCAAGGTCAGCACACAGAAGCTGTGACCCAGAAAGGGCCTGAGCCTCCATCTCGAGCCAGAAGCCGGACTTGGTAACGTGTAAGAGTCTCCTATATGGTTCCGGTGTTGAAATTTGAGGGGGTCACAGAGAGCAGCCGAGGCTTGGCACTGTGAGAGGTCAGGAAAGACCATTGGTGGAAGTGCACCTCGGTTGCTGTGAAGACCCCAGGATTGCAGGGGTCATGGAGAGAAGCTGAGGCTTTGCACCAGGAGAGGTCAGAAGAGACCATTGGTGAAGGTGCTGCCTCAGTTTCAGTAGCGACCCCAGCTTTTTGGAGATGCCGGTACCCTGGGACGACCACCAAGAGCAGCGGTAGGTGTAGAATGGAGTCGGCCTGGGCCTGCGAGATGAGTGTGCCACGGACGGCAGAGTCGGAGAGGGGGAGCTGCCGAGACCCTTTGGAGCCCAGAAGATCGTGAGTGAATCCCAGGTGTCCAGCCTTGAGCTACTTGCTGGACTTAGGTTTTGTTTGAGAGTGCCTGATTCTTCCCTTTGAAATAAGACAGTACTTGTTTTGGATTTTACAGCAGCCCACAGTTAAGAGACTTTTAACAGACTGTGAACTTTTAAGTGTTTGGACATTTTAAGGACTGTGGGGCTTTTAAGGTTGTACTGTCTTAGGTTGTGATTAATGTTAACATCATACTTTGGGGATAAGAACTGGAAAGGTTGTGGTTTAATAGTGATGTGTTTTGTGTGTCAAGTTGACAAGGGGTCAATTATGCTGGATAGTTTTCGTGTCAACTTGACACACTTGGGTTGAGGGAGCCTCAACTGGGGAATTGGCTCCATTGGACTGGCCTGTGGCCACGTCTGTGGAGTATTGTCTTGATTGTCGAGCAATGTGGGAGGGCCCAGCCCACTATGGGTGGTGCCACCCTGGGCAGGTTGTTGTGTAGTGTATAAGAGGTCAGGCTGGGCATGGGCCAAGGGAGCAAGCCAGTGAGAAGCATTGCTCCATGGCCTGTGCTTCAGCTCCTGCCTCCAGGTTCCTGCCCTGAGTTCCTGTCTTGGGCTCCCTAAGTGATGAACTGTGACCCAGGAAATGTAAGCTGAATAAAACCTTTCCTCCCCAAGTTGGTGTTGGTCAGAGTGTTTTGTCACAGCAATGGAAGACAAACTAGACCATAGACCCATCTCATTAATGAACATAAATACAAAAATTCTCAACAAAATACTTGCAAACTGTATACAGACCCACATCAAAGAGATCATCATGACCAAATTGGATTCATACCAGAGATGTAGGGATGGTTCAACATATGAAAATCAATAACTATCATAAAACACATAAATGGACTGAAAGACAAAAATCACATGATCATCTCAATTGATGTAGAAAAAGCCTTCGTCAAAATCCAGCATCCCTTCATGCTTAACGTTCTAGAGGAAATTAGACTGGAGGCATCATTCCTCAATGTAATCAAAGCCATATACAAGAAACCCACAGCCAACATCATCCTAAATGGAGAAAAGTCAGAAGCATTCCCCTTAAAAGTAGGAACTCAGCAAGGCTGCCCCCTGTCACCACTCCTCTTCAGCTTGAAACACTTGCTAGGACAATAAGGCAAGAAAAGGAATTTAAAGGAGTACTGATTGGAAAAGAGGAAGTCAAGCTATCTCTTTTTGCAGATAATATGATAGTTTATCTATGGGATGCTAAGAACTCCACCAGAAAACTAGAAATGATTAAGAGTTTCAGTAGGGTGGTAGGATACAAAATTAACTTAGAAAAATCAGTAGCCTTTCTTTACACCAACAACAAACAACTGAAAAAGGAATAAAGGAGAGCTTCCCACTCACAATAGCCTCCAAAACAATAAAATACCTAGGAACAAACCTAACCAAAGACACCAAAGATGTCTAGAACAAAAAATTTAAACCCCTGAAGGAGGAAGGAGATTGCAGAAGATATCAGAAGATGGAAAGGCCTCCCATGCTCATGGATTAGAAAAATTAATATAGTAAAAATGTCCATTATATGTAAATTACTATACAGATTCAATGCAATCCCAATTAAAATCCTGAAGAGTTTCTTCACAAGTTTGGAAAAAACCCTTAATTTCATATGGAAAAACAAAGACCCCAAATAACCAAAGTAACCCTGAGCAAAAAGTGCAATCCAGGGGGCAATCTCTATACCAGATTTCAAACTATTCTACAGGGCTATAGTCATAAAAACATCTTGGTACTGGCACAAAAACAGACTTGTAGACCAATGGAACAAAACTGAAGATCCAAACTTGACCACATACAATTTCAGCCACCTCATATTTGACAAGGGGGCCAAGAAGACACAATGGAGGAAAGACAGCATCTTCAGCAAGTGGTGTTGGCAAAACTGGATCACCTCTTATAGAAGAATAAAATTAACCCCCTACCTCTTGCCCCCAAATCAACTCCAAATGGATCAAAGACCTCAGTGTGAAACCTGAAACTGTAGGTGATAGAAGAAAAAGTTGGCAGCAACCTATAAGACACAGGTGTAGGAAAAGTCTTTCTAAATCAGACAGCAGATGTGCAGGAAATAAGGTTGGCAATTGACAAGCAGGATCTCAGTAAACTCAAAAGCTTCTGTACAGTGAAAGTAACAATCAGGGAAGTGAAGAGAAAACCCACAGAGTGGGAGGAAACCTTCACTGCTGGGACATCTGACAGAGCTTTAACCTCCAGAATATATAAAGTACTCAAAAAACAAAGAAGAAAGAAAACAAATGCCTCACTCAAAAGATGGAATGAAGAGCTGAATAGAGACTTCACAAGTGAGGAATTAGAGATGGCTGAGAAACATCTTAAAAAGTGTTCAACAATGGGGCTGGAGAGATGGCCTAGCAGTTAAGAGCACTGACTGCTCTTGCAGAGGATCTGGGCTCCATACCCAGCAACCACATGGCGGCTGAGAACCATCTTTAACTCCAGTTCCAGGGGAATCTGACACCCTCTTCTGACCTCTGCGGCATTGCACTACACGGGTATACAAACCTACATGCAGACAGTACATTCATACACATACAAAAAAATAAATAAAAATTTTTAAAAAAGTGTTCAACATTGCTAATAATTAAGGAAATACAAATTAAAATCACTTTAAGATATCATCTCACTCTGATAAGACCGACTAGGATCAAGAAAACAAATGATACCAAATGCTGGAGAGGTTGTGGGGAAAGGGGAACACTTATCCACTGCTGGTGGGAATGTAAACTTCTACAACCACTGTGGAAAGCAGTGTGGAGAACCCTTAAAAGACTCAAAATGAGCTTACCACCTGACCCGGTCATACCACTCCTGGGTATATATCCACAAGACTCATCCTACCGCAGGGATACATGCACAGCCATGTTTATTGCAGCTCTTGTCACAATAGTGAAGAGCTGGAACCAACCCAAGTGTCCCTCAACTGAAGAGTGGATAGAGAAAATGTGGTACACCTATACAATGGAGTTCTATGCAGTGGTAAAGAAAGATGATATCAAAAACTTTGCAGGTAAATGGATGGAACTAAAAGATATTATGTTAAGTGAAGTAATACAGTCCCAGAAAAACAAAAGATGAATGGTATTCCCTCATCTGTGGATGCTAGTACTTCAGGTATAAAACTTGAGATCTTAGTAAAAAGACAAAAGACAAAAGCACTGTTGTTTTGCCTGTCCTCAATTCTTACTGGCAAGTGCAGCTATACTGTGGCTGCCACTGCTTTTGCCATCCTTCAAAGATGTGAGAAGACACAGCTTTTCTTCCAATATGAATTGAAGACTCATGTCTCTCCAAGAATCCTCCAAACCTTCAGTGCCAGATGGGACTGCCGAGATATCCAGCTTGTGGACTGAGCAACTACTGGGGTTTCAGCCACTTCAGAGTATAGACTGCCATTGTTGGACTACCCAGGCTGTATCATGGTGACCAGTACAGGAAGATCTAGACATGATGTGCTGCTTACTTGACCTCACTTGGTGACCACGGGAAGGGAAGACCCCAGCGTGGAGCCCAAGGGCAGGATTGATGGTTGTCTGGGCTTGCCAAGGAGGAGCTTTTGAATAATTCCTTAAAGAAAACACGACATATTTCAGCCTAATAACAAAATAAAAAAAATTTAAAAAAAGAAATCATAAGCTGAAGATGCTAAAACCTATGACGCCATATTTTGGAGTGATGCAAATTGGAAGAAACAACAACAACAACCACAAAAAGACTGGGTCAAAGAACTGACTGATATGGTGAACTTCTGCCGGAAAGAGTAAACTTCTGCATCAAAAATTTTAAAAGAGACTGAGAAAAAGATGAGAAACATGTATGGCAGAATGCATGATATCTGGTGGGGTGGGGAGGACAAGGAAGGGGGAATGGATCTAGATTTGATTGGGACATGTTGTATGAAATGCACAAAGCTTCAATAAAAAAATTAGCTTTAAAAAACAAAAGGAAAAATACACAATATGTACCTTCTGAAGAGCAATATATTAATGCTCAGACAGGTATTATTTCCTGAAAAAAAAAGCCAGCAAACAGCAACAACAAAACAAAAGGCAATATCAGTTTAATGACAGAGAAAAAAGTTCAAGGTTGTATAGTTAAGATAGAAGAAAAACATAAATGTTAACAAATTTATATTAGTAATCAAATACAATTGGGTCACATCTGAAATGGGAGATCAAAATTAAGATCATGATTGAGAGTCACATGGATATTACATTTGTATGGAACCCTGAAAAGGATACAACATCACATATATTGTGGTTGGGAATATATAACTGAATCTAAAGAACATTTAAATTAGAAAGCAAAAAGGAGAGGATGGAGAGATAGCTCAGAGGTTAAAAGCATTACATGCTCTTGGTAGAACACCTGGAGTTCAGTTCCTAGCACCCACATCAGGCAGCTTACAACCATCTGGAACATCAGTTCCAGGGGAATCTGACCCTCTCTTCTAGACTCTGAGGGATCTGCACTCATATGCAGAAACACACAAAACATACACACCTAATTAAAAACAAAATCTTAACAAACAAGCAAAAAGGAGTATTCCTTTTATTGAAGCTCTGTGCATTTCATACAAATCAAACTACATTACAAATCAAATCTAGACCTGTGCACCCCTCCCTGCACCCCCCACCCCACCAGAGCTCATGCATTCTGCCAAACATGTTTTTCATCTTTTTCTCAGTCTCTCTCAAAATTCTTCATGCAGAAGTTTACTGTTTCAAGCAGAAGTTCACCATTTCAGTCAGTTCTTTGACCCAGTCTTATTGTTGTTATTCCTTCCAATATGCATCACTACAAATTATGCATATATGCATGCCATATATATCATAGGTTTTAGCATCTTCAGCTTATGATTTTTTTTTTATTAGGTTGAAAGATGTCATGTTTGAAGTCTCCTCCTTGGCAAGCCCGAACCACCATCAGTTCTGCCCTTGTGTTCCACAGTGGGGTTTTCCCTTCCCATGGTCACCAAATGAGGTCCAGTAAGCACTGTGTCCTGTCTTGATCTTCCCATACTGGTCTCCATGATACAGCCTGGGTAGTCCAACAATGGCAGTCTATACTCTGAAGAAGTGGAAACCCCAGTAGCTGCTCAGTCCACAAGCTGGATGTCTCAGCAGTCCCCATCTGGCACTGAAGGTTGGGAGGATTTTTGGAGAGACATGAGTCTTCAGTCCATATTGGAAGATTGAAAAGCTGTGTCTTCTCACATCTTTGAAGGATGGCAAAAGCAGTGGTAGCCACAGGGTAGCTGCACTTGCCAGTAAGACAGGCAAAACAGCTGTGCTCTCTTGTCTTTTTACTAAGATCTCAAGTTTTATACCTGAAGTACAATTTCTCAGGACTTAGTATTTATTTATTTATTTATTTATTTATTTATTTATTTATTTCTGGTTATACTTTCCTTTTGGATGGTTAAGGCCACACAGTTATCCCAGATTAACCAAGTTTTTTTTTTCCTCAAGGTCAGTTGAGGATCTGGTCCTCAAGGGTCACTCAGGATTTTTTTTGCGGGGGGGAGGAGGGATCCCCTGGCTCCTTTTGGCTTTTCAATCACCAGTTCTGTTTGCTCGAGGACAAAGTCAGGTCTTACTAGACCAGGCTTCCCTTTTTTTGAAGCATGAGCATATTTTCCTCTTTATTGACTGAACACTGGCTGAAGTCCCATTAGTGGATCTCCAAGACCTCCCTGCACAGGAAGACTGGTGACTCACATTTGCAAGACATTTCAAGAGATGCCCCCAAGGAGTATTCTTTTAAAATATCAATGTCATAAGAGACAAATACTGAGGAAATGATCTATATTAAAAGGGAGAAAAGAACATGTCAGCTTAAAGCCAAACGTAGGCTTCTAGAAGACCCTGCATTACAGGGAAAAATGCTACAAAGAATATCACTGGGACAACTGACAAAACTACAATTTGCACACAAGATGTAAAATACAGTTTATGTTAGAGAGCTATGAGATTTATAACTGTTGTGTATATAGTGGACATTGTTCTAAAAAAAGATACAAAAATTGTTAAGTAATTGCTTTTCAATCAAGCATCTAGGCAGAAAATACAAAGCAACCCCCAAAGAGAAAGTCAAGTGATTGCTCTAACTCTTCTCTACAGTGGTATATAGCTCAAAGGGAACAGAGTATTATTTTCAACCTTCTTAACAAACTAAACTGTGCTGTATACATTTTATAGCCAGTCAAACATTTTTTAAGTAAAACAGTTTGGGAAGCTAGGCATGTAGCTCAGTAGTAGAGCATTTACCCAGGAGGTATGAGGCCCTAGTTTCCATTCCCAGCATTGCAAATAAATAAATAAATAAATAAATAAATAAATAAGTAAATAAAGCAAGGGTTGCATATAAAGATTTAATGACAGTAAAAAGCCAGCTTGTATATGATCAATTTGGATGAAAAAGAACTGAGACTTCAGATTCCAGGTTCTGAGAAATTTAAGGTGTTCGAACAGCATGATTATAGGATTCAAGACCAATATACTAACATCTATTTTATCCCTTTTACTTGAATAAACAATATAAAAATTAAATTAAGAAGAGTTCCACTTATAATGACATCAAATGTAATAATATACTTATAAGAAATAAATTTTACTTAAAATTATAAGAGATATATGCTCCAAAATCTACCAAATATTGTTGAAAGAAATTTTAAAAAGCCCTAAATAAGTGAAAAGACATCCCATATTCAGAAGAATTATATTGTTAATATGGTAATGATTCCCAAATTGATCTACAGATTCAGTAATCCTTGTCAAAACATAAGTTAGTTATTGGTAGAAATAGAGAAATTGAGCAATATATTCACATGGAAATTCAAGGGACTCATAACCAAAACAATCTTGAAAAAGAAAAAAATAATGCAAAAATTGGGAGATTTACATTTCTCATTATAAAATCTATTAACTTACAACAATTTAAGAAATGTGGTATTGATATAAAGATATATAAGTCTTTTGAATAAAATTGAGATTCTAGAAATAAATCACATTTATAATCATTTCTTTTTTTTGTATTTTTGAGACAGAGTCTCCCTTTAGTCCCAGCTGGCCTAGATCTTGCTCTATAGTCCAGGCTGGCCTTGAATTCACAGAGATCCTCCTGCCTCTGCCTCCTGAGTACTGGGATTAAAGGCGCGTGCCACCTCGCCCGGCTTTCAATAAGAGTGAGAAAAGTAACTCAATGGAGTTTTTTGTTTTGTTTTATTTGCAAATAATACTGGACAGCTGAATACCCACATGTAAAATACTGAAGTTAGATCTCTTCTTTATACCTCATATAAAACTTAAAATAGGTCAAAGACAAAAACTTAAAACTCCTAGCAAAACAACTCTAAGTCTTTTTGACCTAGGATTGGAAAATGATTTCTTACATATGACACTAAAAGCATAAAAGAAAATGAAGATTCCATCAAACCTGAAAACTTTCATATGTCAAAGGACGGTATCAAGATAGTGAAAATTCATGTACCTAAATACTCCAGCCTTCATTTCACTTTCAAGGGCACTAGTCAAGGACTTTTTTCCCTCTATAGTGATCCTTTTGGGGGTCCTTTAGATAGACCCTCTGAATGGGGGATACCCCAGTTGCCACACCCAATGTCCCTTTTAGGCACGGAAGAAGTCAGAGCGGTTGGTGTCCCGATTCCCTTCTGGTGATTGGGGTGACATTTTTCAAAGTATAACATAACTCAACAGGAGCTAGAAACTGATTAGGCAATTAGGGACGAGACCGCCCCCTCAAATTAAGCAGACTCTCTCTTAGCTGAGAACTCAATGCTTCCTGAAATAGCCAGTAAACACATATCCTTCTGCTATCCCTGAAAGAGCAGGAAAAGAAGAAAGAAAAGAAAGAAGGAAACAAAAGAAGTATATACCAAGCCCTGAGGATTGATTATTTCACCAGAATAAAAAATGGAAATTCCCCCTTTTTTGTTTTTATTGTTTTGTTTTGTTATTGTAATTTTTTATTGTTTCTGTTTTCCTGTGAAAAGAAAAAATAAAGAGAAAAAAGGTAATGCAAATGAACTATAAAAAAAAAAAAAAAAAAAAAAAAAGGCCCAGAGTAGGAGAAAACTTTTGCAAGTCACGTTTCAAGTGTGTTTAAAAAAAATTATTATTTTTTGTGTATGAGTGTACTGTCTGCATGTAGGTTGGTGCACCTGTGTTGTGCAATGCTGCGGAGGTCAGAAGAGGGCATTGGATTCCCCTGGAACTGGAGTTAAAGACAGTTCTTAGCTGCCATGTGGGTGCTGGAAATAGAACCTAAGTCCTCTGCAAGAGCAGTTGGCACTCTTAACCCCTGAGCCATCTCTCCAGGCCCTCAAGTGGATTTTTAATTAATTAATTTTGACTTTGCTGAGCAGGTCTCAAACTCCTATGCTCAAGCAATTCTCTTGCCTCAGTCTCCTAAGTAGCTAGAATTATAAGTGTGAACAACAAGGCCTGGACAGAGGTTGATATGTAGAAATTATAAAAAAACCAACAATAAAAATATGAATTAAAGGCACAAAAAAGATATGAAAGTGAGCCCAAGAGAAATGGGGCCATGGGAGACTGGCAGTATCAAGGGAGAAATGGGGATACTTCAAATGGAGAAGACATGGAGAAGACATGGAGGGAGGGCTAGACAGGTAAGGGAGAGAGGAGAGATAAATAATGCTTGTTGGGGTAAACTAACATGAGAGAATCATGTTAGCCTATCAATCTATTGACAAGTTACATATACAGCACCTCTACATGATCCATATGCAAAGATGAAGGCTGCATAACAAGAAACAGTACCAGACAGGAGTTGTTGGACAGAGTAGTCCAAGAGACTCCCAAAATTACACAGTCCTTGGTTGCATCTCAGAACCTGAAGGTAAGACCCTATTGCTGAAGACAGGACATACTTCTAAGACTGAATCTGGAGCAATGGAGCTGTATCTGTCTTGGAAGCCACCACCCCTGAAAGCTAGCTCTCACAGCTGTGGAGAGCACTCTGTAAGCTGCTGAGGGAGAACATCCATCAATAGTCCAACATCAGCCTCGAGACCAAATGTCCACATCAATGACCAGCACAGCATATGACATCGGTACAATATCTTGGGAGAAATCAATGGCTAAGTAATTGGACCTAAATTTCACTCAGTGGGAGGAAACTCACGTGTGGTATTGTTAACATAGCCAGATGCACACAACTGGAGAGGTCATAGATCTTAGGTTGACACATTCCTAGGCTAAGGTAACATCTTATTAACTACAAAAGAAGTATCCTCATATTTACAGACAAATATCCCAGACACCACTCAGAAAAGAGGCTTCTTTTTCACCGGATGACAATAGTACAGAGTCCCACAACTGGACACACACAGACATGGGCTGTGAATTGCTCATGTCCAAACAACACATCTGTAATGCAACCTCTACACATAAGGCCCAAGCACCATAGAACAAGGACCCATGAAGGCATAACTACTTCTTAACTCTCATTTAGGAAGCTTCTCCATGCAACAGGAGACCAGGAACTCAAAAGGACCTGAATGGCCAAATGGTGACGATTAGGAATCTACAGGCTGTGGTTCCGTGGACATGTTGCCTATATTCAACCTCACCCACCCAGAGCTCAGGGAACATTGCAGAAGAGGGGGCAGAAAGATTGTAAGAGCCAGAGAGGTGATGCAAGACCAAATGGAAATGAATTCTACAAGCTCCTGGGACCCTGTTCTTATGAACCTGCGGCACTGATATCAGCATGCACAAGACCCATGCAAGCTCAGCTAGACAAAAACCCAGCACAGAAGTTCAGAAATGGGTAGCAGAGCCCAACCTTGGCTGAAGAAATATTGGCAGCTGATGGTGGTCAGGTGAAGAAGACCTGGCCTTCTTTAGAAAAGAGACTCTGGATAGGCTGACTAGAGCTCAGGGGAGGAGCTGGCACTGAGGAGTGAGCAAGGAGAGTAATTTGGCACAATGGACCCTAGCTCAAATGACAGAAGGTGTAAACCCAGGTTGGCGATGGGGGAAGGAGCCAAGGGAGAAGCAGGTATAAAGGTGATTAAGACTGATTGAAAAATTATGTATGAAACACATAAAAATTCAATTAAAAAGTATATGAGTAGAGTCCTTTCCAAAGAAGATACACAAATAATCAATAAGCACATGAAAAGATGCCCAATATTAACTACCAAAGAACTGCAAACTCAGACAACAATGAGGTATCATTTAGTACCCATGTGGATGGTTATAATTTTAAAAAGTCAGATCCTAACAAATGCTGGTAAGGATGTGGAGAAACTGGACCACTCATCCAATTCTGGTGGGCATATAAACTGATGAGGCCACCTTGAAAAATCACTTTGGCAGTTCCTCGAAAGTTATACATAGGGTTACCATTAAGACCTAGAAATTCCACTCCCATCCATATACCATGAGAATTAAAAAGATGTCTATTCAAAACCTTGTACATCATTGCATAAAGCAATATAATTTCTAATAGTTAAAAGGTAGGAAAAAACATAGATGCCCACCACTTAATAAAAGGGGTAGTGTACCCATGGAATGGAATAGTATTTGATAATAAAATGAAATACTGATAAACACAGTTATCATGAAATGTTAGGTAAGTGAAGCCAGTCACTAAAGGCCACAAGTGACTGAGTGTTGTGACTTCTATCTGTAATGCCAATACTTGGGTGGCTATTATGACAAGTTTGAGGCTAGCCTGAGCTCCACAGTGGGTTCCAGGGCTGACTGGGTTTCAAAGTGGTATCTTGTTTCCCCAAAAAGGCAAACAAATACAAAACCCAAACAAAAAATACATAAATTGAAAACAAAAGGCTACAGTTGCACAGTTCCATTTATATCAAATGTAGAAAATAGGCAAATCTTAGTCAGGCGTGGTGGCGCACGCCTTTAATCCTAGCACTTGGGAGGCAGAGGCAGGCGGATCTTTGTGAGTTCAAGGCCAGCCTGGTCTACAGAGTGAGTTCCAGGACAGCTGNTATGGATGATGGCCAGACGATTATATTTTATTCATTAAAAGACAGCACTTGGGAGGCAGAGGCAGGTGATCTTTGTGAGTTCAAGGCCAGCCTGGTCTACAGAGTGAGTTCCAGGACAGCTGGGGCTACAGGGAGACCCTGTCTTGAAAAGACCAAAAAAAAAAATGAAATAAAATAGGCAAATCTCAAGAAATATGAAAATAAATTAATGACTGTTTGGGGTTGGGAAAAACGAGGAATGACTGTTAATGGGCGTAGAAGTTTCATTTTGGAGTGATGAAAACGTTCTAAAATTAATTGTGGTGGGGAATACCTAACTGTGAATCTAGTAAAAAAAATCATTGAATTGTATATATTAAATGAGTCAATTGTATGGTATGTGAAGTACAACTTAGTAAAAGTTTAAATCTTACTTGAACAAAGACAGAAGAAATAGCATGGAATTTAACTAGCAGAAGAAAAATCTATTGAGTTACATCAGTATTTAACAGGTTAAGATTTAGAATCACTCTACTTTAGATCAAGTAGAAATGAGGAGTGTTGGTTTATCAGGCAGCCACACTTTTAGTAAGATCCTTATCGAGATGTCTATGGCCATACTACCCTGAATGTACCCAATCTCATCTGAATTAGTGTGTGTCAGGCACTGGGATGGGTGTTGAGGATCTTGAACAAAACAAGCATGCTGCTATACTCAGAATACTTTTAGAGTGTTCTAGAATTATATAAGTTAAAGAAATAGCTACACAGTTGAGTAGATGATATAAAAGAAAAATGTAAGGGATGGAGAAATGGCTTGGTGGTTAAGAGAACTGGCTGCTCTTACAGAGGAGCTGGGTTAAATTCTCAGCACCCGTTTGGAGGCTAGCAACTACCTGTAGCTCCAGTTCTAGGGGAACTCGACATTCTTCTGAACTCAGTGACATGGCAAGACATGGGGGCAATTACATATGCACATACAACACACGCATATACATTAAATAAGCATGATAAAAATATAGGAAAAAGTATATTGGAGGATTCTAATATGATCTAGGATTATCAAAGGCTTCAGCAAGGAAGTGATGTTTGAATTGAGCATTGGGGATTAAGAATAAATTAGGTGAGGGTCAGTGAGATGACTCAATAGGTAAAAGACCTGCAGCCACACCTGATGACCTAAGCTTAATCCCTGGGACCCACATGGTAGAAGGAGGGAACCAACTCCTGAAGATTGTCTTCTGGCATCTGCGTGAGTGCCATGGTACACATGTGATCATATATATGCATGTGCACATACAAAAAAGATGTAAAAAATATAGGTCAAGAGTGGATGTGAGACCAAGGGACCTGGGCCTCTACTACCAAGAAATCAGGGGACACTGAGAACTGTGCCACATAAGGAGTGGTGAATGGTGCAGGATGGGGGTATGCTGGAGGGGTTAGCAGACCCTGAAGTCTTCGTTAGCCATAGTAGGAATTTGATCATGGCCCAAAGGGCATGGGATGTTGTTGACAGATTCTAACAAGGGGTGTTTTCAATTGACAGCTCCAGTACATTTTATGCATTAGCCAGATTTCTATCACTGTGACAAGATACCTTTGATAAACATAAAAGGTTTATTTTGGCTCACAGATTTGGAGGCTTCAGTCCATTGCCACTTGGGGCTGTTGTCTTGGGCCTGTGATGAGGGTTATGAACATGGGATTGTACAAAGCTGCTCACTTCATGGAAGCCAGAAAGAAAAACAAAAAGAAAAAGCCAAAAAGGGGCCAGTGTCCCAATATCTCTTTCAGGGGCACATCCTTAACAACCCAACTTCCTTCCACTAGGCAACTAATGGTTCTACCACCCCTTGTTAGTGCCACCAGCTTTGGACTAAGCCTTCAACACATGGGCCTTTGGGGACTATTTGAGATCTAAACGATACCACTTTGCCATTAAACTTCCCACTGAATAACACATAAATGAACTTGCCAGACTAAATTTGGAGGGATGATGGTGCTCTCCCACTTCTTACAAAACTTCCCAGTATATAGTACTTACATTTTAATCCTGAAAAGCAGTTTATGAAATTCCCAGATGGAGAAGGGAGGGGAGAACATACAGAGGAACCCTAAATGAATGCAGCTGGACCCACATGAGCACTGGGTGAACTCAGCTACATCCCGTTACAACACACTGGTCTTTAAGCTTCGGATATAAGTTGGAGTGTGAGATCACTTCCCAGGACTCTAGGGCCTTGTGATTTACAGCTGTAATGATAAAATTGGCACCATAGGCACTTTATAAAATATGGGTGGAGTAGCTCTTGGCCTCTCGTCTATTGCCTAGGCTATGGTCTGGTATTCTCAACTGAGTACAGGTGAAAACAGATGGAAAAGATTCTCTCACAATTCTCAGTGTGTTTTCATTAACTTAGCATCTGTTGGAAAATTTGGTCTGAGAATAGCATCAAGGAACTGATCAACATAGTGGGTAATGGCCAAGTGAGGCCTCTGTGAGAGATGGCTTCTCTTTTGGCCAAGGATTTCTTAGCCAAAGTTTTCAGAGCTATGGAGCTGCCTTGACAACGCTAAGTAAAACAAGACATCAGGGTGTTCCTTAAATTTACCATAAGTCACAAGTTACAGTTGCTCTTAACTCTGGACCTTTGGAATGTGTGTACCCTGGGTACTTTATTTTAATTTTGAAATTGCTCTTTTCTGAGTAAGGTATTGGGATGTCTTTTGTGCTGTTAATGACATCCTAAAATACATTGTTTTTTTTTCTATATTTTTTACCTTTCCATCTTTTTAATCTTTCTTTTTTACTGTGATCTGCTTTCTTGATTTCTTTCCATTCAATGAGGAGCTAAAATTTTGAGCTGCTATATACCATGGCTCCAGCTGGATACAGCTAATTAATTATAATCAATCATCAAACATGCTTAGACAAATATAATACAATCATACTGTGTGCAAGGGATACATGCTCACTTCTATTCAGCAGTTGACTGTCAGTTATAATGCTTTCTCTTTGGGCATTTCTATCATTAGTTATCTTTTTTTTGCTTCCTTGTCATGGCTACTGTGATTGATAGCTCAACATTCAGAGCCAAATGATTTGGACTACACCACTTCTGATGGTGCTATTCCTCGTGGCAATGAGTGATTGCTTTAAGAACTTGTAAAGCCAGTTTTTCTCTAGACTAAGGAGCAAACTAGCATTATTCTGGACAAGGTGTAGCAAAGTGAAGTTGGAACCTTGAGGTACTATGCCTGAAACCTATACTAACAAACTTCCTGTTGTGTGATTAATTGGTTTCCTGATTGTTTACAGTGGTATGGTCTAGGTTATTGCTTCTAAAGGCACTTTTGCTAATGTTCATTGTTAATGTTCTGAGCCTTGCTTCTCAGGGTCCTTTATTGGTTTTATTTTTTTTTTCTAATTTTAAGTACTGTGCTTGGTTCTCTTTTCTTAGTCTTCAATGTGTACGAATGAACTCATTCATTCTTCTTGCTTCAACTAAAATTTATATGTTGAATTTTTAATCTAGATTTTGATTACAGCTTACAGAGACTTGAACTTACAGATTCAAACTTACAGAGCTTGTTTTGCTAATTGGGGCCAATGACAAAACCACTTTTGATGACATTTCATTAACAGAGAAAGAACTTTAAAAATGCATTAAGTACCCAGGCCCCATCCCTCGGAATTCCAATATATTACATTTAGAACAAGGCCGAAATATCTGCATGCTGTTAAAATTCCACAGATGACTTTTGAAACACAAGTAGAGTTAAGGATCAATGACTTAGAGGGCAGTTGTTCTGGGGTATCATTTATATTCTTCTAACTTATGCCTAAATTAAACTCTTTTCTTCCGCTTTTTGTCATTACCCCAAACTTTGTCTTTTGCTTGCAATCAAAGAGTCAGAAGCAGCATCCACCTTCAAGACTATGATCTAGTTGTATAGGCTGGAAGTAGGTAGTGGGAAATAATATACCTTTTCTCAAGATTTTCTCCAGGGATCATGTGTCTGGGGGTTTAGGCAAATGCCAGAAACATAGTACAGAAAACACCAGCAGCATAGCATGCACACCACTTTTGAGCATTTGAAAAATGTGGCTTATAATTCTTGGGAAAAAAAAAATATATATATATATATTAGTAGCTTCCAAAATGGCTAGTGCAGCTAGTCCTTACAAATCCTTCTTGCTTATACCTTGGAGTTTTTATGAACTTAAATATAACATAACTACCATTTATATAGATGTTACTTGTGGTATAAATATGCGATGGGATTTTTTTCAGCTATGAAGAATGCAGTTATGTCATTTGGAAGAAAATTGATATAACTGGAGAACTGAAATAAGCCAGTTTCAGAAAGGCAAATATATTTTCTCTCATTTGTGTTTCTTACATTTTATAGAAATACATGAAATCATGGGCTGGAGAGTTAGCTCTGCAGTTAAGAGTACTGGCTGTTCTTGCGGAAGACCAGGGTTCAAATCCCAGAACTCACATGGTGGCTAATAACCTCTATAACTTCCGGTTCAGGGGATATGATGCCCCTCTTCTGTCCTCCATGGGCACTGCATGACATGGGTACACTTATACACATGAAGATATAACAGTCATACTGTATTAGTCACTTTTCTGTTGCTGTGATAAAACACCATGACCAAAGGAACTTATAAAAGGAAGAGTTTATTTGAGCTTACGATTGACAGTTCCAGGGAATTAAGAGTCCATTGTGGCGGGAGGCATGGCGGCTGGAGCTGGAGCAGGAAGCCGAGGGTCATATCTCACAATGAGCACAGGAAGCAGAGAGAGGGACTAGAGACAGCAAGGCTTGTTAAACTCACTAAGCCTGCCCCCCAGTGACATACTTCCTCTAGCATGGCCACACCTTCTAAGACTTCCAAGAACAGTGCCACCAACTGGAGACAAAATGTCTGAATACTTAAAGCCTATGGGGGACACTAATTCAAACCACCACACATACATATAAAATAAATATAAATAAATAAATGTTAAAAGATAAATACATAAAATCATGTATGTGTGTGTATGGTGTGAAAGTAGAAGTAAAACTTTCGAAGGGAAAAAGGTAACTAAGTCATATGGCAACATCTCTATATAACACAGTAGCATAGAAATGAATGTACACATTAGAAATTAATTTAATTTATTATTATTATTGTGTGTGTGCATATGTGCAGGAGTACATATATCACAGCACTTGTTTGGAAATCAGAAGACAACTTTTGGGAGTCAGATCTCTACTTCCACTGTTGGTTCCAGCCACTGAAATAGGGTTGTCTGGCTTGCAGGGTAAATGCCTTTACCTGCTGAGGTATTTTGCTGGCCCATTCCAATGAAAAAATTACAAAAAGTTTAAAAACACAGCACAAAAGAGGAAAATATAAGAAAAAAAGAAAGGAAGAAGAGAAGGGGGGAGGAGGAGGAGGAGGAGGAGGAGGAGGAGGAGGAATACATCCAAAGACAGGCATCATGCTGTACTCAGAAATGTGTCTCATCCAAGAAAGGGAATAGCAGGCAATCTTAAGCCATTCCAGGCTTTCTTCCCAAACACTGGGCCTTTGTCTCTAGAGGTGAAGTAGACCAGATCTCTCAAGAGGTCCAGCAAACATCTTTTGATAAAAAAAGATTATCTACTGCAATTGGAGACCAGCTTGAACTTAGGCCCCTGATCTCAATCCAGATCCAAATGTCAATCAAATGTGTAGGCAAAAAACTAAAGCATTTCACAACTAAATTAGCTTTTAAGGTCATCTTAGTAGGGACCCCTGACTGAACTTTCAAGAAAATCAGAAAGGCCCATACTTCAGTCAACTTCCTATCTGCTGCCTCTCCTGGTTTCCGTGGGAATCTGTGATCAAGGGATATTATTAGTAAGAGCTGAGATAATAAATAATCACTTCCTATGATTATTTATGTTCTCACCTCTTCCTAACATTTCCTAGGAATACCAAAAGCAAGGAAATCCAGGATGAAGAGGTGTGGATAGCCCATGCTAATTTTTACGTTGTGACTGAATTCTGAAGGCACTTCTGGAGGCTACAAGGGACCCTCATGAATACTGCTCCCACTACACTCAGGACATGGAAAAACCACTGTGGCTGTGGGAAGCTGAGGCCATGTGGGCTTTGGGAAGCTGGAGCACAGCTTGAAGAGGCATGGGAGAGAAGCTGTGCTCCCGAGGCTGAATCGGGCTGAGCACCTTGCACAGCCGCTCTTGCTTTGGCTTGACTTCACTTTTCAAGCATTTTGAAGCTAATCTGAGTCATTTGGAAGCAGCTCAATGTGGCTGGGGGTGGCGGGGGCACTCCGCACAGGTGTACAGCATATGATTAAGTGACCCCAGAAATATGACTGCTTGGGGTGCGGTCTTCATTTTTCCAGCCTGATGCAATGAATTCAGGGTGTGGGTCCACTCCACCTCACTCCCCGTTTTTCTCCCCCAACTCCAAACTCTGGATTTCAGTTAGCTGTGAAAAACAGGCAGACAAGGAGGGAGGATTCATGCTGTTGTGATTAATTTGCTTTTGAAACAATTCTGGTCCCTTTTAGAAGTTAGACCCCAAAAAGCAGAAAAAAAGGGAGGACATTCTTTGGAAAACTCTTGCAATGCCTTCACTGATCCGATTTTAGTGTGATTTGGCAGGCAATGTGGCTGACACGTTCCAGTGTTTTAACTTGCACATAATTGCCAGATTAGCTATTGTTTCAATTGTACAATTATTAGTGAAATGTGGAAAAAAAGGGTGGTAACTATGAAGCCTGCAGCAATGTCTAGACACAGGGGTGGGTGTGGGGAGGTGGCATACCAAAGAAGACTACACAGTTTCCTTGCTTGATTCTCCTCACATTCAGGATTTCTGCCATGGTTTGGCAACACATGAGCCAAGATATTGACAGGTGAGAGTCCATGCCTTGGTGAAGATGAAGCATACAGTTTTAGACTGTATGTTAGAGACATTTCTTCTCACTTAAGCAAGTTAAAAGTTGTGACTAGATTACTTAGCTTGTATCATAAGCACACACTTGTATAAATATATACTGACTTCGGATTTTTAAAGAGCCACACCTGGGGCTGGAGAGATGGCCTAGCGGTTAAGAGCTCCGACTGTTCTTGCAGAGGACCCAAGTTCGATCCCCAGCACCCACATGGTAGCTGAGAACCGTCTTTAACTCCAGTTCCAGGGGAATCCAACACCCTCTTCTGACCTCCGCAGCATTGCACGACACGGGTGCACAGACCTGCATGCAGACAGTACATTCATACACATAAAGAATAAATAAAATTAAAAAAAAATTTAAAAAGAGCCACACCTGAGTCAGTCCAGACAAGAGAGAGATGCTTAGGGTTCTTTGGTTTGGGGAGAGATTTTGGCCTCAGGAGAGCTTGTGAATATCATACATGGGTTTTTTTTTTTGGTATTATGTCTGGTCATATTAGGATGGCTGTGGTAGCATGCAGAGTTAGAACATAAATATACCCATTCATGAAAATTTGGGGGAAGGAGATAGTATGTAGAATTGTGATGCGATTTCTATTTTTAATATCTTGGTGTCTCCATTCACAGCCTGCAATGAGGGAAGAAAGCTGAGAACAGGAGCTAGACAGACACACAAGGTTTTGGGGTGATTACCATGGGCATTCCTATAGGTGTTAGTTGCATTTGCTGTAAATATAGATACACAAATTGTGTATAACAGTGTGTATAATGGATAATTTTTATATAGTGCAGTTGCATATACCTGATTTGCATAAATGCTCATTAAAATGTGAAATGACAAGATAGACTGATTTTCATGCATGCTAGGAAAAGGTTTTCCATTTCTTTTTACCCAAAATGAGGTGAATGCATCCATTCCTCAGGATACTGCCTCCGGACAGACCCATTTTGAAAGCAAGCACAGAAACCTCAGTTTTGTACTCAAAGAAGAGGTTCTGGCAGCGTGGAAAAAAGAGCAGAAGTTGATCTGTCCTCTCCCCTGTCCTGGTCATAATATCTCACACTTAGCATTATTTCACTGCTTCAGACAAAGGAACTGCCATTCCAGGAGGGTGTACTGTGGGCAGAATAGCTCTGAGGAAACATGAATGTGAATTTCCATTTGTGTTCTCAGGACAAGCACTGATGCCTAACAGACAGAGATCACACTGGGCAGTAGGGGAAGAAAAAGCGGGAGGAGGACGGAAGAATCTGGACTCAGTGGAGTAAGGAGTATTTTAGAGGTAGGGAGAAAACACATTGATAATATTTCACTCTAATTTTTCATATTAAGATGAGGAAACTGAAGCTCAGAGGGGTTAACTGGGTTATCCCAAGTCATTAGGTATATAAGTAGAACTGGAATCAGAATTCAAATTTCCTATCTCAATCTTAACAGGTTTCCTACCATGGTAAAATATTATGTATGGAGGCTGGGGATTTATCTTAGTTGGCAGAGTGCTTGCCTAGCATGCATGAAGCTCTGGGTTCCACCCCAGGACCACAGATACTGGGCATAATAGTGCACACACATAACTTCAGCACTTGAGAAGTGGGGCAGGAGGATTATCCTTGGCTAAAGAGCAAGCTCAAGGCCAGCCTGGGATATATGAGATGCTATCTCCAAGTAAAGAAAAAAGGCAAAACATTAGATACACTAAAACTACCGTGAGCTAGTATTGAATGAATCTGTGAATCAAAGGAACTCTTGTTTCTCAACCAACTAAATGCTGTCTTGGTCTTTGTTGATAATCAATGCCTTCCGGAGAAAATCTGAGAGAATCAATTAGTCTAATAATATAGATAGAACAATCACACAGTCAATTTCTCTGCATGAGTCCATGTACAAAGATGAAAGCTACATAACAAGAAACAGTACCAGACAGGACAATGTTTACTTTGAATCATTAGCCAGTGTAGTCTCAGAGACTCCCAAAATTACACAGGCTCTTGCCACAGCCCTTGACTGCCTCCCTGAACCTGAAGGTAAGACCCTATTGCTGAAGACAGGACATACTTCCAAGATCTGGAGCAATGTAGCTGGATCTGACCTGGAAGTCTCCTCCCCTGAAAGCTAGCTCTCACAACTTTGGAGAGCACTGTGCAAGCCACCAATCAATGGTCCAACATCAGCCTCAAGACCAAATATCCATGTCAATGACCAGCACAGCATAGGACATCAGTTGCAATAGTGACACTTTTAGCTTGAGGGAAATCAATGGCTAACCAATTAGACCTAAAGCCCACTCAGTGGAGGGAAACTTATGTGTGGTATTGTTAACATAGCCCGATGCACACATCTGGAGAGGTCATAGCTCTTAGACAATTCCTAAAGGTTGACACATCCCTAGGCTAATGTAACATTTTACTAACTCCAAAAGATGTATCCTCATATTTACAGACAAATATCCCAGACACCACTCAGAAAATAAGCTTCTTTTGCACCAGATGACAATAGTACAGAGTCCCACAACTGGACACATGTAGACATGGTCTGTGAATGGCTCATGCCCAGGCAACACATCTATAGTGCAACCTCTATACACAAGACCCAAACATCATAGAACAAGAACCCAAGAAGACATTAACTACCTCTTAACTCTCATTAAGGGAGCTCCTCCATGTAACAGGAGACCAGGTACTCATGGCCAAACCATGAAGATTATGTCTACAGTGTGTGGTTCCATGGACAGACTGCCTATATTCAGCTTCATCCACCCGGCCTCAAGGAACATTGGGAAAGAGTGGGTCGGAAAGACTGTGAGACCCAAGGAGTTGGTGCAAGACCGAATGGGAATGAATCCTACAAGCTCCTGGGACCGTATTCATATGAACCTACAACATTGGTATCAGCATGCACAAGACCCATGAAAGCTCAGCTGGACAAAAACCCAGCACAGAACTGCAGAAATGGGTAGCAGAGCCCAGCCTTGGCTGAGGAAATATTGGCAGCTGATGGTGGTTGGATGAAGAAGAACTAGCCTTCTTTAGGAAAGGGACTCCAGATAGGCTGACTAGAACTCAGCAGATGAGCTGGCACTGAGGGGTGTGTGGGGAGAGTAGTTTGGTGCAATGTATTCTAGCACGAATGACAGAATTTGTGAACTCTTGGGGGGAGCTGTGGGAGGATTCCAAGGGAGAGGTGAGTATAAAGGCGATTAAGACTGATTGAAAAAATATGTATGAAACACATAAAAAATTAAAAATTAAAAAAGAAATCAGATAATTCTGAATCCTGACCAGTTCATGTTTCTTTTTTTTTTTTTTTTTTTTNCTGGAACTTGCTCTGTAGACCAGGCTGGCCTTGAACTCACAAAGATCTGCCTGCCTCTGCCTCCCAAGTGCTAAGATTAAAGGCATGCACCACCACGCCCGGCGAGTTCATGTTTCTTTAACAAATCCTGTATATTATTGCAGTTTTATTGCAATCATGGCAAATGTTATTGGCAGGTAATGAATATGTAGACTATTTTAAATATGTTTATTTATTTATTTATTTAAGCTTTGTGGATTTCATACATCATTTCTCTGTCCAATTTAGAGTCATTCCCCTCTCCATGACCCCCCCATCCCACCTGAATTCATACATTCTGCCATACATGTCTTGCATTATTTTTCTGAGTCTTTTAAAAGTTTTTCTATGCAGAGGATTATTGTTTTTGGGAGAACTTTACTGTTTCAGTCAGTTCTTTGTCCCAATTCTTTTGTTGTTATTGTTCCCTCCAATTTGTATTGCCCCAAATATGTGTGTGTGTGTGTGTGTGTGTATATATATATATATATATATATATTATAATTATGTCATCTGAAAATAAACTGTATGTTATTTCCAAATCATATTTCAGAATTCACATTTTTCCCTTTTAATTTTATATTACTCTGAAATATGCATATGCCCATATACCAAAATTACAAAGTCTGAATATAAGTGGTAGGATAGTTCTAGAGCCCGTTAAGGGAATCAATCATAAGAGCACATTTGCTAATGCAATCCCAATTAAAATCCCCAAGAGTTTCTTCACAGGCTTGGGAAAAAAAGTCCTTAAACTCATTCAGAAAAACAAAAGACCCTGAATAGCCAAAACGACCCTGAGTGAAAACAGCAGTACAGGGGGGAATCTCTACACCAGACTTCAAACTATAGCTCAGGGCTATAGTCATAAAAACAGCTTGGTACTGGCACAAAAACAGACCTGTTGACCAACGGAACAAAACTGAAGATCCAAAGTTGAGCACATACAATTTCACCCATCTCATATTTGACAAGGGGGCCAAAAAGGCACAATGGAGGAAAGACAGCATTTTCAGCAAGCGGTATTGGCAAAACTGGATCATCACTTGTAGAAGAACAAAATTAAACCCCTACCTCTTGCCCTGTACAAAAGTCAATTCCAAATGGATTAAAGACCTCAAGGTGAAACCCCAAACTCTGATGGTGATAGAAGAAAAAGTTGGCAGCCAGACTACAAGACATAGGCATAGGAAAAGACTTCCTAAATCAGACAGCAGCTGCGCAAGATGGACAATTGACAAATGGGAACTCATTAAACTCAAAAGCTTCTGTACATCAAAAGAAACAATCAAGGAAGTGAAGAGAAAACCCACTGAGTGGGAGGAAACCTTCACCGCAGAAACATCTGACAAAGCATTGATTTCCAGAATATATAAACTATTCAAAAAACAAAGAAGAAAGAAAACGAATGACCCACTCAATAGATGGAGCAAAGAGCTGAACAGAGACTTCACAAGTGAGGAATCAGAGATGGCTGAGAAGTGTTCAATGTCCCTAATAATTAAGGAAATGCAAATTAAAACCACTTTAAGATATCATCTTACTCCAATAAGACTGGCTAGGATCAAGATACCAAGTGCTGGAGAGGTTGTGGGGAAAGGGGAGCACTCAACCACTGCTGGTGGGAATGTAAACTTGTACAGTCACTATGGAAAGCAGTGTGGAGAACCCTTGGAAGACTTGGAATGAACTTCCCACCTGACACAGCCAACCACTCCTGGGCATGGACCCACAAGACTCATCTTATCACAGAGATACATGCACAGCTATGTTTATTGCAGCTCTCTTCACAATAGCAAGGATCTGGAAGCAACCCAAATGCCCCTCAACTGACGGGTGGATAGAAAAAATGTGGTACATCTACACAATGGAGTTCTATGCAGCAGTAAAGAAAGATGACATCATGAGCTTTGTAGGTAAATTGCTGGAGCTAGAAGATATCACGCTGAGTGAAGTAACACAGTCCCAGAAAAACAAACGACGAATGGTATCCCTCATCTGTGGATGCTAGCACCAAGTACCTAATTGTATGGCAAACTGAGCAATGTCAATGTGATCTGAAAACAACTGTGCTTTTATATTGTGAATCCCTTAAAAAATAAATATTTGCTTTGTGTCTTAAAAAAAAGAGCACATTTGCTTTTAGATAAAGAGAAATATAACAATAATGTTATATTTATAACATTGTTATATTACATTTATAAATGTAATATAACAATAAAAAATATATGTGATTATATATGTATTATANTATATATATATAATGTTTGTGTGCAGATGCCCATGGTTGCCAGAAGAGGGCATCAGATCCCCTGGAACTGGAATTACAAGTGGTTGTAAGATGCCTGATATGTATGCTAGGAATTGAACTTGGATCCTCTGGAAGAACTGTATGTGCTCTTTACTGGTGACTATTGAGGTGTCTCTCCAATTCCTTCTGTGATTTTTCTTTAAACTGCTAAGATGGAAGGTGCTTTTTGCTTATAACATAAAGCTTATTTAGTGAAGTGGGGAGGAGTTGTTAGGCAAAAAATGTGAACAATAAAAATGTTCTTTCCCAGAGGCTGGGAGAGATAGCTTAGTGGGTAAGGCATTTGCTGTATGAGCACAAGGACTCGAGTTTGATTTCCAAAACCATGCAAAAGCCAGGCAGCAGCATGTGCCTGCAATTGTAGTACAGGGGTGGCAGAGATAGGCAGTACCCTGGAGCTTACCAACCAGCCAACCTATCCAGTAAGTGAGCTTCAGGTTCAATGAGACAAGAGAAGGTACCTGACATTAACCACTGACTTTCACCCTGCATGTATACACATGTGTATACACATGAACACATACAACATACACACATAGGTTAGACATACCTTGATGCTATGCATAGACGTGATCTGTTCATGTAAATGTTACTTTAATGATATTTGCATTTGTAGTATCATATGATTGAATTTTCACTTAATTTGATTCCCTAATGGTCATGAAAATATTTTAAAAATATAATATTATGCTGGGCATGGTGGCACATGCCTTTTAATCCCAGAACTTGGGAGGCAGAGGCACACAGATCTCTGTGAGTTCAAGGCCAGCCTGGTCTACATAATGAGTTCCAGGACAGCTGGGACTACAGGGAGACCCTGTCTTAAAAAGACCCCAAAAATCAGAAAAATATAATATTATAATACAGTTTTGAAGTGAAAACTGTATGTTCAAGAATATTGATTAGCATGTGGCATTTAATAGAATTAAGTCAGAGACTGTTAATGTTTTAGAGCAGATGAGCATTTTCGAAGTTACTAAATGTTGATGGAATTGATTTGTGAATTACAAATATTACTCAGTGGTATAATCAATAAGTATTAATAAGCTTCATACCAACTTCTAAAATGTTCTTTAACTTCTGGCAATGTGTCAGTCACCTAAAGAACAAATACTGAAATTTCCCATTTGACTAAGCAGGAAATGAAATTGCACGTCTAACAGCTCCTGACTGTTATTCAGTTCAGTGAGTAGTCTCAACTTTAATGGGCTATTATAAAAGGAAAGTTTTGCCTTTTTTTTTTGACTTTTTGAGACAGGGTGTCCCTGTAACCACAGCTGGCCTGGAACTCACTCTGTTGACCAGGCTGGCCTTGAACTCACAAAGATCTGCCTGCCTCTGCCTCCCAAATGCTAGGATTAAAGGCATGCGCCACCACGCCTGGCTTCAAGTTTGCGTTTCTAGTAACTCCATGGATTGCTGATAGCTCTTTTGTCACAAGGTAGTAGCAACTCTTAACAATATGTCAACTGGATTCCAGAACTTTCCAGTGAGATTTTAATTAGTAAAACTGTCATTTAGCCCAGTGTTATACTACATGCCTATAATTCCAGGACTCAGGAAGTGGAGGCAGAAGAATGGAGAGTTGAAGGTCAGCCTGGACTATAAACTACAATAGAACTCTCTCTCTCTCTCTCTCTCTCTCTCTCTCTCTCTCTCTCTCTCTCTCATCCAAATTCAAACAAATCTACAAAGAAGCCATCCATTTCACTTACTCAGGCCTTGGTTTTGTTCATCTAAGATTGTAAAGCCATAGTATCTTCTCCATCTGCAGTGCATGCTGGTCTTCTGGTTCAGTGCTAGTCAGGGTTTGGAGTACGTGCACCTCCCTGTGCAGATCTGTTTTGCTCCCTTGGCTCTCACCACTCTTGTTTTGTGAAGGTCCCTCACCCAAGTTGGGAGAAGCTCTTTAAAGTCCTGTGTATGTTGTCATCTGTATTTCCCTGGTACCTTGTGCTTGGCATTCGTCAGATATAAACAAACTCTCCAAGATCCAGAGTCACAGTTCTGAGATAGCCAACAGCCTTCACTCTTAACTCTCTCTTATATCTCCTGACCCTGAGGCATGTGGACATGGGTGGGATCCATGAACTAGAGACCAGAGAAGTGCTCCCTGTTCCTTCTGCCAGGACATCCTACCAATGCAATTTCTCTTCAGTGCTGTTCTGCTACAATGGTCCCAAGTCAGGTTTCTAAGATTAGTAGGAAAGAAGACGCTAAACTAGAGAATAGCACACCTCTGGCTGCCCTTTTCTTCTTTTCTTTTGCTGAGACAGGATTCACTCTGTAGCCCTAGCTGGTCTAGAACTTGCAGAGATCCACCTGACTCTGTCTCCCTGGGATTTAAACTGTGTACATAGCACTCAGCTCCTTTTTGCAGACACATAAAGTGGTTAAGTTATTCGCTTGTCAACCCTCTTCTTGACTTCCAGCTCTCCATTACTGTGCTCATGGCATACTGTTCCCATATCTAGAACTCTTGATACATCGTTATGGTAAAGGAAGTTCAGCTCTTTGGGGCTGGAGACATGGCTTAGCAGTTAAAAGTAGTGGCTGCTCTTGCAGAGGACTCAGGCTCGATTCCCAGCACCTACATAGTGTCTGTAACTCTGGTTTCAGGGGATCTAACACCCTCTTCATACCTCCGTGGGCATTGCACGATGCAGATGCACCTATATACATGCAGGCAATACAAATAAAAATAAAAAAATAAATAAAATATAATAATGAAAGTTCAGCTCCTCTTTCCCCTACATAATGGGAATATCCTGGATAATTCAGTAATTTTCTTCTGAACAGTGTATCCTCTGCATTTCAACTGGATAGTGGGAAAAAGTTTCAGTCAGAACATTTTGTACATTGTCACAAATGATGTTAATCCCTGAGAACTACATATTCCTAGATTGCAAGCATAAGAGACTCCATTTCTCAGAAAATAGTTGTGCAAATTATAGGGTTCAGCTGTGTAACAGAGCCCACACACTGAGAGCAAGACATGTAATTCCTGGGACAAAGGAATAGTCAAAGAAATCTATAAACTCATATGTAAAGGATTGGGCTCAAACTTTGATATTGAAAACTAAAATAGCATGCAATTGGGTGGGTAAATATCCATTTTTCATAGATAAAATTTTTGTAGATATATATTTTTCCTTTTAAAATTTTGGGGCTGGAAAGATGGCTCAGTTGTTAAAAGCACTGGCTGTTCTTGCAGAAGATCCAGGCTCAGTTCCCAGCACCCACCTAGCAGCTAACAACTGTCCTTGAGACCAGTTCTGGGAGATCTGATGCCCTCCTCTGGTCTCTGTAGTCATTGCATGCCATAGGTGCACTTAAATACATGAAGGCAAAACTGTCATAAACATAAAAAAATAAAAATTGAGAGCACTGTCAACATATAAGATCCCTTGCCAGTTTCTTTCCTTCACCCTAAAAGGAACCAGGCTTTTTTCTTTCTTTTTTTGGTCTTTTCAAGACAGGGTCTCCCTGTAGCCCAGCTGTCCTGGAACTCGCTCTGTAGGCCAGGCTGGCCTTGAACTCACAAAGATCCCAAGTGCTAGGATTAAAGGAGTGCACCACCACACCTGGCAGGAACCAGGCTTTAATTGTAATGAATTTTAAAAAGACTTCCTCGGGATAGGGCCAGCCCACTTAACATGTGTGGTGGAATATTATATTGAAGAATGGTCCCTCCAGTCCAATTCCCTCTAGGACTTTAAACACAAAAACATGTGAAATTTCGTCAAAGGCCTTTTCTGCATCAATTGAGATGATCATGTGGTTTTTGTCTTTCAGTCTGTTTGTGTGCTTTATGACATTTATTGATTTATGTATGTTGAACCATCCCTGCATCTCTGGTATAAATCCAACTTGGTCATGATGGATGACCTTTTGATATGTGCCTGTATGTAGTTTGCAAGTATTTTGTTGAGAATTTTTGCTTCTATGTTCATTAATGATGAGTTTATAGTTTTCTTTTTTTGACTCTATCTTTGCCTAGTTTGAGTATTAGAGTGATGCTGGCTTCACAGAAGGAATTTGAGAGATTTCCCTCTGTTTCTATCCTTTTGAATAATTTAATAATAATGGCTGTAGGTTCTCTTTAAGTGTTTTATAGAATTCTCCCATAAATCCATCTGGGCCTGTGCTTTTTTAGTTAGGAGATTTTGAACTACTGTTTCAATTTCATCATATGTTATGGGTCTGTTTAAGCTGTCAATCTCTTCTTGGTTAAAGCTTTGTTGATTTTCATGATTTCAGATATTAGTCCATTTCTCTTAGATTTTCAAATTTAGTAGAGTATAGGTTTTTAAAGTATTCTCATATGATTGTCTGGATCTTTATTTTATCTATTGTGATGTACCCCTTTTGATCTCTAATTTTATTGATTTGGAGTTGCTCTTTCTTTCTTTTGGTCAACTGGGCTAGAGGTCTATCTATCTTGTTTATCCTTTCAAAGAACCAGCTCTTACGTTCATTGATTATTTATATTGCTTTCTTTGTTTCTGTTTCATTGATTTCTGCTCTGATTTTTATTATTTAATCTTGTCTGTTGGGTTTAGGATTCATTTGTTGTTGTGTCTCAAGTGTTTTTAGTTGCAGTGCTAGGTTGTTTATTTGTGCTCTTTCTATTTTTTTAGTGTAGGCACTTAGGGCTATAAATTTCCCTCTTAGGACTGCTTTTAAGGTATCCCATAGGTTTGTTGTGTTGTATTGTTCTTTTTATTTAGTTCCAGGAATACTTTTGTTTCTTAATTTCTCCTTAATTTTGCCCATTCATTATTCAGGAGTGTGTTGTTTAGACTCCATGAGTTCTTGTAGATAGTAGGGCTTCTTCTGGTATTGATATTAATTGCACTGTGGTCTGATAGAATGCATGGAATTATTTCAATTTTTTGTATTTGTTGAGGTTTGTTCTGTGTCCCATTATGTGGTTGATTTTGAAGAATGTCCTGTTTGGTGCTGAATAGAAAGTATATTCTTTGGTGTTTGGGTTGGATATTTGACAGAGGTCTGTTATGTCCATTTGGTGTATCATATTGTTCAATTCAGATGTCTCTCTGCTTATTCTTTGTCCAGTTGACCTGTCCAGTGGGCTCAGTCGGGTATTGAAGTCCCCCAGTATTAATGTACTGGGATTAATTTATGCCTTGAAGTCCAGCAGAATTGTGCTTATGTAGTTAGGTGCACCAAAGTTTGGTGTGTATACACTCATGATTGTGAAATCTCCATGGTTAATTGTTCCTTTGGTAAGAATTTAGTGACCAGGTTTGTGGCTTGCAGGCCTTTGGCAGCCCACCCCAGCAGCCGCCGCCTAACACTAGAACCAGAGAGGGATTGCATGCGTGTATAGAAGGACAGCCAGGGGTGCACACACTCTGTGCACAGCTGCCCAAGTGGGTTTGTGGCTTGTAGGCTTTTGGTGGCCCACCCCAGAAGCCACCACCCAACGCTAGAACCATAGAGAGGAACTGTGTGCATGGATAGAAGGACAGCCAGGGGCTCACACACTCTGTGCACAGCTGCCCAGGTGGGGTCCAGTGCCCGGACCCAAAGGATTCAACTACAGGATAACACAGCACAGCTAAAAATCTCAAGTAAAGATTATGAAAAATTGGGACTGGATAGATGGCCTAGTGGTTAAGAGTGCTGACTGCTCTCACAGAGGACCCGGGTTCGATCCTCAGCATCCACATGATGGCTGAGAAACATCTTTAACTCCAGTTCCAGGGGAATCCAACACCCTCTTCTGACCTCTGCAGCATTGCACGACATGGGTGCACAAACCTGCATGCAGATAATACATTCATACACATACGAAAATAAATTTTAAAAAATTATGAAAAATAAAAAAAAAAACAGAGTGAAACAACCAGGAAATGTGGGACACCATGAAAAGACCAAACCTCCTCATCATAGGGATAGAGGAAGGAGAAGAATCCCAAGAGAATGGTATTTATCAGATCTTCAACAGAATAATAGAAGAAAACTTCCCCAAACTGAAAAAAGACAAACCCATATAAATACAGGAAGCACATAGAACACAAAATAGATGAGACCAGAAAAGAAATTCCCCACATCGTATCATAGTTAAAACACTAGATGCTCAAAACAAGGACAAAATATTGAAAGCCACAAGAGAAAAACAAGTTACATATAAGGGGAAACCCATCAGAATCACAGCTGACTTCTCAGTCCAAACTATGAAAGCCAGAAGAACATGGACCAAAGTATTGCCAGTGCTAAATGACTTTAGATGCCAACCCAGATTACTATATCTAGCAAAAATGTCAATCATAGTTGAAGGAGAAAGAAAAATCTTTCATGACATAAACAAAATGAAAGAACACATTTCAAAAAACCCCCAACACTTCTGAAAATACTTGAAGCAATTCAAAGGACAGAAGAGAGGAGCAACTATCCTTAAGCAACCCAAGAGAGAAATTACCAAAAGCATAACAGAGTAAATAAATACCTAGACTAAGAATGCAAAAGAAAAATAAGTTGAAATGAAACAACATGCATCTCTCAATAATAACCTTAAATATTAGTGGACTAAACTCCCCAATCAAAAGACATAGATTGGGAGAATGGATTAGGAAGCAGAATCCATCTATATGCTGCCTCCAAGAAACTCATCTCACCCTCAGGGACAGACACTACCTTAGAGTGAAAGGATGGAAAAAATATTCCAAGCAAATGGCACCAAAAAGCATGCAGGGGTGGCTATTCTAATATCAGACAAAATAGACCTCAGAGTAAAATTAATCAGAAAAGACAAAGAGGGCCATTATATCCTTATCAATAGAATAATTAACCAGGAAGATTTCACAATTTTAAATATTTATCCACCCAAATCTGGCGCACCGAACTTTATAAACACAATCCTTCAGGACCTCAAGAAACAGATTAATCCCAGATAATAGTGGAGTACTTCAATACCCCACTGAGTCCCATGGATAGGTCAAATGGACAAAAAATAAACAGATATCAGAACTGAACAACACAATACACCAAATGGACCTCACAGATATCTACAGAATATTCCACCCAAACACCAGAGAATATACTTTCTACTCAGCACCCACAGAACTTTCTCCAAAATTGACCACATACTGGGACACAAAAGAAATCTCAACAAATGCAAAAGGACTGAAATTATTCCATGCATTCTATCAGACTACAGTGCAATAAAGCTCAATATTAACACCAGGGTAAGCCATACTAACTATAAGAACACATGGAGACTAAACAACAAATTCATGAATAATGAGTGGGTCAGGGAAGAAATAAAGAATGAGATAAAAGCACTCCTGGAACTAAAAAAAAAATGACAATACAACACAACAAAACCTGTGGGATACATTAAAGTCAGTCCTAAGAGGGAAATTTATAGCCCTAAGTGCCCGCATTAAATAAAACAGAGAGAGAACAAATAAATGATGTAACACTGCAGCTAAGAACACTTGAAAGACAAAAACAAATGAACCCTAAACCCGACAGGAAGAAATAACAAAAACCAGAGCAGAAATCAATGAAATAGAAACAAAGAAAACAATACAAAAAAAAAATCAATGAATCCAAAAGCTGGTTCTTTGAAAAGATAAACAAAATAGACAGACCTCTAGCCCAGTTAACCAAAAGAAAGAAAGAGCAACTCCAAATCAATAGCATTCATGATGAAGGGGGAAGCATCACAACAGATAAAGAAAAGATCGAGACAATCATACGAGAATACTTCAAAAACCTATACTCTGCTAAATTTGAAAACCTAAGAGAGATGGATGAATATCTGAAATCCTGGGATTTGTCAAAGCTTAACCAAGAAGAGACTGACAGCTTAAACAGACCCATAATACTTGAGGAAATTGAAAATGTAATAAAAAGCCTCCCAACTAAAAAAAGCCCAGGCCCAGATGGAGTCACAGCAGAATTCTATAAAACATTTAAAGAATTCGTACAACCATTACTACTCAAACTTTTCAGAAGGATATAGACAGAGGGAAATATCCTAAATTCCTTCTATGAAGCCGGCATCACTCTAATACCAAAACCAGGCAAAGACACAAACAAGAAAGAAAGCTATAGACCCATCTCATTAATGAACAAGATGCAAAAATTCTCAACAAAATACTTGCAAATCACATACAGACCCACATCAAAAAGATCATCCATCATAACCAAGTTGGATTCATACCAGAGATGTAGGGATGGTTCAACATATGAAAATCAATAAATATCATAAAACACATAAATGGACTTAAAGGCAAAAACCACATGATCATCTCAATTGATGCAGAAAAAGATTTCAACAAAATCCAGCATCCCTTCATGCTTAAAGTCTTAGAGGGAATTGGACTGGAGGGATCATTCCTCAATGTAATTAAAGCCATATACAAGAAACCCACAGCCAACATCATCCTAAATGGAGAAAAGTTGGAAGCATTCCCTTTAAAGGCAGGAACATGGCAAGGCTCTCCACTCTTGCTGCTCCTCTGCAATATAGTGCTTGAAATGCTTGCTAGGGCAATAAGGAGAGAAAGTGAAATTAAAGGAGTACTAATTGGAAAAGAGGAAGTGAAATTATCCCTTTTTGCAGATGATATGATAGTTTACCTAAGGGATGCTAAAAACTCCACCAGAAAACTCTTAGAAAATATTAAAAGTTTCAATAAAGTGGCAGAATAAAAAATAAACCTAGAAAAAGTAGTAGCTTTTCTTTACACCAACAATAAACAGCTGGAGAAAGCATATAAGGAGACCTTCCCAATCACAATAGCCTCAAAATAATACCTAGGAATAATCCTAACCAAAGACACCAAAGATCTGTACAACAAAAATTTTAAAACTCTGAAGAAGGAGATTGAAAATGACATCAAAAGATGGAAAGACCTCCCATGCTCATGGATTGGAAAAATTGATATAGTAAAAATGTTCATTCTGCCCAAATTAATATACAGATTCAATAGAATCCCAATCAAAATCCCCATGAGCTTTTTCTCAGACTTAGAAAAAATAATCCTTAAATTCATATGGAAAAACAAAAGACCCCAAATAGCTAAAGCAACCCTGAGTGTAAAGTGCAATACTGAGGGGATTACATTACCAGACTTCAAGCTATATTGCAGGGCTATAGTCATAAAGACAGCCCAGTACTGGCAAAAAAACAGAACCATTGACCAATGGAACAAAATTGAAGATCCAAACTTGAGCTCATATAGTTTCAGCCACCTCATATTTAATGAAGGGGCCAACAAAGCTCAATGGAGGAAAGAAAGCATCTTCAGCAAATGGTGTTGGCAAAGCTGGATCACCATTTGTAGAAGAACAAAATTAAACCCCTACCTCTCACCCTGTACAAAAATAAACTCCAAGTATCAAAGATCTCAACGTAACAACTGAAATCCTGAAAGTGATAGAAGAAAAAGTCGACAGTAACCTACAAGACATAGGGGTAGGAAAAGACTTTTTAAATCAAACAGCAGCTGCACAGGAAATAAGGACAACAGCTGACCAGTGGGACCTCATCAAACTCAAAAGCTTTTGTACAGCTAAAGAAACAATCAAGGAAGTGAAAAGAAAATCCACAGAGTGGGAGAAAACCTTCACCACTGATAAATCAGACAAAGTGTTAACATCCAGAATATATAAGCTACTTAAAAAGCAAAGAAGTAAGAAAACAAATGACCTACTCAAAAGATGGAGTAAAGAGCTGAACAGAGACTTCACCAGTAAGGAAGTAAAGATGGCTAAGGAACATCTTAAAAAGTGTTCAACATCATTAATAATTAAGGAAATGCAAATTAAAACCACACTGAGGTATCATCTCACTCCAATAAGACTAGCCAAGATCAAGAAAACAAAAGATACCAAATGCTGGAGAGGTTGTGGGGAAAGGGGAACACTCATCCACTGCTGGTGGGAATGTAAACTGGTACAGCCACTGTGGAAAGCAGTGTGGAGAACCCTTAAAACCTCAATATGAGCCTACCACCTGACCCAGCCATACCACTCCTGGGTATATACCCACAAGAGGCATCCTACCTCAAAGATACATGCACAGCTATGTTTATTGCAGCTCTCCTCACAATAGCAAAGAGCTGGAACCAACCCAAATGCCCCTCAACTGATGACTGGATAACAAAAATGTGGTACATCTACACAATGGAGTTCTATGCAGCAGTAAAGAAAGATGACATCATGAGCTTTCCTGATAAATAGATGGAACTAGAAGCAATTATGCTAAGTGAAGTAACACAGTCCCAGGGGAAAAAAAGGCAAATGTTTTCCCTCAGTTTTGGATGCTAACACCAAATCCTCAGTTGGCAGGCAAACTGAGCAACTTTATTATTATATTTCATTGTATCTGAAAACAACTATGCTATTCCAATGTGAATCTATAAATGGGGTCTAGAATTGTCCTACCACTTATATTCAGGCCTTGTAATTAACATATATGGGTGGAAGATATGTAGTCATATTCTAAAAAAAAAAGTAAAGTTACACATCTTTATACCTGCATGTAACTTTACTGTTAAAATGTGAATCTCTAAATGTGTTTAGGAATCAACCTATAGTTTATTTTCAGAATTTGTAAATTTGACTCATGTGTGGAGTGTATATATGCATATTTTGGAATAATATAAAATAAAAAATAAAAATAAAAAATAAAAGAATTTAGTGACCATCTTCATTTGTTCTGATTAGTTTTAATTTTAAGGCTGTTTTGTTTGATATTAGACTAGCAACTCCTGCTTGATTTTTGGTACCATTTGTTTAGAATATTTTTTCCATCCTTTCTCCTTAAGATGGTGCCTGTCCTTTAAGGTGAGATGGGTTTCTTGCAGACAACTGAAAGTTGGATTCAGTTTCTTAATCCATTCTCCCAGTCTCTGTCTCTTGATTGGGGAGTTCAGACCATTAATATTTAAGGTTATTATTGCTTCCCAAGAATTTAATTTCTGTTTGCATTTTTGTTCTAGGTTTGTATTTCCACAGTTATACCTTCATTAATTACTTTCACTTGCTGCTTGGGAGCAGTTGCTCTTTTCTTTTGTTATTTGAATTTCCTTGAGTATTTTCTGACGGATGGTTTTCTGGAAATGTATTCTTTCATCTTATTTATGTCATGAAAGGTTTCTCTTTCTCCTTCAACTATTATTATTTACATTTTTGCTGGGTAAAGTGACCTGGGCTGGCATCTACAGTCATTTCGAACTGGGAATACCTTCATCCAAACTTTTCTGGCTTTCATCATTTGCATTGAAAAGTCAGCTGTGAGTGCACAGTGGTTAGATCAGGGACTTGCCAGGACCACCTGAAGCATAGGTAGGAGCCAGGTGCTTCAGCCAGGCAGATTTTAGGATAGATCTACTCTTGGCTTGTTGGATAATTGATTCGTTGGTTTGTTGGATAGCCAAATCTTTGTCTTGTGAAGCTGGCGGGGTGGAGTCCCCCTGCTAGCTGGGATTAAAGGTGGGCCTATTAAATCCTTGTCTGGTGTGGCTGTTGGGGCGGAGTTCCCCTGCTATCTGGGATTAAAGGTGGGCCGTTAAATCCTTGTCTGGTGTGGCTGTTGGGGCAGAGTTGCCCTTGTAACTGGTATTAAAAGTGGGCCTGTTGCCACTGTGAGACTTCAGTGCACAGTGGTTAGATCAGGGACTTGCCAGGACCACCTGAATCACAGAGTACTGGGGCATGGGCTAAGTCAGGCATCCCCCCTCCCCACTGTAATTGCTGAGTGTCCAAGTGGATTTTTTGGAGAACCTTCAGAACAGAAAGGAGAGTGAATTAGACTTCCAATATATAAACAAATTGAAAGCCTAAAACCTAGACAAGTCAACACTCCATAAACAAGGAGAAAAAAAACATCTGAAAGAGGCAAGCAAAGCAAGCCTTCAACACAGTGAAAAGGCATTTGTGATTTGCCTTGGAATACAGGCAAAAAAAGGGTAACCCACGTGCCAGGGACACGATGAAGGGACAACATGGGAAAGGTGCAGGATAATTCCACAACAAGCTCTACCAACCCTGTAGGAGATTCCTACAATGGGATTCCCCTGGGGGTGACCCAAGAAACAGATCTTAGAGGAACAATTGCAGACCTATTCAGAGAAATTAAAGAATATAAAGAACAAACCAGAGAACTAAGGAGAGAGAAGGAAAAGCTCAAGAAGGACCTAGAGGGAGACAATGACAATTCAGAAAGAACTAAAGGGAGATAATGACAAACTCCAGAAAGAACTAGAGGGAGAAAATGACAAACTCCAGAAGGAAGTAGAATCACTGAAAAAGGAAGCCAACCAGCTAAGTAAGGAGCACCAAGAAGAGATTGAGAAGCTCCAAAAGGAAGTGGAAATATTAAAGAAATCACAGGATGAAATGAAAAAGGAAATAGAACACTCATCCAATCAAGAGGAAAGGAATGGAAAAAGCCTCAGAAATAGAATGGAGGAAGCAGAACAAAGAATATCAGGCCTGGAAGATAATGCAGAGCAACTAAAAAGCTTAAATAAAGATTATGAAAAATTTAAAAATACACAAAAATGGAACAGCCAGGAAATAGGGGAAACTATGAAAAGATCAAACCTTCACATCATAGGAATAGAGGAAGGAGAAGAATCCCAAGAGAATAGTATTGATCAGATCTTCAACAGAATAATAGATGAAAATTTCCCCAAACTAAAAAAAGACAAACCCTTACAAATACAAGAAGAACATAGAACTCCAAACAGACAAGATCAGAAAAGAAACTCCCCACGCCATATCATAGTTAAAATGCTAGATGCCAAAAACAAAGACAAAATTCTGAAAGCCACAAGAGAAAAACAACAAGTCACATATAAGGGGAAACCCATCAGAATTACAAATGATTCTCAGCACGAACCCTGAAAGCAAGAGGAACATGGAGCAAAGCATTCCCAGGGTTAATGGACTATGGATGCTAACCAAGGTTACAATACCCAGCAAAAATATAGATTATAGTTGAAGGAGAGAGAAAAATTTTCCATGACATAAACAAGGTGATAGAATACATGTCAGGAAAACCAACCCTTCAGAAAATACTTGAAGCAATTCAAAGGACAGAAGAGAGGAGCAACTATCCCCAAGCACCTAGAAAGAGAAACAAATAAAACCATAACTGCAGAAGTAAAAACCTAGACTAAAAATGCAAATGGATATTAAGGTGAAAGGAAGCAACACACATCTTTCAATTTTAACCTTAAATATTAATGTATTAAACTCCCCAATCAAAAGACATAGACTGGGAGATTGGATTTGGAAACAAATCCCATCTATATGCTGTCTACAAGAAACCCATCTGTCTCAAAGACAGGCACCAACTTAAGTTGAAGGGATGGAAAAAATATTCCAAGCAAGTGGTACCAAAAAGAATGGAGTTGTTGCTATTTTAATATCAGACAAAATAGACTTCAAAGTAAAAGAAATCAAAAGAGACAAACAGGGCCATTACATCTTTATCAAAGGAACAATTGACCATGAAGACTTCACAATCATGAATATATATGCACAAAACTCTGGTGCACCAAACTTTATAAAGAAAATTCTTCAGGACCTCAAGGCACAGATTAACCCCAGCACAATAGTAGTAGGGGACTTCAGTACCTCCTTAAGTCCTTTGGACAGATCAACAGGACAAATAATAAACAGAGAGACATCTGAGCTGAATAATACCATATACCAAATGGACCTCACAGACATCTACCGAATATTCCACCCAAACACCAGAAAATATACTTTCTACTCAGCACCCCATGGAACATTCTCCAAAATAGACCACATTCTGGGACACAGAAAAACTCGACAAATACAAAAAGATTGAAATAATTTCATGCATTCTATCAGACCTCAGTGTAATAAACCTCACTATCAATACCAGGATAAGCCCTACAACCTACAAGAACACACGGAGACTAAACAATGATCTCCTGAATAATGAATGGGTCAAGGAAAAAATAAAGAAAGAAATAAAAGCATTCCTGGAACTGAATGACAATGAAAATACAACACAACGAAACCAATGGGACACTTTAAAAGCAGTCCTAAGAGGGAAGTTTTTAGCCCGGAGTGCCTAAATAAAAAAAACAAAACAGGGCTGGAGAGATGGCCTAGCGGTTAAGAGCTCTGACCGCTCTTGCAGAGGACCCGGGTTCGATCCCCAGCACCCACATGGCGGCTGAGAACCGTCTGAAACTCCAATTCCAGGAGAACTCCAGTTCCAGGGGAATCCCAGACCCTCTTCTGACCTCCGCGGCATTGCACGTCACGGGTGCACAAACTTGCATGCAGACAACACATTCATACATATACGGAAATAAATAAAATAAAAAAATAAACAAAAAAACAAAACAAAACAAAAAAACAGAAAGAGCACAAGTGAACTATCTAACACTACAGCTAAAAACACTTGAGAGGCAACAACAAATGAACCCTAAACTCAGCAGACAGGAAGAAATAACAAAAATCAGAGCAGAAATCAATGAAATAGAAACAAAGAAAACCACACACAAAAAATCAATGAATCTAAAAGTTGGTTCTTTGAGAGAATAAACAAGATAGACAGATCTCTAGCCCAGTTAACCAAAAGAAAGAAGGAACAACTCCAAATCAATAGAATCCGTGATGAAAGGGGAAATATCACAACAGACAAGGAAAAGATGCAGACAATCATACAGGAATACTTCAAAAACCTATACTCTACTAAGTTTGAAATCCTAGAAGAAATGGATGAATATCTGAAATCCTGGGAATCACCAAAGCTCAACCAAGAAGAGATCGACAGCTTAAACAGACCAATAATATATGAAGAAGATGTAATAAGAAAACTCCCAACTAAAAAAAGCCTAGGCCCAGATAGTTTCATGGCAGAATTCTATAAAACATTTCAAAAAGACTTACAACCATTATTACTCAAGTTGTTTAGAAGGATACAATCAGAGGGAATTCTCCCAAATTCCTTCTATGAAGCCAGCATCACTCTATTACCAAAACTAGGCAAAGATACAACTAAAAAGGAGAACTATAGACCCATCTCACTAATGAACACAGATGCAAAGGTTCTAAACAGAATACTTGCAAATCGCATACAGACCCACATCAAGAAGATCATCCATCATGACCAAGTTGGATTCATACCAGAAATGCAGGGTTGGTTCAACATATGAAAATCAATAAATAT
>VZQC01009446.1:282561-370119 GCA_009823505.1 Rhizomys pruinosus
AAAAAAAAAAAAAAAAAAGTAAAGGTCAGCTGTAATTCCGATGGTTTTCCCTTTATGTGTAACTTGTTTTTCTCTTGTGGCTTCTGTCTTGGTTTTGAGCATCTAGCATTTTAACTATATGGTATGGGGAATTTCTTTTCTGATCTTGTCTATTTGGTGTTCTATGTGCTTGTATTTGTATGGGTATGTCTTTTTTCAATTAGGGGAAATTTTCTTCCATAATTCTGTTGAAGATCTGATCAATACCATAATCCTGGGATTCTTCTCCTTCCTCCATACCTATGATCAGGAGGTTTGGTCTCTTCATGGTGTTCCACATTTCCTGATTATTGCACTATTGTGTTTTAAAAATTTTTTTCATAATCTTTGCTTGAGCATTTCAGTTCTTCCATGTTATCTTCCAGTCTTGATATCCTACTTTCTGCTTCATCCATTCTGTTTCTGAGGCTTTCTCCAGTCCTTTCCTGTTGACTGGATGAGTGTTCAATTTCTTCTTTCATTTCAGCCCGAGATTTCTTCAGTATTTCCACTTCTTTCCAGTGTTTGTCATTCTCTCCTTCAAGTTCTTTGATTTGTTTGTGTGTTCATTATATTCCTTGATTTCTTCGAGTATGTCTATGATGGTTCTTTCAAGATCTGTGTCCTGGTTTACCTCCATGGAATTCTTATTGTAGGAGTCTTCTGTAGGACTGGTAGAATTGAGCAGTAGTTCATTATGTGGTTTTCCCATGTTATTGCTTTTTTTTTCATTGTCCTTTTGGCATGTGGATTCGTTTTGTTGTTTGTATTCTCTTACGACACTCAAGTGTTTCTTCGTTGAATTGAAGGCTGACTTTGGTTGTTTCTTCATGCCTTCATTGTCTTCTTTTTTAAATTTTTAAATTTTTATTTTTATTTTATTTATTTATGTGTATGAACGTACTGTCTGCATGTAGGTTTGTGCACCCGTGTCGTGCAATGCTGCGGAAGTCAGAAGAGGGTGTCAGATTCCCCTGGAACTGGAGTTCTCCTGGAATTGGAGTTATAGGCAGGTCTCAGCCACCATGTGGGTGCTGGGGATCGAATCCAGGTCTTCTGTAAGAGTGGTCGGTGCTCTTAACCACTAGGCCATCTCATTATCTTATTAGTTATGAAAATCTGACTAGTCTCGGCTTCAGGTTTTCACTTTTATTTATTTTTTTTATTTTTTTTTAAATTAATTTTTATTGATGCTTTGTGCATTTCATACATTTTTTCCAATTCAGTTCAGGCTTATTTCCCTTTCCCTCCCCCCCACCCCCACCCCATCCCAGATCATGCATTCTGCCATAACTGTCCTGCATCTTTCTCTCAGTTTTTTTTTTTCATTTTTAGCTATAAGTGATAATCCATGAGTACAAGCATCCTTCATGCAAAACCTATCTGCAGGCTGTTGTGCCCAAACACCTACAGCCCCACCATCCAGTGGGGGGTGACAGGTTGTTTGTTCAATCAAGTTGATCAAATGAGTGTCCAGACTACATTGCTGTAGTTTCACCATTCACCCCAATCACAGCCCTTACATTCTACCACGCCCCCTCTTCCGCAGGTTGTTCCCTAGGCTTAGAAAAGGGGCACAGGTGGATGAGAGGTAAAACAGTCCACTTTTAATTTTGTACTGGAAGGACCAGCTAGTTCTTGAACCTTCTAGTCTGGACCTTCTCCAGAAGTCCAGGACAGGTAATAATCAGTTTGGCTTGAACCTCCAACCACATGATATGAATCTACCAGTTCCCCTGTGCAGCCTATAAACATTTGTGTTTGGGTCCAGGCACAGGGAAGCTTAGCCTGGACCTGGAGAGTGGCCCAGAGTGTTCCCTAGCTAATGGGTTCTGCCTACCTGCACAGCTCTGCAAGGCCAGGCCTCTCTTCCAGGTGGTCTTGGAGCAGTGCCTGGTTCAGCCTGCCTGCACAGGCCTGTCTAAGCTGGCAGACCTTGGCCTGGCCTCTCCACTGGGTGGTCTTGGAGCACTGCCTGGTTCAGCTTGCCTGCCCTGGCCTTCCTGGGCCAGGTCTCTCTGCTGAGTGGTCTTTGAGCACTGCCTGGTCAGCTTGCCTGGGCTGGGCCTCTCTGCTGGGTAGTCTTGGTGTTCCTGGGCCAGGTCCCTTCCCCAGTTGGTCTTGGAGCACTGCTGGTTCAGCTTGCCTAGGCCGGGCCCCTCTGCCATGTGGTCTCAGAGCACTGCCCAGTTCAGCTTGCCTGCATGAGCCTACCTGGGCCAGGTCTCTCTGCTGGGTGATCAGTTCAAAGGTGCTGAGGCAATTTATACTCCTGCCAGCAGTTACAAAGTGCTACCTTATTCTGTGTTGTGTTGTTATAATGAGATGTATCTTTTGTGGATTAATCAGTGCATAGTAGTGTTTTGACTTTGTCTGATAATTGATGGAATGGAGTGCTAGTTTATATCTTTCTTGTATATACTTCCTCTTGTGAAGTGCTTATTCTTTTGCCCAGTTTTGAAGATTGGCCCTTTTCTTACTGAAAAATCTGTGAAGAAAATTCCTCTCAGTAATTGATAAAATAAGTGGACAGATGTTGACACAGGCATGCAAAAATAAGAACAATCAATAGTATTTAATAAAAGCTATGAAATTGAATCACAGTGGGATGATATTAAATCTATACATTTACTTAAGTATAATTTACATATTTATGGTGCTGTTCATCCCAAGAACATGTTATATCTACTTTTATGTTCTTCAAAATTTAGATGTCATTTAAATGTCATTCCTAATTAGTGGAACACTTTTGTTAGTCTTATAAGGGTTTCATTTCTTTCATATCATTTCTGTTTTTTGGATGACTATTAAATTTTTGTTTTGTTTTGTTGTTTTTTTTTTTGTATTCTGAGATAGCTTCCCAGTTAATTGTTTTGATAGTTTACCCCTTTCTTTCTACTTTTTAAAAGATGGGGTCTCATTACATACCCCAGAGTGGCCAATAACTTGTGATCCTCCCGTCTCAGCCTCCTGAATGCAAGGATTATAGATGCATGTCACCACACCCTACTCCTTTGCAATTATTTATTTATTTATTTATTTATTTATTTATTTATTTATTTATTTATATTTGATTTGTATGAGTGTTTTGCCCAAATGTGTGTAAGTGCGCTCCTTCATACAATGCCCACAGAGACCAGAAGAGGGCGTTGAATCCACTGGACCTAGAATTAAGGATGCTTGTTAGCCAGCGTGTGGGTGCTGGGAACTGAACCCCAGTCCTCTGTAAGAACAGTAAGTGCTTATAACTGCTGAGGCATCTCTCCAGCCCCTCGTTTCCAATTTTATATTTCCATTTTCTTTCTCGTTCTGACTGAGCTCAGCAGTACATGTTAAATAACGGTGATTTAAAAACATGTTTTGTTTGTTACTTTTATTTTTATTGTATGTGTGTGTTATGCCTGTGTGTATGTGTGTGTATGTGTAAGTGCACCCATGTCATGCGTTGCCACCTCATATTTGACAAGGGGGCCAAAAAGACTCAATGAAGGAAAGACAGAATCTTCAGCAAATGGTGTTGGCAAAACTGGATCACCACTCATAGAAGAATAAAATTAAACCCCTAGCTCTAGCCCTGTTCAAAAATCAACTCCAAATGGATTAAAGATCTCAAAGTGAAACCCAAAACTCTGAAGGTGATAGAAGAAAAAGTTGGCAGCAACCTACATGACATAGGCATAGGAAAAGACTTTCTAAATCAAACAGCAGCTGTGCATGAAATGGGATCAACAATTGATGAGTGGGACTTCATTAAACTCAAAAGCTTCTGTACAGCAAAACAAATAAACAGGGAAGTGAAGAGAAAACCCAGAGTGGGAGGAAACCTTCACTACTGATACAACTGACAGAGCATTAACTTCCAGAATATATAAACTACTCAAATAAAACAAAGAAGAAAGAAAACAAATGACTCACTCAAAAGATGGATAAAGAGCTGAACAGGGACTTCACAAGTGAGGAATTAGAGATGGCTGAGAAACATCTTAAAAAGTGTTCAACATTACTAATAATTAAGGAAATGCAAATTAAAACCATTTAAGATATCATCTCACTCCAATAAGACTGGCTAGGATAAAGAAAACAAATGATACCAAATGCTGGAGAGGTTGTGGGGAAAGGGGATCACTCATCCACTGCTGGTGGGAATGTAAACTCGTGCAACCACTATGGAAAGCAGTGTGGAGAACCCCTTGAAGACTCAAAGTGAGCTTACCATCTGACCCAGTCATACCACTCCTGGGTATATACCCACAAGACTCATCCTACTGCAGAGATACATGCATAACCATGTTTATTGCAGCTTTCTTTACAATAGTGAAGAGCTGCAAACAACCCAAGTGCCCCTCAACAAACAAGTAGATAGAAAAAAAAAAGCCGAAAGGAGACAGGGGCTCTCCCCCCCCAAAAAAAAACCCGAGTGACCCTTGAGGACCAGATCCTCAAGTGACCTTGAGAAAACCAAAACCTTGGTTAATCTGGGCTAACTGTGTGACCTTAAGCAGCCAAAAGGAAAGTCTAACCAGAAATAAATAATCAGTAAGGCCTAAGAAATTGTACTTCAGATATAAAACTTGAGATCTTAGTAAAAAGATAAAAAAAGAAAAAAAAAAAAAAGAGAGAGAGAGCACTGTTGTTTTGCCTGTCTTCGATTCTTACTGGCAAGTACATCTACTCTGTGGCTGCCACTGCTTTTGCCATCCTTCAAAGATGTGAGACACAGCTTTTCAACCTTCCTATATGGACTGAAGACTCATGTCTCTCCAAGAATCCTCCAAACGTTCAATGCTAGATGGGGACTACTGAGACATCCAGCTTGTGGACTGAGCAACTACTGGGGTTTCAGCCTAATCAGAGTATAGACTGCCATTGTTGGACTACCCAGGCTGTATCATGGAGACCAGTACAGGAAGATCAAGACAGGACATGGTGTTTATTGGACCTCATTTGGTAACCATGGGAAGGAAAGTCCCCAGTGTGGAACACGAGGTCATGATTGATGGTTATTTGGGCTTGCTAAGGAGGAGATTTCAAACACTTCCTTAAGGAAAACATGACATCTTTTAGTCTAAGAAAGAAAAGAAAAGAAAAGAAAATTCTCCAATTCAGGTAATATGTGTATGTGTGTGTGTGTATATATTTATATATTGAAGCATACAAGTTGGAGAGAACAACTACAACAAAATAACTGGGAAAAAATGACTGAAACAGTGAAGTTCTCCCCCAAACAATAAACTTCTGCTTTGAAAAAAACTCTGAAAAGACTCAGAAAAAGATGCAAGACATGTATGGCAGAGTGCAGGAACTCAGGTGGGGTGGAGGGCATGGAAAGGGAAATGGAATTGGATTGAGAAATGATGTATGATGTATGAAAAGTTTAATAACAATAAAAATATATTCAAAAAGAATGTTCAAGGCCAGGCTGGGTTATGTGAAACCTGTCTCAAACACAACAAAGCAACAACAAAAAAGTAACAGTTTAGTCTTTGTTGCTGAGCAATAGTAAAAATTAGCCCATCCATTCACTTGTTGTGAGGCATTTGGGGTGCTTCAACTTTGAGGATATGAACACTGCTCACCTTCTTCATGTAGACATATGCTTGTATTTATTTTTAATGTATGTTTTTATTGAATTGTTGTGCATTTCATACAAATCTTATCTGTATACCCCTTCCCCATCAAGTGTCATATATATTAAGGCCTACTGAGTCAAGTTAGTGTACCCAGATGTCCCTCAGTGCAAGTTCATCTACTGGTGTCTAGTCATCCTATCAACAGTTTCTCCCTTAAAGAAGATCAACTTTTCCTCACCCAACAGTAATCATCTGACAATAGTTCCTCAGCTAATGTTGGGTCCTCCTGTCCATTTCCCCAGTTCTATGCTGGGTTTTTGTCTGCTTGAGCTTGCATGGGTCTTGTGCATGCTGACACCATTGCTGTAGGTTCATATGAACAAGGTCGCAGGAGCTTGTAAGACTTTCCATATGGTCATGTATCTTCTCTCCTGGGTCTTACAATCTTTCCGCCTCCTCTTCTGCAATTGGCTCTGATCTCTGGCTGGGTGAAGTTTAATATAGGAGTACTGTCCAGGGACTCACACTCTGCAAACTCACTTTGGGCATTTGTGACCTTTTGTGTTCATTGCCCTCTGTTGCATGAAGAAGCTTTGTTGATGAGAGTTGAGAGATGATTAGCATTCTCTTTACCCCTTGTTCCACTATGTTCTATGACCCTTAGGTATGTACCTAGGAGAAGAATTTCTGGGTGGTTTACTTGGTCTATGTTGAACTTTGTTATGGTGGTGCACGCTTTTAATCCCAGCACTCGGGAAGCAGAGGCAGGTGGATCTCTGTAAGTTCAAGGCCAGCCTGGTCTACAGAGCATGTTCCAGGCCAGCTGGGACTAAAAGGGAGACCCTGTCTAAAAAAAAAAAGAAACCTACCAAACATTTCCAAAGTCCCTACACAGTTTTTTGCTTGGAGACAGGATATTTAGAAGGGGTGATTAAGTTAAAATAAGGCCATTAGTGCACACTTTAATCTAGCAAGACTGGTGACCTTAGAACAAAAGGAAGCTGCTGATCTGTGGAGAAAGAAACCTATTTGGAGACACAGAGAGGAGATAGTTATGTATAGGCTGAGGAATGAGGCCTGAAATAGATCCTTCCCTCACAGCCCCCAGAAGGAAGCAAATCTGTTAGCATCTTACTCTCAGGCTTATAGCCTTCATAACTATAAGAAAATAGACTTCTGTTGTTTATACCACCTACTATAATATTTTGATACAGAAGTTCTAGAGAACTAATGCAGTATTTCATTGCTTCCAGCAATGACATAAAATCCATGTTCATTATCTATTTAATATCCTTGAATCTTTCCTTGGTGAAGTATCTGCATCCTTTGTCAGCTTTTAAATTATATTACTTAACTTACTGTTATGGAAGTTCTTTTTAAAAATATATTTATATTGAATTTTTGGGGATTTCATACATTACAACTTAATCATATTTAGCTTCCCTCCCTTATCTGCACCCGCATAGCCTGCCCACAGGACTTCGTGCATTTTACCATATATGTGAAGGCCTAGTGAGTCCAGTTGATACCAACTGGATGTCACTTAGTGTGAGTTTATGTTTTACATATAAGTCCTATAAATTGTGTAAATATTTTCTCCTAATCTGTGACTTGTCTTTCTTGAGACTGGTGGTTTAAGACAGAGTCTCACACTGTAGCTCAGGTGGCCTGGAACTAGTAGTCCAGGTCTGCCTCAAGTTTGTGACAACCTTCATGTCTCAACGTCCCAAGTGCTAGGATTACAGGCGTGAGCCACCACACAGAGCTTTGACTACCCTTCTGTATTTGTAGCTTTATCTTTTAAAGGGCAGGTTTTCATTTTGATTAAGTCTAATTTATCAAAATATCTTATACTTTTAATGCGCTACTAAGAAGACTGGGAATTGGAAATATAGTTCATTGGTAAGAGCACTGGCTGCTCTTCCAGAGGACCCAGGTTCAGTTCACTCACATGGTAGCTAACAACCATCAGTAACTCCAATTTCAGTGGATCTGATGCCTCTTCTAACCTCCATGGGCATTGCATGCATGTAATGCTTTTACATACATGTAGGCAAAAGACTTATACAATTAAAAAAGTAAACTAGAGTTCCTGGCCAGTTTGGATTACAAAATAAGATCCTATCTAAGAAAAAAATGTATTTGGGGCTAGAGAGTAGACTCAGAGGTTAAGAGCACGTATTGTTCTTGCAGAGTACCCAGGATTTCCTACCTAGATGATTAAGCTTTTTGTAACAAAGAAAATTTTACTTTTCCTGTCCCTATGTTGACTTTTAATTCTTTCTTGTTTTGATGTGCTGACCAGTACATCCAGTATAGTGGTGAATAAGAGTGGTCAATGGGACATCTTTACCTTGTTTATAATATTAATTTTTATTAATTCATTTCTCTCTCTCTGTGTTTGTGTTTGTGTGTGTGTGTGTGTGTATGTGTGTTTGTATGTGTGCATAAGTGCCAAGGTGTGCAGGTGGAGGTCAAGGACGATTTGTGGGAATTGGTTCTCCCTTTCTACCACATGGATTCTGAGGATTGAACTCAGGTTCACAGACTTGGTGGTGGGTGCCTTTACATACGTGACCATCTCACCAGCCTTGTATATAATCTTACACAGTGTGTCCAGTCTTTCATTATTTAGTTAAATAATGTAGATTTTTGTAGATGTTGTGTATTAGGTTTAGTGTGTTGCATCCCATTAATAGTTTGCTAAGAGTTTTATCATTAATACATATAGAATTTTGTCAAAACCTTTATTCCACTTTTTAATTAGGTTGATTTTTTCGGTGTTTAGTTTTCTAAGTCCTTTATATATTCTAGAAACAAACCTTCTGTCAGAAGTATAGCTGTTAAAAATTTTCCCATTCTGAAGGTTGTTTCTGCACTCTAATGATGGCGTCCTTTGATGTACAGAGACTTTTTAGTTTTATGTGGTTCCATTTTTCAATCATTGGACTCAATGACTGCTGTAAGAGTCCTGTTTAGAAAGTCCTTTCATGGGCCCATAAGTTCCAATGTGTTCCCTACTTTCTCCTCTATCTGATTCAGGGTATTGGGTCTATGCTGAAGTCCTTGATTCATTTAGAGTTGAGTTCTGTGCATGGTGATAGGGATCTAGTTTCAGTCTTCTCCATGCTCTTATTCCGTCTGACCAGAACCATTTGTTTAACATGCTATCTTTTGTCCAGTGTATATTTTTGGCTCCCTTGTAAAATATCAGATGGAAGTAATGTGTGGATTTAAATATGCTTCCTCAATGTTTTTCCACTTATCACTGTTTCTGTTTTTACAACAGTACCACGTTGTTTTTATTGCTATAGCTCTGTAGTATAATTTGAGATCAGGAATGGTAATGCCACCAGAAGTTCTTTTATTTTTCAGGATTATTTTGGCTATAATGTTTTTTTTGTGTGTGTTTTCATATGAAATTTGATATTATTCTTCAATTTCTGTGAATAATTATGTTGGAATTTTAGTAGGTATTGCATTGAATTTATAGATTACTTTTGGTAGGATGGCCATTTTCATAATATTAATCCTAGTAATCCATGAGCATGGGAGGTCATTCCATCTTTTGGTATCTTCTTCAATTTATTTCTTCAATGTCTTAAAATTTTTATTGTACAAGTGCTTCACTTTATTTGTTATATTTATTCCAAGATATTTTATGACTTTTGAGGCTATCATGAATGGGATTATTTCCTGGATTTCTTTCTTGATATTTTTTTGTTGGTGTATAGGAAAACTACTTATTTAGGGGTATTAACTTTATATCATGCTATTTACTGAATGTATTTATCAGCTCTAAGAGTTTTCCGGTAGATTCTTTAGAGTATTTTTGTGATTAGAACCTTATCATCCACAAATAAAGATATTTTGAACCTCTGCATCTCTGGGATGAAGCCAACTTGATCATGATGGATTATCTGTTTTAGGTGTTCCTGAATTCAGTTTGTGAGTATTTTATTGAGAAATTTTGAATTTATATTCATTGGAGATTGGTCATCTATACTTTTATTTCTTGGGTCTTTGTCTTGCTTTGGTATTAGAGTAATACAGGCTTCACAAAAGGTCTTTGGGAGTATTCCTTCATTTTCTGTTTTACAGAATAATTCGAGGAGTATTGGTATTTATCTTCTTTGAAAGTTTATTAGATTGTTGCACTATTTCAATTTGGCCCTGGGCTCTTTTTAGTTGGCATGTTTTTAATTACTGTATCTCTCCCATTGGTTGTCATGGGTCTGTTTAAATTGATTTAATTTTGGTAGCCCATACATTTCTAGAAATGTATCCATTATTTTTAGAATTTCTAGTTCAGTGGAATATAGGTTTGTATTTATTTTTTTCAAGACAGGGTCTCTCTGTAGCCCCAGCTGTTCTGGAACTCACTCTGTAGACCAGGCTGGCCTTGAACTTACAAAGATACACCTGCCTCTGCCTCCCGAGCTAGAATTAAACATGTGTGCCACCATGCCTGGCTTGGAATATAGGTTTTTAAAGTATATCCTTATGGTTTTCTGAATTACCTCTGGGTCTCTGGTAATGTTTCCATTTTCATCTCTGAGTTTGTTAATTTTGATTCTCTCTCTCTCTCTCTCTCTCTCTCTCTCTCTCTCTCTCTCTCGGGCTAAAGTTTGTCAATCTTACTAATCTTTTCAAAGAACCAACTCTTCATTTCATTGATTCTTTGTATTGTTTTACATTTATATTTCATTAATTTCAGCCTTTATTTTATTTCTCTCCACATCTACTCTTTCTAACAGTTTTTGTCTAATTGAGTTTGCATGGGTCTGGTGCATTCTGTCACCATTGCTGTAAGTTCATAATGAGCAAGTTCCCAGGAGCTTGGAAAGCTGTTTTCTTGTGGTCATTCACCACCCCTGCTTTTTCCAGTCTTTCTGCCCCTTCTTCTGCAATGGTCCCTGAGTCCAATCCTATCCAGGGACACACACTTGGGAGTGTTTTATTCTCTATATTTTTACCATTTATCGCCTTTTGTGTTTATTACACTCTGTCGCATGAGTGAGGTTTGTTGATGGGAGTTGAGAGATGTATTAGTATTCTCTCTATTCCGTGTTCCACTATGTTTTGTGAGACTTAGGTGAAGAGGTTCCTTAGGGTATCCCTTAGGGCTGGGTATCTCACATACACATAGTCTCTCTGTTTGGCCAGTTGTAGAATTCTATGAGTTTCCATCTGTTAGGAAAGAAGCTTCTTTGATGAATGGTAACTGGTATACTTCTCTATTGAATATAGGGATCCATATTTAGTGTACACTAAGAAATTACATGTGTCTAGGAATGTGACAGATGTAGGGTTTTCTCTAAGATCTATGGCCTCTCTAGCCGTGTGTATTTTGGCTATGTTTACAGTGCCACACATGAGTTCCCTCTCACTGTGTCAGCTTTAAGTCCCATTAGATATCTGTTGATTACCTCCAAGATAAAAGTGCCACTACTGCATCAATTGTTTGCTGTGCCAGTCCTTGTTGTCCTTAATAGGCTTTAAAACTGGGGTTGGACCATTGATTGATTTTTCTCCCTTAGCAACTTGCATAGTGTCCTCCAAAACTATGGGATCTAGTTTTTGGTAAGGAAGCTTCCAGGTCAATTCCAGTTCTATTCCTCCAAGTCCTGTGTTCAAAGTATGTACTGTCTTCAGCAACAGGACATTGACTTCAAGTTCTTGGAGGTAACCAAGGGCTGTGGCAATAGCCTGTGTTATTTGGGGAGTGTCTTGGACTACCCTGATGAACAACCTGAAGGGAGGTTTCTCTTGTCTAGCACTGTGTTTCTTATTATATAGCCTTCAGCTATACATATAACTCTAGTTCTAGGGGATCCTATGATAGCTTCTGGCCTGCATGAGCTCTGTACAGCATGGATGCACTTATATGCCAGGTGTGGTGGTACACATCTTTAATCCCAGCACTCAAGAGACAGAGGCAGGCTGTGGCTACAGGGTGATCCTGTCTAAAACACACAGACACACACACACACACACACACACACACACACACACACACACACAGAGACAATCACCCCCCCCAAAAAAAACCTTTGATATTTGATGTTTCGTGCTTTATTTTCATTTGGTTCAAAATACTTCCTAATGTATTTTGCTTTTTTCTACTTATTAATTATATATAAACATGTCGTTTAGCTTCTAGGGATTAATCTTGATATTGTATTGACTTCTAATTTAATTCCTCTTGATCAGATAATCTATATATCTATCTGTCTGTCTGTCTGTTTGCTTGTTGTTTGTTTGTTTGTTTGAGACAGGGTCTCAAGTAGCCCAGTTTGGCCTCAATTTCACATCCTTAACTAAGGATGAACTTGAACTCCTGATCCTCCTGCCTCCATGTCTGAAATGCTAGGATTACAGATTTACATCACTATGGCCAGTTGAGTAAATATATTTTGAATAAAAGGAACCCTTTCAATTTTATTTAAACCTGTTTTGGGGCATTGTCTTAATCATGTCTTTTAATACTGTGTTGCTGATGCTTTGAAATCTTGGGTCCTTTCTGATTTTATAGAGATGACGTTTCCTAGGACTAGCTAGTTCCTACAGACAGCTTGCCAAGAGATAGTGCCTTTCATATGATAAACAACCAATCTGGAGCTCACACTGCCAATTGCCTATTTATTGAACTCTTATATTCCAGCCACTTCATCAACCTCTCGTCCAGAGCTAAGTATCTGACAAGGAAGAGACACCCTTTAAGCCTCAGAGCCCAAGAAAATTATTCAAACTAGCTCATCCTAAACCTGTAGTACCCTGCCTTGCCCATTTCTTCTCAGCAGGGAAAAGCTCAATAAAACCTTTTTCTAGCCAGGCGTGGTGGTGCACTCCTTTAATCCTAGCAGTTGGGAGGCAGAGGCAGGTGGATCTCTGTGAGTTCAAGGCCAGCCTGGTCTATATAGCAAGTTCCAGGCCAGCTGAGACTAAAGGGATACCCTGTCTCAAAAAGACCAAAAAANGCTTTGAAATCTTGGGTCCTTTCTGATTTTATAGAGATGACGTTTCCTAGGACTAGCTAGTTCCTACAGACAGCTTGCCAAGAGATAGTGCCTTTCATATGATAAACAACCAATCTGGAGCTCACACTGCCAATTGCCTATTTATTGAACTCTTATATTCCAGCCACTTCATCAACCTCTCGTCCAGAGCTAAGTATCTGACAAGGAAGAGACACCCTTTAAGCCTCAGAGCCCAAGAAAATTATTCAAACTAGCTCATAAAGTATAGATACCGCTTGCCCATTTTCTCAGCATGGGAAAGCTTCAATAAACCTTTTTCTGCAGCGGATGGTGCAACTCCTATCCTAGCAGATTGGGCAGGGCAGAGCAGTTGGATCTCTGTGAGTTCAAGGCCAGCTTGGCTACTATAGCAAGTTCCAGGCCAGCTAGACTAAAGGTGGATACCCTGGCTCAAAAAAGAAAAACAAAAAAAAAAAAAAAAAAAAAAAGAAACCCAAAAAACAAAAACAAAAACAAAAAACAAAACACAAAAAACAAAAAAAAAACTTCTTGTCTACACTTCCCATTTCCTTCTGCCTACTCCCCTGTCTTGATGCTTCCCTGTGTTGTCCCTGTGCCATGTTGTACCTCCTCCTGAGAATCTGTGAGTTAACTAAATATTGTTTCAATGGAATCTTTTCCTGGTATTTGGACCTCAAAATACCTGGATAATAATAAGACTGATATTCTCCGATAGGCTAGAATAGGGGCTGTCTTCTTAAATGGATAGCCATTGTAAAGCTGAATTTTTTAAACTGTCAACTAGATCAAGTTAGTGGTCAGTGTTGGTTAGTTTTATATTTTTATTCATTTTATTTGCCTTAGTCCTAGTAACTATTGAGGGAAATATGTTGAAATTCCTAACCGTAATTGTGGACTTTGCTAGTTTTTCCTCTCAGGACTATAAGTTTTTTCTTTTTTTTTTTCTTTTTGAGACAGGGTCTCCCTGTAGCCCCAGCTATCCTGGAACTCACTTTGTAGACCAGGCTGGCCTTGAACTCACAAAGATCCTCCTGCCTCTGCCTCTTGAGTGCTAAGATTAAAGGCGTGGGCCACCACACCCGGCAGGATTGTAAATTTTTACTTCCTGCATTTTAAATTTATTTTATCAGGTTTTAAATTATTAAGATTACATCTGGATGAACTGTTCCTTTAACAATTGTGAAAACAATCAACTACTACACTTTACTTTAAAGTCATTTGCTATTAACTCAGTAACTCTACTCATTATTCTGCCTTTTCCCGGCCTGGTCTCTCTCTAGCCTAGATACAGTTTCTAGATGCATATGTCTATACTACTACATAGGTGAATATTTGACAAGAACCCTGGAAATCTTTAGAGCCTTCTCTGCGAGTAGACTTTTTTGTGATCCTCTGTTCACTCTACTTTGGCTAGCTTTTACCCGAATACCTCGAAACTCTCCTTATATCAGAGAAACTCCCAGGCAGAACTGGTTCTATAATTGCAGGGCCCAGAACAAATTAAAATGCAAAGGCTTTGTTCATAGACAAGTTAAAGAATTCCAAAACAGTGACAGCTAAGCATTAACACAAACCTGGAGTTTTTCTGGAGACCTGTATGAATAGACAACTATGTAGCTGACTTTGCTACTGAGTTCTATTTGGACTCCTTCCTGATGGAGTAATACAATATTTTTTTTAATTTTTTTTTAATTAATTTTATTTATTTCTGTATGTGTATGAATGTACTGTCTGCATGCAAGTCTGTGCACCCGTGTCGTGCAATGCCGCGGAGGTCAGAAGAGGGTCTCGGATTCCCCTGGAACTGGAGTTCTCCCGGAATTGGAGTTTCAGACGGTTCTCGGCCGCCATGTGGGTGCTGGGAATCGAACCCGGGTCCTCTGCAAGAGCGGTCGGCGCTCTTAACCGCTAGGCCATCTCTCCAGCCCCCGGAGTAATACAATATTAACATTTAGTATAATCCTACAATGTGGTTGATGCATAACACATACAAAAATACTTCCTCTTTTTCTTTACAAGGCCACTGAGGAGAAAAGATATTATAGTAAAAAGTTAAGCAGTAACATGAGAAATTACCATATTGAAAGACAAGAGAGAGGTAGGTGTTCGGGCGTTGATATGGATTAAAGATGTAGGACTTGAGATGGACTGGAAGGGAAGACAGGATTTAGTGGAATGTAAAGTAGATGTGAAGGTGAAAAATGACATTTATCATGTCAGGCATATCAATAATCTAACATCCAAAATAAAGCATTAACATTTGAAGTAAAAGAAGGTACTACAGTCTCAATTTACAGACAGGAAAATTTGGTAATAAGGAAGACTGAGAGACTGCTTGGACTCATGTGTCTAATGCAAAGATTGCACAGGTAATAAATGACCAAGTGGAGAATGAGAGTTAACATAATTTGCCTTGTTTCCAATTCAGCACCCTACTAGCAAGGGCAGCGCTAGCAAAATTTGGAGGTGAAAGGTTGGAGCGGCTCAGTAGTTAAGAACACTTGCTGGGTGAGCATGAGGGTCAGTGTATGGTTCCTAGCATCCATGTTACAAGCTGAGCATGATCCTAGCCAGGCTGTAACCCCAGTATAGAGAATGGTAGAGACGATAGGATAGCTGAGACTGGCTGGCTGCCAGACCATGTAGAAAATGCAAGCTCCAGTTCCACCAAGAGATCCTGCCTCAAAAAGGAACAAGGGGGAAGCGACAGAGGGGGGACACCAAATACCCTCCTCTGGCTTTGACACACATGTGTGCATACACCATACATGTGTACATACGTGTGTACATATGTACATATATACACATTCACACACTCACATATATACACAAAAAGTGGAGGTGAGAATCAGTAAGTCACTTTGGTGTTGTCAAGTAAGACAGGGTTAGGTGGATCAGAGGGCAAGTACTCAAGAGTCTATGATCTTCTAAGGTTACACGGCTTCAGGTCAGATTATAAAAATCATCAAATAGCTGGGTGTGGTGGCACAAGTCTTTAATCCCAGCACTCCGGAGGCAGAGGCAGGCAGAACTCTGTGAGTTCAAAACCAGCCTGGTCTACAGATCAAGTTTCAGGCCAGCTGGGGCTACACAGAGACCCTGTCTCAAAAAGACCAAAAACAATCTTCAAATAACAGGATTGAAATTTAGTCTTTTCTTTATGAGTAAGGGCAACTGAGAGTAAAAACTTTTAAAAAATTTCTTTCCAAAATATATTATATAAATATGGAATGACGGTTAAGAGTAAATCCTTGAAACTATGGATATCTTTTGGCATGAATGTGTCAAGGGCGAAGGCCACTTATCTAGTCAACAAGTACAGAGATAACAGATTCTATTGCCCAACAACCTTTTATCTTCTACATTTATATCTTAAGAAACTCTAAGTCCAGTTCCTTCTTTTCATGAATACTTCATTTTTCTCCTCTGAATAGCAGCTTCTGTTTTGTAGATTACTCTTGTTCTATTCTTCATTTTGGCTTTATAAAATGAACATCTGGAATTTTCCTGGATTGTTATATTCTTGAAATAAAATTCTATTAAAAGATTTGTTGTGGCTCAAAAGACAGTTTATTGTTTTCTTTCAAATTGGTGGAAAATATCATTGTCATAAAGAAATTTAGGATTTTAATCCCAGTTTAAGCCTTTCAGTTGTCAAATATAATATAGTCATGTCAATACAAAATTCATCAAGTATTTATGTAGAAAAAGCTTTCTTGACTATAATATTAAACTAGATGGGTATTGCCATCATTTTAAGAGTGAATCATTGGGAAAACTATTAGTCCACTTAGAAATGAAAATTCCTTAGAAGCTCCATCTGCCATTAAAATGCCTGAAATGCTTGCTTTTGAAAGGGTCTGATAAGAAGTTTTGCAGAGTTGCAATTAGTTCCTATGATTGCCTAATATTTCATGGGAGAAATCTAGCTCTTTATGTTATGTCTCACATGCAGCCTGCTACACAGTAGGATCCAAATATTAATTCCTACCTTTTACCCCATGGATATGAAAAATTCATTTCAAGGTTCAAATCTCCCTGGCAGCTTGTGTTCTGGGTATTTCTTTATTTCTCATTAAAAAGTGGAATGTAGGGGCTGGCAAGATGGCTCAGGGGGCAAAAGTGCTTGCCACACAAGCTTGATGATTTGTTTGATACCCAGAACCCACATAAAGGTGGAAAATGAGAACTGATTCCACCAAGTTGTCCTCTGACCTCTATACACATGCCATAACATGAGCAATCCCTGCCCACATCCCACATAATAATAAATAAAAAATAAATAAAAGGTGAGATATTTAGTAGCACTACTCCTTATTTACTAGTTCTAACACTGTCCGTGGATACTTGCAACATGGATAAGAATATAATATACTGTATATAGTAGTGATATGATATATACTGTGCTATATATATACATATATATATATATATGTTTGTCAAAGTCAAGAGGCAGGAAGGTCCACTCTGCCCACCATGAAGCCATGGCAAGAGTAGGCAATGATAGCTCTGAACTAATACAATAAATAATTTGGAAGATTCTAGTAGTCTCTTCTCAGACATTAGGAATACATTCAAAGAACCTCTCCAAAGCACATCTGAAACTGAACACTGTATAGACTATGTTTTCCTCTTCTACATACATACCAATGATAAAGTTTCATTTGTATATTAAGCACTTAAGATTTTTGTCATGGTGCTCATAATGACAATTTAAAAATTTCATAAAATATTTCTGATGGCTGAGAAACATCTTAAAAATGTTCAACATCATTAATAATTAAGGAAATGCAAATTTAAACCACTCTCAGATATCAGATCACTCTGATACGACTGGCTAAGATCAAGAAAATAAAAGACACCAAATGCTGGAGAGGTTGTGGGGAAAGGGGAACACTTATTCACTGCTGGTGAGAATGTAAACTTGCACAACCATTATGGAAAGCAGTGTGGAGGATCCTTAAAAGACTCAAAATGAGCCTAACACCTGACCCAGTCATACCACTTCAGTCCCAGTAAAACAAATGGTGAATGGTTTCCCTCATTTGTGATTGCTAACACCAAATTCCCAGTTGAAAGGCAAGCTAAACAATATTATTGTTATATTTCTGTTTATCTGAAAGCAACTATGTTGTTTTAATGAAAATCTCTCAATGGGCTCTAGAATCCACCTACCACTTATTTTCAGACTCTGTAATTACTGTATATGGGTGGAAAGTATGTACCATATTTTTTTTAAAGGGTGGGGATGCCGGGGAACAAAATGTACCCATATTTTAAAGTAATATAAAATTAATGGAGGAAAATGTGAATTCCTAAACATAAAAAAGACTGAGAGAAAGATGCAGGACAGTTATGGCAGAGTGCATGATCTGGGGTGGGGTGGGGAGAAGGGAAAGGGGAATATGTCTAAAATGGACTGAAAAATGATGTCTGAAATACACAAAACATCAATAAAAGCATTAGCAAGATAAAAAATTCTGAACTTTATTATTAGTGTGTCTGGACTAAAGTTGACTAAATTAAGCAAATACTTAGTAGTATAATTGATGGGTCACAGGATAGATGCATATTCAACTTTACTAAAACTGCAAAAACAGGTTTCCAAAGTGGTAGTACCTGTTCATGCACCTACTAGTGACTATGGGAGTTCTAATTGCTCTAGCCTTGTCAATACTTAACATTGTCAGACATTTTTTAAAAAAAGATTTATTTTTATTTTTATGTGTATGAGTGTTTTGTCTACATGTATGTAAGTGCACCCATGTCATGCAATGTCCACAGATGCCAGAAGAGGGCATTGGATTCTCTGGAACTGGAATTAAGGACAGGTGTTAGTTGCCACGTGGTTGCTGGAAACTGAATCCAGATCCTCCAGCAAGAGCAGCAAGTGCTCTTAACCACTAAACCATCTCTCCAGGCTCTGGTTATTTTTATTTTATCCATGCTGGTGAGTTCCAATCAGAATTTAATTTTTTCCTGCTTTTTGGTGACACAAGATCAAACTTTCTCTACCACTGAGTTATGTGCCCAGCTCACCTATCATGTTTTGGCACAAAAGATACCTAAATCTGAATGCAGAAAATTGAGAAAACATATCAGTTTTCCATCAAGTGCTCAAGTTTCTCCAAAAGAATGAAAAATCCCTAAACATGAAAAAAAAAAAAAAACGACAAACCAATTAAAAACTGGGACAAGGAACTAACCAGAGAGTTGTCAGAACATGAAATGCAAATGGATGAGAAATAGTTTTTAAAGGTGTTCAACATCTTTAATCATCAGGGAATGCAAATTAAAACTACCTTGTGATTTCATCTTACTCCAGTCAGAATGACTAAGAATCAAAAAACAATGACAAATGCTGGCTAGAATGTGGGAAGGGGGAACACTTATTCACTACTGGTGGGATTGAAAGGTGGTACGACCACTGTGGAAATCAGTGTGGAGGTTCCTGAAAAATCTAGAAATAAATCTACCACAGGATCCAGCCGTACCATTCTTAGACATGTTCCCAAAGGGATCTATATCTTACTGCAGAGATACATGCTCATTCATGTTCATTGTTGCTTTGTTCACAATATCCAGGAAGTAGAAATAGCTTAGATGTCCATCAAGTAATATGGTACATTTATAGAGTGGGATATTATTCAGCTGTTAAGAGAAACTAAATTATGAAATGGTTAGGTAAATGGATAGAACTGGAAACAATCATGTGGAGTGAGGTAACCCAGACCTAGAAAGACAAATATAGCTTCCTATCTCTCTCATATATGGATGCTAGCTGTGATTCTTTAAATATGTTTCAATGGGAAAATCCATAGAGGCAAGGAAACTAGTAAAGAGCCAAAGGATTGGGGAGCTTCATGAGAAAGAGATGGAATGCAGTGGTATAGATGGGGAGATAAGAATAGTGGAATAGGAAGAGTTAAGTGGGTTGGAGAATGAGAGTGCAGGGTAGAAGAAGGAGTATGGGGAGGGATAATTAACACTATAGGCCGTTTGAAAAAGTCATATGGAAATTTACCAATGCAGAATCTTCTTGAATATATATACATATTACAATATAAAAATTAGATGGTGTTACCCTAAAATGGGGATAATGCCCCTATCAAACACCATAGGCTAACAATTTAAAAAGCTCTGTGTGAGGAATGGACTCCTTCTTTTGGAATTATCATAGGGGTCCCATAGACCCACAACAGTACTGGCTATTGTCATTGCTCTTGGCTTGGTGACCCTCCAGAACTTGACAGTAAGACCCTATTGGTGAAGACACTACATATGTGGGTCATAGAACAAACATGGAGAAATCAAGCTGGTACTGACCTGGATGTTTCATCCCTAATGGTTAGCTTTCATAGTACTGGAAGGTGTTATGCATGCTACCAGAAGATAATTAATCACCAGTATTATCCGTCTGTGAACTCTGTGAGGTACAATAACAACTGACCTAGCAGGATATACTCATGGTGCAATAATGAGACAAGTATCACAGGAGTAACGAACTACTTTCTGACTGGCACTGTTATTAGAGCCAAGAATCTGTAGCTAGACAGGTCACAGGCAATAGGGTAGAATCTGCTACTATTCTTCTAAATGGACATTGTATTAAACCAACTCTTAATGAATTATTGTTTTTTTATTTTATTATTTTTTATGTGTATGAGTGTACTGTCTGAATGAGGAGGACATGGGAGAAGGGTCTGAATATGATCAAAATACGTTTTATGAAATTCTGAAAGAATCAACACAAATATTATTTAAAAGGTTAGATTTAAAACTCCTCCCAAAATATTTAAAATTTATTTATTTATTTATTTATTTATTTTTTTTTGGTCTTTTTGAGACAGGGTCTCCCTGTAGCACCAGCTGTCCTGGAACTCACTCTGTAGACCAGGCTGGCCTTGAACTCACAAAGATCCGCCTGCCTCTGCCTCCCAAGTGCTAGGATTAAAGGCGTGCGCCACCACGCCCGGCAATTTAAAAGAAACAAAATAGATTATTTCTTGCAGAAGACAATTTCTTGAAAAAAAATACCAACATGTATCATGATCATATAAAAACACCAACATGTATCATGATCATATAAAAATACCAACATGTATCATGATAGTATAAAGCAGTACATCATGATTATAGCTAAGAAAGTAAGTATGGAAACCCCCAGAGAAAATAACTATCGGGGCTGGAGAGATGGCTTAGTGGTTAGGAGCGCCGACTGCTCTTGCAGAGGACCCGGGTTCGATCCCCAGTACCCACATGGCAGCTGAGAACCATCTGTAATTCCAATTCCAGGAGAACTCCAGTTCCAGGGGAATCCGACGCCCTCTTCTGACCTCCGCAGCATTGCATGACACGGGTGCACAGACCTACATGCAGACAATACATTCATACACATAAATAAAGTAAAATAAAATAAAAAATTAAAAAAAACATTTAAAAAAGAAAATAACTATCACTTGATTTGTTATATTGGGGAATATATCCTTGCATCTTTTTTCTTTTGTATGACTCATTATATATGAATATATATATGTATGTATGACTTGGAATCATGTTTTATATGCATAGAATTGACTTTCTAGGTATATACTATATTATAAATATTTTAACCAAATTATTTAAAAGAATTTTAATGGTGTCACAGGTGGTGGTGCATGCCTTTAATCCCAGCACTCGGGAGGCAAAGGGAGGCAAATCCCTGTGAGATGGAGGTCATCATGGTCTACATAGTGAGTCCAGGCTGCAGGAAGACCCTGCCTCAAAAATACAAAAAAAAATTAATGACTAGATATATCCCATAATATCAGCATGTTAAAATTTAATCAATGATCTACTTTGGGGTTGGTTGTTCTACTTTTTGTTTTAATATTGTAAACAATGCTGTGATAAACTTCTTTGTACAAAAGTATTCCTTGCTGATGGATTTATTAGAATAAACGTCTAGATTTCTGGATTGAAGGTGATGAGTAGCTTTAAGGGTTGTGATACACTATTACCAGCTGGTAGAAAAGCTACCATATTTCCAACAAGAAGTGTCTGGGGCTCATTTTGTATTTTACCACTAATGGATATAATCCCTTAAAAACATGTTTTTTTTTTTTTAATCTGGGCATAGTGGAGCATGCCTTTAATCCCAGCACTGGGTAGACAAAGGCAGGTGGATCTCTGGTGAGACCATGGCCAGACTGGTCTACATAGCCAGTTCCAGGCCTGTGTGAGCAACAGTGAGACCTTGTCTCAAAAAGACCCAAACCCCCAAATAAAACAACAACAAAAGACCACCATAACAACAAGATCAACAAAATATGTTTCTTTTTTTTTTTAGTTACATACTTCTGAAAACATGTGTCTGCTGAAAGAAACAAGAATCAGGCACTGTCGTAAAACAATAGTGATAAATTTGAAAAAGGTATTATTCACAGCATTGACACTGCATTGGTTTATGCTTGCTACCAGTTGATGTTAGGGCTTACATGTGGGATCTGGTTAGTTTTGATACATTCTTTAGGTATTTATTTTATATTATATCTCATAATTTGATTTTGATAAGCAAATCATCAAACCCACCAACACAGACATAAAGATGTTGGTGAAGCAGTCAACACCCAGTTCACTCATTTGTCACCTTTCCTAGTTTTATCAGTCTCAGAATTAGCCAGTTTCCACATTCACTGGAGCTTTGGAAGCAAGCAGCTTTCAAAGACCTTTCACTTNGCTTTGAAATCTTGGGTCCTTTCTGATTTTATAGAGATGACGTTTCCTAGGACTAGCTAGTTCCTACAGACAGCTTGCCAAGAGATAGTGCCTTTCATATGATAAACAACCAATCTGGAGCTCACACTGCCAATTGCCTATTTATTGAACTCTTATATTCCAGCCACTTCATCAACCTCTCGTCCAGAGCTAAGTATCTGACAAGGAAGAGACACCCTTTAAGCCTCAGAGCCCAAGAAAATTATTCAAACTAGCTCATAAAGTATAGATACCGCTTGCCCATTTTCTCAGCATGGGAAAGCTTCAATAAACCTTTTTCTGCAGCGGATGGTGCAACTCCTATCCTAGCAGATTGGGCAGGGCAGAGCAGTTGGATCTCTGTGAGTTCAAGGCCAGCTTGGCTACTATAGCAAGTTCCAGGCCAGCTAGACTAAAGGTGGATACCCTGGCTCAAAAAAGAACAAAAAAAAAAAACAAAAAAAAATAAAGAAAAACCCCAAAAACAAAAACAAAAACAAAAAACAAAAACACAAAAAACAAAAAAAAAAACTTCTTGCACATCATTCCCCATCTATCTGCCTACTCCCGTGGTCTTGATGCTTCCTGTGTTGTCCTTGCATGTGTGTTAACCTCCTCCTGATGAACTGGATGATGTTAATCAAACTTGTCAATGGAATCTTTTCCTGTATTTTGACCTCAAAATATGTGATAAAATGTAAGACTGATATTCTCCGCTTAGGCCTAGAATGGGGGCTGTCTTCTTAAGACCTGGCATAGGCCATTAAGCTGAATTTTTCGTAAAACTGTCAACTATCAGCTAGGAGTAGTGCCACGTCATTGTTAAGTTTTATATTTTTATTCATTTATGTGCCTATGTCCGTCAGAACGTATTGAGGGAAATATGTTGAAATTCCTAACCGTAATTGTGGACTTTGCTAGTTTTTCCTCTCAGGACTATAAGTTTTTTCTTTTTTTTTCTTTTTGAGCACAGGGTCTCCCTGTTCTGCCCCAGCTATCCTGGAACTCCACTTTGTAGACCAGGCTGGCTGCTTGATGCTTGAACCACAAAGATCCTCCTGCCTCTTTGCTCTTGAGTGCTAAGATTAAAAGGCGTGGGCCACCACACTCGGCAGATTGTAAATTTACTTCCTGCATTTTTAAATTTATTTTATCAGGTTTTAATTATAAGATTACATCTGGATGAACTGTTCCTTTAACAATTGTGAAAACAATCAACTACTACACTTTACTTAAAGTCATTTGCTATTAAGCTCAGTAACTGCTAGCTCATTATTCCCTATTCGCCGGCACTGGTCTCTGCTCTAGCCTAGATACAGTTCAGATGCATATGTCTATACTACTACAATAGGTGAATATTTGACAAGAAACCCTGGAAATTCTTTGAGCCTTCTCTGCGATAGGACTTGTCTATTGTGATCCTCTGTCACTCTACTTGGCTATGCTTTACCCGAATATCTCGAAACTCTCCTCTATATCAGAGAAAAACTCCCAGGCAGAACTGGTTCTATAATTGCAATGCGGCCCAAGGAACAAATTAAAATGCAAAGGCTTTGTTCATAGACAAGTTAAAGAATTCCAAAACAGTGACAGCTAAGCATTAACACAAACCTGAGTTTTTCTGGGAGACCTGTATGAATAACAACTATGGTAGCTGCACTTTGCTAATGAGTTCCTATTTGGACTCCTGTCCTGATGGAGACATACCATATTTAATTTTTTTATTATTTATATATTTTGTTGTTAATGCTGATGAGTCTATAGTCTTCTACTCTGATTGATGCCCGCGAAATCGATCCAAAATGCTGGTACTCCAAGTCGGATTAGTATCAGAGTCTCAGCCGCTGAGCTGGCACAGTTCTGCTGCAAGTCTGTGCAGCAGCTCGCTGCTACAGTTCCATCTCTCCAGCCCACCGATGAAGATCAGTACTCGTAAACTGAAACTTGATGTGTGCTACGATACATCCTTCCTTCTTAAGGCGAACTGAGAGTTCTCGGATGGAAAAGTCAGTACGTTTCTCGACAGGGGTGTGAAGATCAACCAGGTCTCTGCTAACCACGTCGGCGGCTTAAGTAGCCCTTCTCCACCCCCGGATAGTCAATCATAAATTTGATAATCCTACATGGTATCGCACACTACAAACTCCCTTCGTCAAGCTCTGCGTCTGACTGAGTCCGAGTGAATTAGATTCATGTAAAATGGTCCCCTTTAAGCAATACCATGGAAATTACCATATGAAAGCATGACGAGGATTCGGAGCATATGATTAATGTAGGACGAATGACTGCAAGGTGAATGACAGGATAGCGAGAATGTAAAGTCACGATGTGAACGAGTTGAAGAAAAATGACATTTATCATGTCAGGCATATCAATAATCTAACATCCAAAATAAACAGCTATAACTTTGAATATGTTAAAATGAGTAGGTTACTACAGTCTCAATACAAGACAGAAGAAAATTTAGGGGGGTAATAAGGAGAGACATGAGAGACTGCTTGGAACTCAGTTAGTGTCTAATGCAAAGATTGCACAGTAAAAATGGACCAAGTGGAGATATGAGTTAACAAATTGCTTGTCAAGACCATTCAAGTTTCGCGTCACATTGGTGTAAGTTTTACTGCGAGGCCGTCAGTGCTTAAACACTTCATGGTGCTTTAGCGTTTGTCGCACCCTTATTTCCTCAGCTAACATCCTCTTTACAAAGAGAGCAGGTCGTTACTAGGAACCCTATTTTAGGAGTATATGGCTTTAACCGGACGTCAGATAGTGAGAAGGAGCTGTGCGCAGCTAGGAGCGCAAGAGTCCTCCCAAGATCCGCTAAGGAGGTGGTAAGCGACACTGCCCCTAGGGGTGAGCATGAGGTCATACCGTGCCTACTGGTTCCTAGCATCATTTACCGAACTGACCATATCTATGCAGGTGTTACCAATACGATGGTAAACATATAGCTAGATCGGCTCAGCACCATGTAGAACATCACAGCTCCAGTATCCACCAAAATAGTGCTATAAAGGAAAAGGCGGGATCAGTAAGTCACTCGATCGATGGGTTCAGAGGACACCAAATAGAAGCCCTCCTGCGTGGTATATGACACCAGTGTGCATATACTCAACAGATGTACATTTAGATAATGTGTCATATGCGTCTACACGGTTCATGGATTCATCCAGCGACTGTCATAATATACAAAAAAAGTGGCCAAGTACAGCAATGCAGTAACCTTGTGTATTCATAGAAGTTTCGTCACTGAGGGCAGACTCAAGCATCACTCTAGTACACGGCGGCAGATATCTCAATGTGGGTTGGTGGAAACAAAAGTCTGAATCCAGCACCCAGGAGGGCGAGCGAAACAGCGAAAAAACTCGTGAGTTTCACTAAACCAGGCCTGGCTCGATAACAGATACCAAGTTTCAGGCGCAACTGGGGCTACCAGACGACCCTGTCTCAAATAAGACCAAAAAAAATACTTCAAATAACAGGATTGAAATGTATGTCTTTTCTTTGATGACAGTAAGGGCAACTGAGAGTAAAACTTTTAAAAAAATTTCTTTCCGAAACTATATTATATAAATATAGAATGGCCCAAACGGCGCTTCAAGAGTAAATCCTTGAAACTATGGATATCTTTTGGCATGAATGTGTCAAGGGCGAAGGCCACTTATCTAGTCAACAAGTACAGAGATAACAGATTCTATTGCCCAACAACCTTTTATCTTCTACATTTATATCTTAAGAAACTCTAAGTCCAGTTCCTTCTTTTCATGAATACTTCATTTTTCTCCTCTGAATAGCAGCTTCTGTTTTGTAGATTACTCTTGTTCTATTCTTCATTTTGGCTTTATAAAATGAACATCTGGAATTTTCCTGGATTGTTATATTCTTGAAATAAAATTCTATTAAAAGATTTGTTGTGGCTCAAAAGACAGTTTATTTTTTCTTTCAAATTGTGGAAAATATCATTGTCATAAAGGAAATTTAGGATTTTAATCCCAGTTTAAGCCTTTCAGTTGTCAAATATAATATAGTCATGTCAATACAAAATTCATCAAGTATTTATGTAGAAAAAGCTTTCTTGACTATAATATTAAACTAGATGGGTATTGCCATCATTTTAAGAGTGAATCATTGGGAACAAACATAGTCCACCTTAGAAATGAAAATTCCTTAGAAGGCTCCATCTCATTAAAATGCCGAAAGCTTGCTTTTGAAAGGGTCTGATAAAGAAGTTTTGCAGAGTGCAATTCGTTCCTATGATTGCCTAAATTTCATGGGAGAAATTAAGCTAGCTCTTTATGTTATGTCTTCACATGCGCCTGCTACACAGTAGGTCCAAACTATTAATTCCTACCTTTACCCCATGGATATGAAAAATTCATATTCAAGGTTCAAATCTTCCCTTGGCAGCTTGTTGTTCGGGTATTTCTTTATTTCTCATTAAAAAGTGGAATTGTAGGGGCTGGCAAGATGGCTCAGGGGGCAAAAGTGCTTGCCACACAGCTGATGCTTTGTTGATACCCAGAAACCACATAAAGGTGAAAGAGAAATGAATCACCAAGTCTGTCCTCTACCCTATACACATGCGCTATAAACATGGGGCACATCGCAAGCTCAGACCACATCACCACATATAATAAATAAAAAATAATCAAAAAGATGCGAGATTATTTAGTACACACTACTCCTCTATTTACTAGTTCAACACTGTCCGTGATACTTGCAACATGATAAAATATACATATACTGTATCATAAGTGAGTTGATATGATATCATATCTGCTGCTATATATTATACATATGATATATATCATGTTTGTCATAAAGTCAAAGAGGCCGGAAGGTCCACTCTGCCCACCATGAAGCCATGGCAAGAGTAGGCAATGATAGCTCTGAACTAATACAATAAATAATTTGGAAGATTCTAGTAGTCTCTTCTCAGACATTAGGAATACATTCAAAGAACCTCTCCAACAGCACTATCTGAAACTGAACACTAGTATAGACGTATGTTTTCCTCTTCTTACATACCATACCAATGGATAAAGTTCATTGATATGTAAGCACTTAAGACATGTTTGTCATGGTGCTCATAATGACCACATTTTATAATTTCATAAAAATTATTTCTGAAAAATTGCTTGAAAACAAAATTTAAAAAATGTTCAACACCCATTAATTAATTAAGGAAATGCAAATTAAAACCACTCTCAGAGATATCGAGATCTCACTCTATATACGATGGTCTAAGATCAAGAAAATAAAAAGAACCAACAATGCGGAGATTGTAGGGAAGGGGAACACTCATCTACTGCGTGGAATGTAAAATCATCGTTAACCATTATGGAAAGCAGGTGGGAGGATCCTAAAGGGACTAAATGAGCCTAACACCGAGCCCAGTCATACCACTTCAGTCCCGAGTAAAACAAATGGCTGAATGGTTATCCTCATTGTGATTGCTAACACCAAATCCCAGTTTGAACAGGCAAGCTAAACAATATTCTATTGCTTATCATTTCTGTTTATCTGAAGCAACTATATGTTGTTTTAATGAAAATCTCTCAATGGGCTCTGAATCCATCTTACCACTTATTTTCCGGACTCTGTAATTACTGTATTATGGTGGAAAGCTCATGTACCATATTTTTTTTAAAGGGTGGGGATGCCGGGGAACAAAATGTACCATATTTTAAAGTAATATAAAATTAATGCGGAAAATGTGAATCCTAAACCGTAAAAAAGACTGAGGAAAGGCAGTGACAGTGTATGGCAGATGCATAGATCCTTGGGGTTGGGTGAGGGAGCCAATGGCGGAAAAGGGGAATATTGTCTAAAGAGGACTGAAAAGATGTCTGAAATACACAAAACATCATTAATAAATCGCAAATTATGCAAAAAAAACACTTGATCTGAACACTTTATATTACAGTTCAGTGGTGCTAGGTGACCCTAGGACGAAGCACTTACAAGTTTACTAAAAGTAAGCTACTATGCTATAATTGATGGGTCACAGGATAGATGCATATTCAACTTTACTAAAACTGCAAAAACAGTTTCCAAAGTGGTAGTCCTGTTCATGCACCTACTAGTGACTATGGGAGTTCTAATTGCTCTAAAGCCTTGTTCAATACTCTTAACATTTCGAGACATTTTTCTTAACAAAACAGATTTCTTTTTATTTTATATGTGTATGAGTGTTCTTTGTCTACATTGTATGTAAGTTCGCACCCATGTTCATGCACATGTTCACTCAGGATGCCAGAAGGAGGCGGCAATGGATTCTCTGAGAAACTGGAATTTAAGGACATGGTGTTAGTGCCACTGTGGGTTGCTGGAAACTGAATCCAGGATACCTCCTAGCAAGAGCAGCATGACTCTTAAGCCACTAAACCATCTCTCCAGGCTCTCGGTTATTTTTTATTTTATCCAGTGCCTGGTGAGTTCCAAATACTAGAATTTAATTTTCCTGCTTTTTGGTGACACAAGATTCAAACTTTCTCTACCACTGAGTTATGTGCCCAGCTCACCCTATCATGGTTTTGGCACAAAAGATACCTAATCCTGAATGCAAAAAGTTTGAGAAAACATCAACTCAGTTTTCATCAAGTGCTGCCAAGTTTCTCCAACAAGAATGCAAAAATCCCTAAAACATGAAAAAACAAAAAAACAATACGAAACCCCAATTAAAAACTGGGACACAAGGACACTAACTAGAGAGTTCGATCAGAACAGAAAGCAAATGGGCCATATGATAGTCTTTTAATAGGTGTTCAGACATCTTTTACATCATCAGGAATGCAAATTAACGAAACTTACCTTGTGGATTTCGCTTCTTAGCTCCAGTCAGAATGACTAAGAATCAAAAAAATGACAAATCTGGCTAGAATGTGGGCAAGTGGGGAACACGTTATTCACTACTGGTGGGATTGAAAGGTGGTACGACCCACTGTGGAAAATCCAGTTGTGGAGGTTCCTGAAAAACAATCTAGCAAATAAATCTACCACAGGATCCAGCGGTCCGATTCTTCAGGACATCGTTCACTCAACAAGGACTATATCTCACTGCAGACTCGCATACATCGCTCATCATGGTATACATGTCTGCTCTAGTCCACAATAATCCAGGAAGTAGAAAAGCCTTAGATGTCCATCAAGCTAATATGGTACACTTTATAGCATGGATGATCACTCTATTCAGCTGTTAAGAGAAACAAGATTATGGAAATTGGTTTAGGTAAATGGATTAGAAACTGGACAACCAATCATGTGGAACGTGCATGGTCAACCCCAGCCTAGGAAGAAAATATCAGCTGTCCCATTCTCTCTCATATATGGATGCTAGCTGCTGATTCTTTAAATAATCGTTTCCGATTGCGGAAAAATCACAGTAGCCAGGAAAACTAGTAAAAGAGCCAAGAGATTGGGGGCTCGCATGAGAAACAGAGAATGCGATATGACTAGTCGGTATGCAAGGGAGTAGACATCAGATGGAAAATAGACAGAGTTAAGTGGGCTTGGTAGCAATGGAGGAGTGCAGGGTGAAGAAGGAAGTATGGGGCGGGCATAAAATAACACTATAGCCGTTTGAAAAAGTCATATGGAAATTTAGCCAATGCAGAATCTTCTAATATATATACATATTAGCAATGATAAAAATTAGATGGTGTTACCCTAAAATGGGGATAATGCCCCTAATCAAGACCACCATAGGCTAACCATATTAAAAGCTCTGTGTAGATGAATGGCTCCTTCTTTTGGAAATTATATAGGTGGTCCCATAGACCCACACAGTACTGGCTATTGTCATTGCTCTTGGCTTGGGTGATCCCTCCAGAACTTCACAGTAAGACTCCTATTGGTGAAGACACTACATATGTGGGTCATTAGAACAAAACATGAGAGAATCCAAGCTGGTACTGTACCGGGAGTTGTCTCCCTTACTTGTTAGCTTCATAGTACTGGAAGGTTGTTTATGCAATGCTACCTAGAGGATAATTAATCAACCTAAGATTATCCGTACTGTGAATCGTAGGTTACAATACATAACTGACCAGCAGGAATTATTACTCAATGGTGCATAATAGGACAAAGTTCACAGGTAGTAACGAACCTACTTTTCTGACTGGCACTGTTATTAGAGCCAAAGAATTGAGCTAGACAGGTCACAGGCAATTAGACGGTAGAAATTCGCTACTATTCTTCTAAACGGACATTGTAAGCTTAAACCCCAACTCTTAATTGATATATTGTTTTTTTTTTATATTATTTCTTTATGTGTATGGTTACTGTCCTAGAGAATGAGAGAGGAACATGGGACAGTAAGGTCCTGAATATGATCAAAATACGTTTATGCCAAATTCTGAAGAATCAATCACAAATTATTATCTAAAAAGGTCTCAGATTTTAAAACTCCTCCGCAAAATATATTAAAATTTCATTTATTCTAATTTACTTTATTTATTTCTTGGCTTTTAACTTTCCTTTACACACAGCTGTCTTGTTGAACGGACACTCCCGATTAGAACCAGCCCATATTCCTGAAGAACCCTCCTCTGCTCCCAGACTAATCTTAAAGGAGCTGGCTGCAACTCCAAATCACAGACCTGTATCTATGTCTGATTAAGGTCGTGGACTAGCCCGGAATTTAAGAAGCAAGAAGACATAATTTTCTAAAAAAAAAAAAGAAAAAATACCAACACTGTGTCGATTTGATCATATAAAAACACCAACATGTATCATGATCCATATTAAAATACCAACATGTATCATGATAGTATAAAGCAAGTACATCATGATTATAGCTAAGAAAGTAAGTATGGAAACCCCCAGAGAAAATAAAACTATCGGGGTCTGAGTAGTCTATGGCTTATGGTTAGGAGCGCCGATGCTCTTGCAGAGGACCCGGGTTCGCATCCCCAAGTACCCACATGGCAGCTGAGAACCATCTTACTTTCCAATTCCGTGAGAATCCAGTCCAGGGAACCGACCCTCTTCTACCTCCGCAGCATTGCATCCCCTGACACGAGTGCACAGACCTACATGCAGCCAATAACATTCATACACATAAAATAAACGTAAAATAAAATAAAAATTAATTAAAAAAAACATAAAAAAGCATAAATTTAAACTATCACTTGATTGTTAATATTGGGGTAATATATCCTTGCATCTCTTTTTCTTTTGTATGACTCATTATATATGAAATAATAGATGATGTAGTGACTGGGAATCATGTTTATATGCATAGAATGCTTATGCCTAGTATATACTATGATATATAAAATATCTTTAACCAAACTTATTTAAAAGAATTTAATGTGTCACTGAGTGTGGTGGTGCATGCCTTTAATCCAGCCTCAGGAGGCAAAAGGAGGCAAATCCCTGTGAGTGGAGTCATCATGGTCTACTAGTGAGCTCCAGGCCTGCTTGGCTAGGAACGACGCCTGCCTCCAAAAAATACGAAAAAATAAATTAAGTGACTAGATATATCCCATAATATCAGCATGTTAAAATTTAATCAATGATCTACTTTGGGGTTGGTTGTTCTACTTTTTGTTTTAATATTGTAAACAATGCTGTGATAAACTTCTTTCGTAGCAAGTATTCCATTGCTGAATGGATTTATTAGAGATAAACGTTCTAGATTTCTTGGACTTGAGTTGATGAGTAGCTTAAGGTGTGCATACCACTATTTACCAGTCTGGTAGAAAAGCTATACCATATTTCTCAACAAGAAGTGTCTGGGGCTCATTTTTGTTATTTTACCACTAATGGATGATAATCCCTTAAAAACATGTTTTTTTCTTTTAATCTGGGCCATAGTGGAGCATGACCTTTAATCCCAGCACTGGGTCGACAAATGGCAGGTGGATCTCTGGTTGAGACCATGGCCGAGCTGGTCTTACATAGCCAGGTCCAGGGGCCTGTGTGAGCAACAGTGAGACCTGGTCTCAAAAAACCCAACCCCCAAATAAAACAACAACAAAAGACCACCATAACAACAAGATCAAACAAAATATGTTTCTTTTTTTTTAGTTACATTACTTCTGAAAAACAGTGTCGTGTCTGCTGAAAAGAAACAAAGAATCAGCCACTGTCGTAAAACATAGTGATAAATTTTGCAAAAACGGTATTATCACAGCATTGACACATGCATGGTTTATGCTTGCTACCAGTTGATTTAGGGCTTACATGTGGATCTGGTTAGGTTGGATAACATTCTTTAGGGTATTATCTTGTTATATTATATCTCCGTAATTCTGATTTTGATAATGCAAATCATTCAAACCCACAACACAGACATTGGAAAGAGTTGGTGAAGCAGTCAACGACCCAGTTCACTCAGTTTGTCACCTTTCCTAGTTTTATCAAGTCTCACGGGAATTAGCCAGTTTCCACAATACTGGAGCTTTGGAACAACACTTTTCAAAAGACTCAGCTTTCAAACTAAAAAAAAAAAAAAAAAAAAAAAAAAAAAAAAACAAAACAGTGATCGTCTTGCCTTTGGTTAGACTGGTGGCGAGATCTTGGCTGGTAGGCACAGGAAATATTCACATTGTGGAAAGGATCCGAAAGAAGAAAGGAAAAGAAGTTACTGTTAATCATGGGGGACATGACTCAACTTCACTTTAAGGATTTACTCTGAAGTGGAGAATTCCAAAAACATGGGAAACCCTAGGGATGGGGAAGGAGAAAGTTAATGTCATCAGAATAATTTTCTTCGAAGCAAATAATTCCTTTCCATATGCAGTGCCATGAAAAAAACCAATGTGAATGTGAAAATGAGAATGCCTTGGAGAATGTTTTTTCACCCCAGATGCTCTTCTGGATACATAAAAGTAGGTGTGCTTCCGCAGCAGCTTGGAGGGCTTCGGAGTCAGATATTCAGGCAGACCACAGAATGACTCAGATATGATATGTCAGTATTTCTCCTGAGATTCTGGAAGTTCTTCACAATGGAACTATTTGTTTTCATTTAATGCTACAAATGAGTATGTGAGTGGTTGGGAATCAAAGTGGGATTTAGGATTCTTTTCCCTAGTTTCCCATTAGTTTTCTTTAGTGGCCTTGGGCAACCAATGTTTGTCTTTTTTTGCAAAGTTGGTCAACATTTTAAAACAAAAATAATTAAGAGATGCCAAGAAGACATTCAAGAATCCTGGCAGACAGGTGTTCTCATGGTAGAAGAGAACTGACCTTCTGACCTTGTCCCCGATGCTTCTCTAAAAACAAAAGATAATTTCAAAAAATAAAAACAAGAAATAACCGTTTTTCAAACACACACACACACACACACACACACACACACGCACACACACACACACACATAAACATTAAACTAACTTAAGAACCATTTGTGGGGCTGGAGAGATGGCCTAGCGGTTAAAAGCACCTACTGCTCTTGCAGAGGACCCGGGTTTGATCCCCAGCACTCACATGGCAGCTGAGAACCATCTTTAACTCCAGTTCTAGGGGAATCCGACGCCTTCTTCTGACCTCCACAACATTGCATGACATGGGTGCACCAACCTACATGCAGACAGTACATTCATACACATACAAAAATAAATAAAATTTTTAAAAAAGAAAAAAAAAAGAATCCTGGCAGAAGGGCCTATACTATACAGCAGATGGTTGAAAATTTGTTAAAAACATCTAATGATTGACTCTAAAACTGACAAAAAGAATTCTGCCTTTATATTTGAAGAATCTTTATTGCATACCCTGGCAAAAGCAATGTAATAGCATTTCTTAAGACTGTCGGGCTGGAGAGATAGCCTAGCGGTTAAGAGCACCGACTGCTCTTGCAGAGGACCCAGGTTCGATCCCCAGCACCCACATGGCGGCTAAGAACCGTCTGCAACTCCAATTCCAGGAGAACTCCAGTTCCAGGGGAATCCGAGACCCTCTTCTGAACTCCGCGGCATTGCACGACACGGGTGCTCAGACCTACATGCAGACAGTACAGTCATACACATGACAAAATAGAATGAAAATTAAAAAAAAAAAAAAAAAATTAAAGAAAAAAAAAAAAAAAAAAAAAAAAAAAAAGACTGTAAAAGCTGCTGCATTTATTGAATAGCTCTCTGACATCTATTTTTAACAAATGACAAGTGCTGTTCTTGGCAAGCTCTCAGCAATGTCCCCAGTGAATGGTCGGTCAGAGTAATTTGAGAGTAAATATTTTGAGGTATTATCGTTCCCAGAAGGTTTTCATTAACTAGGTGCTTATATATAGTGCTATTTTAAGGCCATCTGAATGTTGCTTTTGACTTTATAATTGGGGCTTAATTATGAAGCTATAGTGGGGGGCTGGAGAGATGGCCTAGCGGTTAAGAGTGCGGACTGCTCTTGCAGAGGACCCGGGTTCGATCCCCGGCACCCACATGGTGGGTGAGAACTGTCTGTAACTCCAGTTCCAGGGGAATCCGACACCGTCTTCTGACCTCTGTGACATTGCACAACACGGGTGCACAAACCTGCATGCACACAGTACATTCATACACATACGAAAATAAATTTAAAAAATTTAAAAAATTAAAAAAGATAAAGCTATAGTGGTAGGAAAGCCAACATTTGTCTTGCAGGGAAATTAGGTCATAACATGCTTTCTCCATGTGGCTGTTGTGTTCAAAGGGACATGATTTAACTCTAAGTAGTATCTCACAGCTCTGCAGAAACACTATTCATGACAAGCTCCATATTGGGTTAGCTGGTTCCCATTCATTATCCCATTTTAAACAATATTGTTATTGTATGTGTGTTCCTGCTTGTCTGTATGTGCACTTTATGCAGGCAGTGCCCACAGAATCCAGGAGAAAACTAGAGTTACAGGCAGTTGTGCTGGGCACTGAACTGGGGATCCTCTGCAAGAACAGCAAGTGCTCTTAATTGCTGAGCCATCTCTCTAGCCCTTGTTATCTCATTTAATATGTACCTTGTATTCTTTGAGGTAACTGTGATTAGGCTCGTTTGATACAGGAAGAAATTAACGCCACGAATAAGGTAACAGATTCCAATTCCTGTACGTACTGGCACAGGGATGCAAATCTTTGAACTTCAGAACTTGCACTGTCAGCTCTTGTGCTTCTCCCCAGTGCCATGGTTTATATTGAGACACACACACAGTCTTCTGGATCTCAGAGAGCTACCCATCTTACTTTTAAAGCTGGGAGAGGAGCTGTGGATGTAAGGTCCAATCGTAGAGTGCTTGCCTAACAGTATAATGCCCCTGGGTTCACTTCCTAGCACTTCATCAACTGAACACAGTGGCCATATCTATAATGTTGGTACTTTGAGGTAGAGCTAAAAAAAATGAATAAATAAAAGTAAAAATGGAAAGCAGTGTTCTTTTGCTACTGATGTACCCTTTTCCTTGAATGAACCAAATGCCAAGATTACTCAAAACTTAATGGGTGTGATTAGGGGATAGATGATTTCCCATTTGTGTTGTTTTAAATTACTAAATTTATGAAAATTTATTTCAAAAGTGATAGAATAATACAGTCCCTTTATAGATAAAGTTTCTTATCATAGGTCAGCAACAATGGCTTGCTGTTTTGTAAATAAAGTCTTATTGGAACATAGGCAAGCCCATTTGTTCCTATGCTGTCTGTGACAGCTACAATGGCAACTACTGACAAGACCAGTACCAGTTACCTTTCTGTTGCTGTGATAAAACACTGACCAAGGCAACTTCTAGGAGGAAGAATTTATTGGGCTTATGGTGCCAGGAGAGAGTCTGTAATGACAAGAGAGGCATGGTAGAAGGAGTTGGCTGGAGCAGAAAGTTAAGCAATCATGTCTTTTATCAGACATAGAAAGGAGAGAGAGAGAGAGAGAGAGAGAGAGAGAGAGAGAGAGAGAGAGAGAGAGACTCTTAAAGCCTGCCCTCAGTGATGTGTTGTCTCCAGCAAGGACACACCTCCTAAAACCTCCCCAAACAGCACCAGAAACTGGGGACAAAATGTCCAAATACACGAAGTCTATGGGAGACATTCTCATTCAAATCACCACACCTGCTAAGCCTAAAACATTGACTGGCTCTTTATGGAAAGTTTGCTCACTCCTAACCTGTACCCTAGTTATAGATATGACACTGTAGCTACAGATGGAAATTAAAAGTTCAAAATGTCATTGAGAAAAATAATCCCTCACACTTTTTTATTAGTCTAACTTTACTCTGAATAGAACTGATCAATTTCATGCTCATTAGTAAGTCATAGGCTAGAAAGGCTAATGTGTGTGAGTGCCAAGTTAAGGAGTAAAAAGCTTTTATATTACAGGATATTTATATTGTTGCATAATATTTTTATTTATGTACATAAAGTACACAAGAACTTAATTTTCATTTTCATTCCTACCCTTAAAAACCCTCTCAGAATAATTCCCAGTTTTTATTTTCAAAGTCTGTTTTTCCATTCTTTCCTTAGCCCCTCCTTCCTGCTCTCAGCTGGGGAACTCCTGAGGTTGGCAGGCTGTCCAGTCTAAGAGGAGGGCAGGCCAGCACACTGCCCTGCCCTTGTCCATCAGCCAGCTACTCCCAATTAGCCTCAGCTGGGCCACTTCCTATTTGGGTCACCTCCCTTCTGAGATGGGTGACAGAGATAAACACTGCTGGAAGACCGTTTTCCACTTGATTTGAGAGTAGCATTTCCAAACAAGTTTGGCCATGGCTTTTTTTTTTAAATGGAAACTAATTTTATAGAATATTAATTTGGAAAGTGTTTCATTTCTGCTCAATCCACTTTCAGCATCTTTGGCCATGGGGCCCAACTTTTATTTGGAATGCTTGATATTTTTTCTTAAGATGTTTATGCCTTTTATTGTACAAAATATAAAAGATTTATAAAATCAGACAGAAGATTTCAATGAAGCTTCTTTCCTCCTTCATTTGATTCAACAATTCACTAGTCATGGCCAATCTTGTTTAAACTTCTAAACTTACCCACTTCCTCCTTGCCTAAATTTTTTGAAGCAAATCATATTGTTTCACCTATATCACACTATGTAATTGAAATAGATAAGGCCATGGCAGCCCTCCCCTCCCAACACATACAATCTGAGTTTGCTCCCTGGGTCCCATATGGAAAGAGAGAACTCAATCCCACACCCTGTCTTCTGATTTCTACATGTGTACCATAACACTTGTGTCCCCATACATAGGTGCATGTGCACACACACGGACACAACTAAGTAAATAAATGAATGTAATTTTAAGAACAACATATATAGGTTATGGGTAGAGTTCAGTGATAGAGCATGTTCTTAGCATATACAAGACTTGGAGTTCAATCTTCAGCACCAAAACAAATAAACACTCTTTAAAGATATGTAACTTGCCTGGTCTTGTAGTACATAACTTTAATCCTAGCACTGGGAGACAGAGACGGGTGGATCTCTGCGAGTTCAAGATTTGTCTATAATAGTGACTTCCATGCTAGCCAGGGCTATACAGTGAGATTCTGACTAAAACAATATATAATTCCAATGTCATTTCTTAAAATTAACACAATCATAATACCAGTATTATTTCTTTGAAACGAAATTATTCAAAAATAGTGTTCACAGAAGTACTGTTTCTTAACTTCAAATATTTTGAGTAGCTTGTGACTTTCATCCTCTCCCTGAGGCAAACTATGAAGAAAATCTCAACTAGGGAACATGTATTCATACCATATTAAACACCAGTCTCCCCTTAACAAATCCGTTCCAGCAAACCTGACTGCATCAGAAAGACCAGGTCACCTTGTTAACCATAGGGCTTAGGATCCAAAGGTGTCATTTGGACTTTTTAAAGCCTTATTCATATGGGATAGTAAGTATACTGATTAGTTGTTTTTGTCTTTTTTTTTTTCACCTTGACACAAACTTTGGACACTTGGGAAGAAGGAAGCTCATTAAAGAATTTCTTCCATCAGATTAGCCTTGGCCACGTCAGTGAAGCATTTACTTAGTTGATAATGCAGGAGGGCTCAGCCCACTGTGGACAGTGCCATCTCTGGACAGGTAGGCCTGGGGTGTATAATAAAGGAAGCTGAGCAAGCCAGGGGAAGCAAGGCAGTAAGTAGTATTCCTCTATAGTCTCTGCTTCAGTTCCTGTCTCCGAGTTCCTGCCTTGAGTTCCTGCCTGACATCTATCAAAGAAGGACTGTGCCTTGATAGTGTAAGATGAAATAAACTCTTTATTTTCCAAGTTGCTTTTGGTCAATGTTTTAGCACAGCAACAGAGAAGCAAACCAAGACAGAAATTGGTACCAGAGAGTGGGATCTTGCTGTAATGAACCTGACCGTGTTGTTTTTATTTATTTTATTATTATTATTATTTTTTAATTTAATTTTTATTGATGCTTTGTGCATTTCATACACTTTTTCCAATTCAGTTCAGGCTTATTTCCCCTTCCCCTCCCCCCCACCCCCACCCCATCCCAGATCATGCATTCTGCCGTAACTGTCCTGCATCTTTCTCTTCACGTTGTTTTTTTTTCCATTTTAAATCTACTTATAAGTACCCAGCAATAATCCGTTGAGTTTACAAGGCACCCTCGTGGCAGGAACCAATCGTGCAGTGCGTACTGGTGCCCGAACCGCCCTACAGCATCCGGCACCCATCCAGTGGGGTCGGCTGACAGGCTTGTCTGCTTCCAATCAAAGCGTGAATCAATTGAGGTGTCCAGCACACCACTTTGCTGTTTGGGTTTGCACCCTTTCAGCGCCTCAAATGCAGCCCTTACAATTCTACCACGCCCCCTCTTCCTGCAGATTGTTCGCCTTAAGCTTAGAAAAAGGGCACAGTGGATGAAGAGGTTAAAACAAGTCCACTCTCTCTGGAGCTTGCTTGAACTTGATACGCTCTGACCGTAACTTCTGGACATGTTTCACTTTCATGGCTGACGAGATTTGCCAGGAATAACCTTTTCGATCTTACTAATGAAGCACAGCAATTAGATATATAGGTATTAAAGCAGTATAAAGTTATGGTAGTTACTTATACATAGACACATTCTTGGACAAAGGCATTACTTTCCAGCATTATTACAAGCTACTCAAGAAAACAAAAGAAGAAAGGAAGAACAACCTTGAATAATTCAAAAGATGGAGCATAAAGACTGAATTAGAGACTTCACAGAGTGCAGGAATTAGAATGGCCCGAGAAACATCTTAAGAGGTGTTCACATCTCGATAATTAAGTGAAATGCAAATTAAAAACCACTCTGAGAACACCTTACTCCAGATAAGACGGACTAGGATCAGGAACACGAATATACCAACGTCGCTGGTAGAGGTCGCCAGGGGAAGGGGAACACTCATCCATTGTGCTGGACTGGAGAATGTAAACTTGTACAAGCTCACTATGGAAAGCAGTGTGGAGGAACCCTTCCGGTAGAAGACTCAAAATGAGCCTTCCATTGTGACCCAGTTCAGTAATGGCCCGTCCAGTACTATGCAGCAGTAAAGAGGGACAACATCATGAACTTTGCAGGTAAATGGATGGAGCTGGAAGACATTATGTTAAGTGAAGTAACACAGTCCCAGAAAAACAAACGACAAATGGTGTCCCTCATATGTGGATGCTAGTACCAACAACCCAGATACAAATATCTCTCATGGAGAGGGATGCATAGTAAAAGAACAACAACAATAAGACTGCATCTGAAAATGGACTGAAATGGTGAATTGGGAAGGGGGGATGGGTGGGAGAGGGACACGGGTGTATATTCGATTAAGGCATATTTAATTGACGTGAGTTCAGCAAATACCCAGTTTCGCCTAGACACTGTCCATCGTGTTGTTTTTAAAGGGAAAACTGGAAGCATTTGGAATTTTGGGCTAGAAGAGCCATTGAGTACTTAGAGCTTAATGGGCTGTTCTGTGGGAGCTTATAATAGAATGCTGAGAGAAATGCTGATGATGGAGGCCTGGTTTGTGTTTCAGGGTGAAGTTTGGGAGTTCCATAAATACTCTGTCCTGGCCATTCATGTGATATCTTGAATCAAAACTCTTGTGGTTTCTGTAACCAGTTGGGGCTGAAGAATCAGCTGTAATTAACAAGAGACTGTTACCACTGAAATGAAACCTTTGTTTTACTGGGACAATTCATGTTGGTTATGTGGGGCTGAAAAAAGAGCTGTGATTAAGAAGAAACCAATTATCATTGATGTGAAATCTTTTGAGAAGTATTTCCTCGGGGTTAGTACAAAGAAGTTGTAGTCCACCATGGCCAAGGCTATATCTCAAGCTGGTAGCTGAACTTGGTAACGTATAAGAGTCTACCACATGGTACTTACTGTTTTGGGAGGCATGAAGGGGTCATGGAGAAGAGGTGAGGCTTAGAATCATTTGGTAGGATTGGTATCCCTGAAGAGAGTCCAGGAGGCCACTGATGAAGGTGCAGCCTCAGTTGCAGTTTAAATTCCATCAATGGAGATGCCAGGACTATAGGATGATCACCAAAGGAATCATCAGGTGTGAATTGGAGCTAGCCTGAGCTTATTAGACAAGCTATGCATATTGTGGACAGCAGAGCTAGAGAAGTGGAGCTGTCCAAACCTTTGGAGCCCAGAAGATCATGAATGAATCCCAGATGTCAGACACAGATACTTATACTATTTGATTTTGGTTTTACTTTGATCTGACTGTGTGCCCTAGTATTTTCCTCTTGTAGTGGGAAGAATTAAACTTGTTTTTATATTTCACAGGAGGCCACAGTTAAGAGAATATGGATTTTAAAAGAGAACATAGATGCTTTATTTATTATTATTTTATGTGAATGAATGTACATGTATGTAAGTACACCCATATCATAGAATGCCCACAAAGGTCAGAAGAAGGTGTGAGATTCACTGGAACTGGAGTTATGGACACTTGTTAGCAGCCATGTGGGTGCTAGGAATTGAACCTCAGGTCCTCTGCAAGAGCAGCCAGTGCTCTTAACCATTGAGCCATCCCTTCAGGCCTGAGAACTTGGACTTTTAATTTGTTGATATATTTTGAAGACTATGAGACTTAAAGAGTTTGCTGTGATTTATTTTATGATATTAACATAAGCTTTTAGTGATAAACAAGAAAGGAAAAGTTATGGTTTAATAGTGATGTGTTTGTGTGTCAAGTTGAAAAGTGATCAATTGTGCTGGTAACTTTTTGTCAACTTGAGGAACCTAAGTTAATGCTTCCATTGGATTGGCCTGTGGTCATGTCTGTGAGGCATTCTTTAAATTGATAATTGATTAAGGAGGGCTCATCCCACTGTGGGCGGTGCCATTCATTGGCCTAGGCTGTATAAGCAGGGTAATTAAGCAAGCTAGTAAATAGTTTTCCTCCATGGTCCTTGCTTCAGTTCCTGCTTCCAGGTTTCTACCTTGAGTTCTTGCCTGGCTTCCTTCAAAAATGGACTGTGCCTTGGAAGTGTAAGACATAATAAACAATTCCCTCCCCAAGTTGCTTTTGGCTAGTGTTTTATCATAGCAATAGAGAAAGAATTTGATTAAGAAATGATTCCCAGGCTGGGCGTGGTGGTGCGCACCTTAAATTCCAGCACTTGGGAGGCAGAGTCAGGCAGATCTCTGTGAGTTCAAGGCCAGCCTGGTCTACATACTGAACTCCAGGACAATAGCTGTAGCTACAGGGAAAACTTGTCTGAAAAAGAAAACAAAACAAAAAAACAGAAAAGAAAAGAAATGATTCCCTTGCTCCTTGACTTTCATTGCATATCCAGGGAGTCTTTGTAGAATTCTCTTCATTCACACACTAGGTCCTCTTCTAACACTGAAAACATGTTTCCAATATGTTGTGTAGCTGCCTTTGAAGATAAATGACATATAGTCACTTACTCAAGCAGAAGCATGAACACAGGGTGGATGAGGTGAGACTTTGTCTATCATTGGCTTTTCTAAATGGAGTAACGAGTTTTTGCTTTCAGTATTTTAAGCTATGTGTCAAGGAACTCTGGAAATCAATGATTTTCTCACACATGTAAGCTACACCAATCCCTTATCTTCCTCCCTCCCTCCCTCTTTCCTTTCTTTCTTTCTTTCTTTCTTTCTTTCTTTCTTTCTTTCTTTCTTTCTTTCTTTCTTTCTTTCTTTCTTCCTTCCTTCCTTTCCTTTCCTTCCTTCCTTCCTTCCTTCCTTCCTTCCTTCCTTCCTTCCTTCCTTCCTTTCTTTCTTTCTTTCTTTCTTTCTTTCTTTCTTTCTTTCTTTCTTTCTTTCTTTCATTATTTTTAGTTTCTTTTGATGAAGAGAATTATTCTTTCCATTTAGGCCAGCCTAGGGGATGCCTAAATCTGTCTGGATTTTTTTTAAGGCTACTGGGAGTGGAAACTACTAAGCAGGAAAACAGGAAAGTCACGTGTGGCTAGATGCTTATGCATGTATCTGATGGGGGTGGTGGTTTTAGGGAGTTTCCATGATACATGTCAAGCTTTACTTTAAGCCAACCACTACATGCTACAGCAGTTGTGACAGATGCACAAGGCCTATGTAAGCTCAAACCAGACAAAGATCCCAGCATGCAGTCAGGAGGAGGAAGTAGGCAAGAAGCCCCAATCCTAGCTGAGGAACTATTGGAAATTGATAGCTACTGAGAGAGGGAGAATCAGTTTTCTTTAAGGGTGTATGGTGAGTAGGTTGACCATTCTCTAGCAGATGAACTCACACCCAAGAGAATTCTGGGACACAAATTAGAATGCATAGGCCTTAAAAATAATAATAGAAGACATGAAGTCCAGAGTGGGTAGTAAGGTGGGGATTGTCTGAATACAATCAAAATAATTTATAAAATTCTCAAAGAATCAATAAAAGAGTTTTTTAATAGAAAAAGTGGTTTTGAGGTGTGCACTTTTTTTTTGAGGTGTGCACTCCAATGATTTTAGTATATTCACAGTTGCATACCTATTACTACAGTCTTAATTCCTTATTTCATGTATATGAGTGTTTTGCCTACATACATAAGTGCAGCTATGTTGTGCAACATCCTCAACTGCCAGAAAAGGATGTAGGATCCCTTGGAACTAGCGGTAATGATGGTTGTGAGCCGCCGAATCTGGGTTCTCTTCAAGAGCAGCCAGTGTTCTTAGTTCCAGCCCCTCCCTATTTTAAAATATTTTCATCCTTAGAAAAGAGAGGCTGAATTCTTGATATTGTTCCCACCTCCACTCACCCCAGGCTCTAGACACAGACTTTGTGTCTCCCATCTAATTGCTGTCTAGGCTGGACCTTACTAAGTTTCTGAAACTGGGCAAGATCAGGTACACTCATGGTGGTATGATCAAAGCATACTTTGTATGTCTATGGATTTACCTGCTCTGGATATTTCCTGATTACTGCCATACTCCATCCTGCCATGGCTCTACTTTCACTTACATGTGGAAACTGGGCACTTTGACATTCCATTGATGAACTAACATTCAACTTTTGCTACCTAATATCTAAACCAAAGTGTAAAAAGAAAACTCAGAATGGTAAATTTATTTGTAAGGCAAGAAAAATAAAAAAAGATATAATAGGTATTCAATATAAGTTGTTAATTTTTCCTGTAGAATAGTCTTAACAAATTTATAGCTAAAACAACATAAATACTTTTCCATAAGTTTTACTGTCAGCTCCACCAAACAGGACATTATCCCTCTGGGGGCCTCTAGAAAACTCTAACACAACAAGGCAAATGAAACAAGATTCTCATGCAAAAATATCTCTTCAAAAATCTGAAAAACAGAGATCAGGTAACCAGGCAGAGTAATGTAAAAGCAAGATAATCATTTGGATGCCCACTTGTGATTGCACTAATATTATGGAAGTTACCAACTACTTTCTAATTTGAATAGAAACAAACAGTTGTGAGGTGTATGAATGATTTCCCCTTTCTTTTCATTTTATTTATTATGATTGTATATGTCATGGTACCCATATGGAGGTCAAAGAACATATGTGGAATTGGTTCTCTCTTATCATTTTTAAGTGGGTTCCAGGGAATCAAACCCAGGTTGCCAGGCTTCATTAGTAAGTGTCTTTACCTACTGAGCCACCTCACTGGCCATTCCCCTTTCTCATAACAACCGTGTCTTGACTCTTTTTCCATTTATTCACTGCTGCTTTCTTCTGTAATAATTTTTATTGTTACCTCATAGTATTCAACAAGGGAAGCATACAAATTAAGATGTTCTTATCCTAAAGAGTTTTGAGATATTTACTTTGTTCCAAAAGACCTGAAACACAGGTTCAGAACCAAAGAAAAGCAGCACACCATCATTTCCCTAACCAAATTCAGCTCTATGGCAATTGGTTGTCTTGTTAAAATGGTTTCTGTTACTATAGACCCTTCTCATTAATGAACACGGATGCAAAAATTCTCAACAAAATACTTGCAAACTGCATACAGACCCACATCAAAAAGATGACCCATCATGACCAAGTTGAATTCATACCAGAGATGCAGGGATGGTTCAGCATACAAAAATCAATAAATGTCATAAAACACATAAATGGACTGACTGAAAGACAAAAACCATATGATCATCTCAATCGATGCAGAAAAAGCCTTCGACAAAATCCAACATCCCTTCATGCTTAAAGTCCTAGAGGGATCATTCCTCAATGTAATCAAAGCCATATACAAGAAACCCACAGCCAACATCATCCTAAATGGAGAAAAGTCAGAAGCATTCCTCTTAAAGGTAGGAACTCGGCAAGGCTGCCCCCTGTCACCACTCCTCTTCAATATAGTGCTTGAAACACTTGCTAGATCAATAAGGCAAGAAAAGGAAATTAAAGGAGTACTAATTGGAAAAGAGGAAGTCAAGCTATCCCTTTTTGCTGATGATATGATAGTTTACTTAAGGGATGCTAAAAACTCCACCAGAAAACTCCTAGAAATGACTGAGTTTCAGTAAAGTGGCAGGATACAAAATTAACCTAGAAAAATCAGTAGTTTTTCTTAACACCAACAACAAGCAACTAAAAAAGTATAAAAGGAGACCTTCCCACTCACAGTAGCCTCAAAAACAATAAAATACCTAGAAACAAGCCTAATCAAAGACACCAAAGATTTCTACAACAAAAATTTTAAACCCCTGAAGGGAGAAGGAAATTAAAGAAGACATCAGAAGATGGAAAGACCTCCAGTGCTCATGGGTTGGAAAAAATTAATGTAGTAAAAATGTTCATTCTACCCAAATTAATATACAGGTTCAATGCAATCCCAATTAAAATCCCCAAGTGTTTCTTCACAGGCTTGGAAAAAAATCCTTAATATCATTTGGAAAAACAAAAGAACCCGAATAGCCAAAGTAACCCTGAGAGAAAAGAGCAATACAGGGCGATCTCTATACCAGACTTTAAACTATACTACAGGGCTATAGTCATAAAAACAGCTTGGTACTGGCACAAAAACAGACCTGTAGACCAATGAAACAAAACTGAAGATCCAAACTTGAGCACATACAATTTCAGCTACCTCATATTTGACAAGGGGGCCAAGAAGATATGATAGAGGAAAGACAGCATCTTCAGCAATTGGTGTTGGCAAAACTGGATCGCCACTTGTAGAAGAATAAAATTAAACCCCTAGTTCTCACCCTGTACAAAAATCAACTCCAAATGGATCAAAGACCTCAACGGGAAACCTGAAACTCTGAAGGTGATAGAAGAAAAAGTTGGCAGCAACCTACAAGACATAGGGGTAAGAAAAGACTTTCTAAATCAGACAGCAGATGTGCAGGAAATAAGGTTGGCAATTGACAAGTGAGACCTCATTAAACTCAAAAGCTTCTGTACAGCGAAAGTAACAAACAGGGAAGTGAAGAGAAAACCCACAGAGTGGGAGGAAACCTTCACTGCTGATACATCTGACAGAGCTTTAACGTCCAGAATATATAAAGTACTTAAAAAACAAAGAAGAAAGAAAACAAATGACTCACTCAAAATATGGAGTGAAGAGCTGAACAGAGACTTCACAAGTGAGGAAATAGAGATGGCTGAGAAACATCTTAAAAAGTGTTCAACATCTCTAATAATTAAGGAAATGCAAATTAAAACCACTTTAAGATATCATCTCACTCTGATAAGACTGGCTAGGATCAGAAAAACAAATGATACCAAGTGCTGGAGAGGGTGTGGGAAAAGGGGAATACTCATCCATTGCTGGTGGGAATGTAAACTCATATAGCCACTATGGAAAGCTGTGTGGAGAACCCTTGGAAGACTCAAAATGAGCTTACCACCTGACCCAGTCATACCACTCCTGGGTATATATACCCACAGGACTCATCTTACCACAGAGATACATGCACGGCCATGTTTACTGGAGCTCTCTTCACAATAGTGCAGAGCTGGAACCAACCCAAGTGCCCCTCAACTGACGAGTAGATAGAGAAAATGCCGTATATCTACACAATGGAGTTCTATGCAGTGGTAAAGAAAGATGATATCATGATCTTTGCAGGTAAATGGATGGAACTAGAAGATATTATGTTAAGTGAAATAACACAGTCCCAGAAAAACAAATGATGAATGGTAGCCCTCATCTGCGGATGCTAGCACCAAGTACCTAGTTGTAAGGCAAACTGAGCAACATTAATGTTATATTCCTCTTGATCTGAAAACAACTGTGCTCTTATATTGTGAATCACTTAGCAGGTTCTAGAATTAATCTACCATTTATTTTCAGACTTTGGAATTTTGATATATGGCTGGAAGGTATGTATGTATATTTTAGATTAATATAAAATCAAAAGAATGAGAAAAACTAGTTTGTCATAACATTGTGTCTAACCACAGTATTTATTTTATGGGAATGCTTCTTAGTATTTCTTAATTTTTTTGTTGTTGTTGTTGAGTCAGGGTCTCCCTTTAGTCCCAGCTGGCCTGGAGCTTGCTATGTAGACCAGGCTGGCCTTGAACTCACAGAGATCCACCTGCCTCTGCCTCCCAAGTGCTGTGATTAAAGGCGTGCACCATCATGCCCAGCCTAAGATGGTTCTCAGCTGCCATGTTGGTGCTGGGATTTTAACTTGGATCCTCTGTGAGAGCAGTTAGTGCTCTTAACTGCTGAGCCATATCTCCAGCCCCTTAGTATTTCTTATACAATGCTGCTTGAGATTTTGTCCAAGCCTTTTCTAAAATATTATACAGTAATTAAAAGTATCAGGCTGGTGTAACTTAGCCTTTCTGGATGCTTAACGACCATACTTAATGCCCATACCAATTTGGCCTAGGGACTTAAGGGATAACTTTGTTCCTTGCCCTCAGAGGTCAAGTAAGTCCCAGGGTACTATGAACGGGGGCATCTCGTGAAATGTCCTTCAAATGTGAGTCACCAGTCTTCCTGTGCAGGGAGGTCTTGGAGATCCACTAATGGGACTTCAGCCAGTGTCCAGTCAATAAAGAGGAAAGTCTGCTCATGCTTCAAAAGGGAAGCCTGGTCTAGCAAGACTTGACTTTGTCCTAAAGTGGATGGAACTGGTAAATGAAAAGCCAAAGGAGACAGGGGCTCCCCCCCAAAAAAAACCCAAGTGACCCCTGAGGACCAGATCCTCAACTGACCTTGAGAAAACAAAAACCTCGGTTAATCTGGGCCCTGTGGCTTTAAACATCCAAAAGGAAAGTATAACTAGAAATAAATAATCAGTAAGGCCTGAGAAATTGTACTTCAGGTATAAAACTTGAGATCTTAGTAAAAAGACAAAAAGTAGAAAAAAAAAGCACTGTTGTTTTGCCTGTCCTCAATTCTTACTGGCAAGTTCAGCTACCCTGTGGCTGCCATTGCTTTTGCCATCCTTGAAAGACATGAGACACAGCTTTTCAACCATTCAATATGGACTGAAGACTCATGTCTCTCCAAGAATCCTTGAAACCTTCAGTGCCAGATGGGGACTGCTGAGACATCCAGCTTGTGGACTGAGCAACTACTGGGGTTTCAGCCTCTTCAGAGTATAGACTACCATTGTTGGACTGCCCAGGTTTATCAAGGCAGGACATGGTGCTTACTGGACCTCATTTGGTAACCACGGGAAGGGAAGACCCCAGTGTGGAGCATAAGGGCAGGACTGATGGTTGAGGAGCCTTCAAACAATTCCTTAAGGAAAACATGACATCTTTCAGTCTAATAAAGAAAAAAAAATAAATCATAAGCTGAAGATGCTAAAACCTATGATGTCATAATCTTGATATATGTGTGGCATGCATATTTTGGAGCGATGTAAATTGGATGGAACAGTAACAACAACAACAACAACAACAACAATAACAACAAAATGACTGGGTCAAAGAACTGATTGAAACTGAACTTCTGCCTGAAACAGTCAACTTCTGCTTTGAAAATTTTAAAAGAGACTGAGAAAAAGATGAAAAACATATATGGCAGAATTCATGAGGTCTGGTGGGCTGGGGGGCAAGGAAGGGGGATTTGGTCTAGATTTGATTGGGAAATGTATGAAATGCACAAAGCTTCAATAAAAAATTGGCTTTGAAAAAAATGGCTTCTGCTGCAGAGATCATCAGTATACTGTGGGTTCTCTGAAAATGAGTCTTGCTGGTGTCTCAATCTGGCTATATTTACAAAAAATTACTCTGGGGGTTTGTGATTTCACTTTTGTTCTTCAAGACACGAAGAGGAAAACAACAATTAAAAAACCCAAGAAACTCATTATTTGTTTCCAATGATTTGTCATCATTAGAGCTTCATTCTTTGGGTTTTGTATCAAGTGGTAAAATAATACCCACTAAGGATGGCTCAGTGGTAAAGATCATGTACTACTTTTGTGGAGGATCCAAGTTTATTTTTTATTTCCCAAGTTGGATGGCTCACAACTACTTCTAATTCCAGTTCCAGGGGATCTGATGCCCTCTTCTAAACTATGCTGGCACCTGAACACACAGGCACACACAGACACAGACAGACAGGCAGACACACACACACACATACACACTCAAAAATAATTAAATCTTTAAAAAGGAATGTTGATACAAACTTTAGACAAATATCACTGAGACATAAACTTCTCAATTCTCTGCTTTATTTAATTGGTTAATTTAAGTTGAAATGGTCTTGGAATATTATTTTTTCTTTCCTTAAAGGAAGGAAGCATTTTCTATTCCTGGTCTTCATGGTTATTTGCTTTCTTCAGTGCTGGCTCAGTAGAGCCAAGCCTTACATCAGAGGCTCCTGTTTGCACTAGGAAACTTTCTGTAAAACACGACTGGCCCTATAAGCATGTTACAAGGACTTTTGGGTTAGTCAATAAGTCTTTAAAAGTTATATTTTGACTGTTCAGAGGAAATCAATTATGTGAACATGCTCTATTTGGGAAGTGAGTGAATGGAGGAAAGATCTGTCTGCCAGGGGAAGGGAGGGAGTGTGAGACACAGACATCCAATGTCACAGACCATCAGAAGCTTTCCCAAGCTCAGATTCTCTGTACTCTTTGAATTCTGCTTAGTTAGCAGAACAAATATATCCTATAGTTAAGGGAAGGGAACTGTGGTTCTAATACAAGCTGATTAGGAAAATGAAAGAGATAAGGATTTCAATCAACATCTCTTTAGTGTTGAAAAAAACTGCGTGGTGGCGTGCATGCCTTTAATCCTAGAACTCGGGTGTCAGAGGCAGGCGGATCTTTGTGAGTTCAAGGCCAGCCTGGTCTACAGAGTGAGTTCCAGGACAGCTGGGACTACAGGAAGACCCTGTCTCGTAAAGACCAAAAAAAAGAAAAAAGAAAAAGAAAAAGAAAAAACTACTTGTAACTCCAGCCATTCTGAATCACTGTAGGGTATAAGCTTAAGACTTTCTACTGAGCCCAGATACTCCCTGCCTGGGAAAGTGTTCCTCTTCCCACAGCTAAGGTCATTTTTCATTATGTTTCAGACCCTTCTTGGAGCTTCTCTTGTATAATATCAGTAGATATAGAATTTGTAAGAGCACCCTTTACTGACATGCCATGAAGACTCAGTCTTTATTTCCCTGAAGGATTGGTTCCAGTAAACTCTCAAGTGATATTAAAAACATCATTGCCATGCCATTGCTAGGCATGGTGGCACACACCTTTAATCCCAGCACTGGGGAGGCAGAGGCAGGCAGATCTCTGTGAGTTCAAGGCCAGCCTAGTTTCCATAGCAAGTTCCAAGCCAGCTGTGGCTACAGGAAAACCCTCTCAAAGATCAACAAAATGTCAGTGCCAGATTGTCTTAAAGGAGAGGTGTTTGTTGTTAATCCCAGGAGAAATTCTTCATAGCTATAATTCCCTCATTTACCCACAAATATTTGCTGAGCTCTTTTAACATTCCAGGCACCATGCAGAACACTCAGAATGGAGACCTTTACCCAGCTCCTATTGAAATGGGGAATAGGTATGTAGATAGGAAATGCTCATAGCTGTTTGCTGAAAATCAGCTAAACTGTTTCCCAGCCTTCTTTAGTTAAGTGTGCTCATTTGACTAGGGCCTCATTAATGAGATGTGAGTAGAAGTGACTTGTATTACTTTAAGACTTTGCTTTCACATGTTGGTTGTGCTTCTTCAATTTTCTCTTCCTTTTTTCCACTAGCTGGAACATGTTATATTGGAGACTTTGTCCTTTCTGTAATCAAAAAAGTAGGAGAAACAGTAATATTGAGAACAAAGATTGAAGAGTAGTCACTCCTCAATGTGCAAGTCAAAAAAAAAAAAAAAAAAAAAAAAAAGGTTTCCCTGATATGCTTGAGAGAAGATGTGAAGGAGCCATAGGAGTCAAGCAATGCAGACATCTGGGGGAGAGTATTCATAGCAGAAGGAATGGCAAGTGCAAATTCCCTGAGATGAACATATACCTGATATATTGGAGGACCAGCAAAGAGGTTACTATGCTGGAAGAGAGTGAGGAGATAAAGTCATAGGGATGCTAAAGGGAAGAACGAGAAGGCAAGGAGGTAGATGGTATACAGACTTTGGTTTGCCCTTGTGAGAACATTGGCTATTTTGTTGGTGTGGTGGTGATAGTGCCAGGGATGGAACCCAAGGTATCGCACAAAGTCAGCAGGCATTCTGACATTGAACAGCATTCCTGGGCAGACACTGGCTTTAAATTTAAGTGAGAAGGGGACTGTCTTAGTTAATTTCCCTGTTTCTGAGATAAAATACCCTAAAGAAAGCAACTTAAGGGAGGAAGGGTTTATTTTGGCCTACAGTTCCACAGGGACATAGTCCATCATGGTTGGGAAGACATGACCTCAAGTAGGGAAGGCATGGTGGTAGGAGCAGAGGCTGGGTGGTCACATTGCATCTACACTCAGGAGGCAGAGAGTAAATAGGAAGTGGGGCAGGCTATGAAGGATCAAGTATAAAACCTCAACCCCCCAGCAACCTACTTCCTTCAGTGAAGTTTCATCTCCTAAAGGTTCCACAATCTTTGCAATCAGCATCACCATCTGCGGACCAAGTGCTTATACATAAGCCTATGGGGAACATTTCACATTTAAACCACAATAGTGGCTAATGTGGAAATGTTCCCTAGGCATTACAAGATTCTATCCATCTTGAATTCAGGGCAGCTGAGATTGCCTGCAGGAGATCCTCACAAGGTTAAATCTATTAACATTTCTTTAGAAAAGGAGTGAAGGAGGGTCATGGGCCCCTTGCCTAAGATTATAGCCACTCCCTCTCTCATCAACACCCCCCCCCCCCCCCCCAGCTCTATACAACCCTGCCCAGCTACATGTAGTCTCAGGAGGTAATAGCAGGTATAGGCAACCATTTTTATTTGTTTTGTTTTGGAAACAATGTCCTAGCCCCAACTGGCCTGAAATTCTCTATATAGACCAGGCTGGTCTTGATTTCACAGAGATCCACCTGCCTCTGCCTTCCGAGTGCTGAGATTGAAAGCATACGTTAGTTACCATGCCCGGCTCATGTCTAGTGTTTTAACATTTCAAAATGACAGTGTCATAGACAAGGTTCACACTTAAGAACTGCACAGTAGGGGGCTGGAGAGATGGCCTAGCGGTTAAGAGCGCCAACCGCTCTTACAGAGGACCCGGGTTCGATCCCCAGCACCCACATGGTGGGCCGAGAACCGTCTGAAACTCCAATTCCAGGAGAACTCCAGTTCCAGGGGAATCCGACGCCCTCTTCTGACCTCCACGGCACTGCACAACACGGGTGCACAAACTTGCATGCAGACAGTACATTAATACACATATGGAAATAAATAAAATTAATATAAAAAATAAAAAAAAGAACTGCACAGTTACCAAAAAATTATCTCAGTATTTTAAGTAACTTTGTGAATTTGTATTGGATCACATTCATAACTCTCCTGGAGCACAGGTAGCCTACAGGCAGCAAGTTGGGCCCTCCTGTTAAGAGGTACAATGTTAACTGAAGTGGAGTAGGGATGGAACTCCATCTACTCGACTTTCAGGGGGTTGTCACTCATGCTAGGGTGAGACTTTCCATGATGCAGCTGTTTTAGAGTCAACCATGTTCCTGCAAGTAAACCTAATAAATGCTTTGATTCAGCATAATGGACTTGGAATCATTTCCTTGGTCTGTCATTGGTGCCTTATTTGGGGTGAATAAACCTTTGTTCATCTCTCCCCAGGAAAAGTAATGCAACATGAATCAATGCAATACTGTGAGCTAGGGGATGGATAGCAGCAGCATCTGTTTAAATAAGATCCATCTAGCTTCTGTGTTAATGAGACAGAGGGTAGATGTAAAAGATTCATTACAAAGCTACTGTGATGGGCCCGGAGAGATGGCTCAGCCATTAAAAGCACTGGCTACTCTTGTAGAGGATCTGGGTTTGATTCTTAGCACCCACGTGGTGGCTAACACCAGCCTATAACTCCAGTTTCAGAGGATGTGGTGCCATCTTCTGACCTTCTTGGGCATTGCATGACATGGTTGCACTTAATGCATGGAGACAATACATTAATACACATAAAATAAAAATAAATAAAAATTAAAAATATTGCTACTATGATCATCTAGTTGAGACGTGATGGCAGTGGGTCTAGAATGATGTGTTAGTGGTTGGTAAGGAGAGCTGAGACACTTCAGTCATGGTTTGAAGGTAGAGCCAATAGAAGTGGCTGAGGTATAAGAAAACTGGAAGAGTCAAGGATGACACCCAAGGTTCCGGGTTTAAAAATAAAAAGAAGTATAACTTTACATTCTCTCTTTTTTTTCTAGAATATGAATATTAGTTTTCCTATATGATAGAACACACCATAGTAAATCTTTAAATGTGCTTTAGAATTAACCTATAGTTTATTTTCAGATTTTGTTACTTTGATTTATGTGTGGAGTGTATGTATGCATATTTTGGAATAATATAAAATCAAATGGGAACAAAAAAGAGAGAGAAAAACCTATTCAAAGAACTGACCAAAACAGTAAACCTGTGCACCAAAAAGATCATAAAAGACTGAGAAAAAGATGCAAGACAGGACTTGTGTATGACAGAATCCATGAGCTCTGCTGGGGAGAGGGGGGCAAGAGGGGTGGGCACGGATGGGGGAATGAGTCTAAATTTGATTGGGAAATGTGGGAAATGTGCTCAATAAAAATTTAAAAATTTTTATACATGTAAAAAAATAAAATAAAAAGAACAGAGTTTCTGTTTATTGAACTGAGTCAGATCCCGTGAAAAGCAGATTTAGGTCAAGGAGCAAAAGTTATATGAGTGACATGCAAGTTTGAGGTTCCTCTTAGATATCAGCATAGAGATGTCAGGTAGGCAGATGGACACACAGATCTGGAGTGATGGAAACGATGCGTCAGTACACAGAGAACAGTGAAAACTATACATTGGATGGAATCGCCAAAGGAGAGGGAGTCGAGAAATGCGCTTAAGGTATAGTCTAGACGCTCATTACCCTTTCTAGTTTGTGGAGCTGAAAATGAATGAGCAAGAGTGACTGAGAAAGAGCTGCCAGTAAAGTAGGAGGGAAGCTAAAACAGCCTGGGGTCCTAGAACTTTAATGAAACTATTCAGTGAGAGGGACTGAGAGACAGAATGGGAGCAATGCCTGGATGTTATTTCTCACATTGTCATCTCTGAGATGTTAAGTGAGCCTCTCAATACAACTGAGGCCCAGTGAGATTATATGCAGAAGGGGACAAGTGAATTTCATAGCTTTGTCTAGGCTATATTTTGGGGGGAGGGAGCAAACCTTCAGTAGGAATTTGTCTCCATAGCTAACTAAGTTATGATGTCTTTTTTTTTCCTTTTGGTGGTGGTGGTATGGTTGTTTTGAGACAAGATCTCACATAACCCAGACTGGCCTCAACCTTGCTTTGTATCCCAGGTGGGCTTTGAACTCCTGATCCTTCTGCCTCTACCTCCAAAGTGCTGGAATTACAGGTGTACCATCACCATGTCCAGATTGTAAGGATGTTTTGGAGGGAGGAGTGTTCTCTATGTCTTCAACTACCACTGTGCTTCAAGGGTCACATGGCAGGTATGAACGCAAATGTGAAAATACCACCTGGTACTCTTCAGCCTCATCTTTGAACACTGAGGATAAAGATGCAACTTACAAAATAACAGAGCCATGTTCCCCTGCAAACAGAGTCCAGGAGTACACAAACCTGCCAGGTCCATATAGAATATATAAACATTACCTAACTCTTGCCACCTTCCCTTGAGGCAAATCTTTCCATTAACTCTTGAAGACACTCGAAGGTGCAGCTTGGTTTTTTTTTTCCTTTTCTTTCTCTGGTACATTTCCATCCATTGGAGATGCTAAGGAGGTTAGCAAAGCAGGCAGCAGGAATGGGAGGTGTTTGGGAGACAAATATACAAATAGAGTCCAAACTCCTAAGTGACTTATTGGGAATAGTCTACTTTTAGTTTAGTTTTGCCAGAAATGTGTAAATATTCAGTTCAGCAATTATTTTTCATGAGTTTTGTTTAGCCTATAGATATTGAAATTAGCTGGCATAAGCTTGTGAGGTGGCTTATTTGTTTGAGCCCTTTGCTATTATTACTTCTTTTCTAGGTGGTATGGATTGAGTGCAAGCCCTCATGCATGGTAAGCAAGTGCTGTACCACAGAGCCATACGTCAACTCTCAGTCATTTTGAGTTTGCGTCATGTAGTGTGATTGCTTTTATAAACACTGTAGAATAGTAGACCTCCATTTTTTCTCCCAGTAATTCTATAGTATAAAGTAGTGATTTTTATAGAGTAAAATGCCACCCAAATTTATGAACTTTAGGATATATTTTTTTAACGAAAAGGATTATTGCTAAATAGCACGTTGGTTTAACCATTAAACCTTTAGTCTGTTATTTTTCTTAGTTGTTTTTTTCTCAGCTAGAATGAATGAAACTTCAGAAACAAAGCCTGACTACGAGAAACCTTAACTTTTTATCATATGCACCAATCTAAATAATTTCTCAGTAGTTGTCAAAAGACAAAACATAACAGCAATGTTTTCTTAAAAGAAAAAAATCTGCAGATTTATTTGTTGAAATCGGGTTTTATTGAAAGTCTATTGATAGATCATTAAGTAATCAGACTTAGTGGTCTCTTATAACAGTTGTTTAAGCTCAGTATAATCATAGAACAAATCATTAAATAGCCTTATTTGGGTAAACTCAAAAAGTCTTTTCAGGAATAACAATGCTGCTAGAGTGTCCTGCCCTTTCTGACAGCACAGAACTATTTTCATGCTGTGTTATTAACATGTTTGCAATCTGGATGGGCACTGAAATTACTCTTGAGTAACTAAATTTATGAGGAAATTTGAGATGCTCTGCTGTTCTAAACCAAGTAAACAGTTCAGAGCTTTCTTTCTTGCTACCTTCTTCTCTTTCCATTCCTTGCTACCTTTTGTCTTTATTTACCTGGAAATATTGACTCAAGAGGTATATGTACAGCCTGCATGTTGGTAGTCTTCAGATCAGTTTATGTTCCCTGAAGCAACAAATGTGCATTTGCTATGTGATGATGAGTTTTCCTCTCAACTTGGAAATGAAACAATAGAAAGAGCCAGGGGACCTCTTCTAGTAGGTCCCAAACAATTGCGTAAGTATAAGCACAACCATCTTTTCGTTTTTTCATATCTTACCAAAAAAGATGCAAAATCTTTGCCATCAGTTTGTGAGGCAGAGTATCAGTTTACTTTCTAACTGCCAAGACTGGAAATGCCTAATCAGAAACAGTTTAAACCAGGGTCACTCAAAATGTAGCTGGGCACCTGGGGCTCTTGCAAAACTGGAGATTCTGACTGAGGTGGTCTGGGACAGGCTGGGATCTTGAATTTCTAATGAGTTCCCAGAAATGCAAATACCATAGGAAATCATGCTGCACCATTAGGTGACACGGGCTTAAACAGTAAGCCATTAATTGCTTCATGTAACAAGTCCAGAGGAAGGAAGCTCTAAGTTTAATGAGATCATCACAAATCTATTTTTTTCTGCTCTTCCATCCTGAACTTGTTGGCATTGGTTTGTATGCATGTTCCCTTATGCTAACAAAATGAATCAAAATGAATGTAGCAGATCGTACCATTCTTTCTTCATCCAGGCAGAAAGAGAGAGGGCTAGAAAGGGCAGTTTTTCATATTCTTTCTCTCGAAAATCCTTTTCACAGATATTCCATCATGTCCTATTGGCCGGAATTGAGTGTGGCAAGTATGAACAACAGCAAGAATTGTTCTGATTGTCTGCCTATTCAGAATTCATCCCATGGAGGTGAGGGTGTATCCTGTACATTTTTGGAAACATAGCCATCTGACACCTGAGAAAACATCAAGATACTGTTTGTTAGGAAGAAAGAGGATGACTGAACTCTTGGGCAAGTAGCCCAGTGTCTGCCACAGCCACTGCTCAGAGCTAGACTTCTAATTGACATGGGCAATGTTTAACCTTGTGTTTAATCTTCATCCAATGAATAAGACAATCTAAACAACATTCAGTGCTATAGTAAGCGCCAACGCTAGTGAAACCAGTGAATTCAATTATTTGTTTTCAGCATGTTTGTCTATTATGATGGCCTCTCATTAGTTCATTCCCCAAGTCCAGGGACTCGTTGCCTACACACGGTCTTGCCTATCTGCCCAGGGTCCTGGCTTCAACTGCACATACTTCTCTATGGTGAAATTCATACTCTAGACAGTGAGATGACAGCAGTCCATCCTTAGAGTACTAATTACTGCTGACCTGGTAATGGTTTCCAATGGATACATTCTCTACCCTTCCAAAGTAATGAGCTTAAGCACAGGATCCAGTTTTGAGGGCTAGCCTGGTTCATGAGAGGGGGTCACCTAGCAGGACCTGCAGGTAGATTATCATCTTAATATTTCAAAAGGAAAGTACAAAAACTCAAAGATTATTATCTCTAGGTCTTATAATCTGATTTTTTAAAATTTTGTATGTGTATGAATGTACTGTCTGCATATAGGTTTGTGCACCCGTGTCGTGCAATGCCGCGGAGGTCAGACGAGGGCATCAGATTCCCTTGGAACCGGAGTTAAAGAAGGTTCTCAGCCGCCATGAGTGTGCTGGGGATTGAATCCGGGTCCTCTGCAAGGGCAGTCGGCACTCTTAACCGCTAGGTCATCTCTCCAGCCCGTAATCTGATTTTAAAGGACCAAACAGCTACTAAAAGACTGTAAGAAGAGAGGAAAGGAAAGAATATACAATTTATGCATTCTCTCCCTACAGTCTCCAGCCTTCTACCTCCATCTTGACCCTCTTTTAACCTGTTCATTCTCAAAACACCAAATTTCCACTACATGACTGAAATCTACTACACTTCAATTTGCTATAAAAGCCCTGATGCAAAGTGAAGTTAGCTAGAATGTTTCCCTTGATTTCAATGGAAAGGATCATGATATGATATTGATAATCTAAGCCCTGATACTGAAACAATTTTTGCTGAAAAATACAGAAAATGTTTTCATTGTTCAATTGTTCTGTGCAATAATGATTTTAAGTAAATGGATTGGAATCTGCAATATAAGGGAGGTTTACTGAACTCACCGAAGGAAAGGTGAAGAGTTTGTGGCAGTGAAGAGGTGCATGAGGGTATCAGTCTTAGGAAGATGTGGAGAGCTGAGAGCAGCTTTCTCAAGACACACAATGTTGGAATCAGATGCACATATATTGATCATTTTTATTTACTTGAGATTAGACATGGAGGTCCTTCTTATGTGGGTAATTTTAGCAGAATATACAAGAACACTCTCAGGGTGGGAAAAATGTCGAGGGGGAAGTTCATTCATCCTTCTCATAGTTCAATAACAGCAGTCCCAAACTAAGTTGATTTTGTTAAGATGGTTGGGGTTTCTCATATTTCATGGTCACTTCTCAGGATGCAGTGTAATTTCCTAGAATGTAAAACTAAGAAAAAAAACCCTCTCTGATTTAGTAGGGTGATCGAGGTTTCTTCTTCTAACATCTACTGGCTTGCAGCTGGCTATCACGTTCACTTGCTAGACTGTCTTTCTGCATTGCTTCTTTCAGAAATTTCCTCTTTTGGGTATCCTTGAGCAGGCACTCCTTTAGTCCTGCTGTGCACCTTGCCTCATACAGTCTCATCATGTACCTTCTGAAAGGTCTACTTTCTTAGAAGCTACATACCTGACAATTAAGAGCAAGGGCTCTGGAGCCAGGCTGTGGTGCTCAAGTTCTTGTCTATAGCTTACCGTCTTTAGACCCTTGAGAAAAGTATGTAAGCTTTCTGTGCTTAAATTTCCTCACGTATATCATGAGGATGATAAATATGCCCTTTCGAGCATCAGTGTGGGATTTAATACATGTACACAAGACAGAACTTGCCACACTGTAAGTACTCAATAAGTATCTCAGCCTTGTTTCCCCCTATTAACAAACTCCCTCTTGTGTTGTTGTAGAATTGTCTTCTTAAAGCATCCTAATAATATCTACTGAGCTGGTGAGATGGATCAGTGGTCAAGGCACTTGCCATGCAAACCTGAAACCTTGAGTTCAATCCCTGGAACTCATGTAAAGACGGAAAGAGAGAACTGACTCCACAAAGTTGTTATCTGGCATCCTCATGCATGCCATGGCATGGCATTTTTATGTTCAGGCATACATCTACCTACACATATGCATCATACACAGTAATCAATAAAATAATAGCATCTATGTGCCAGGCATCATACCAGGTACTTTAGATTTCATTACCCATTTAATCATTGAAGATTAGCTTACAGATGAAATGGAAACTTAGGCACTCTTTTCCCAAATCTCCTGTCTGGTCAATGAGACCCATCGGTTAGGTATTTTGATGGTTGATATTGATTACCAACTTGACAGGACTTGAATCACCCAGGAGACAAATCTCAGCATATGTATATGAAGGATTTTCTAGACTAGGTTAATAGAGATGGGAAGATCCACGATAACTATGGATGGCACTATTCCACGGGCTGGGGTCCCAGACTGAGTGAAAAGGAGAAAGCAAGCTAAGCATCAGCATCCATCTCTCTCAGCTTCTCAACTATGTATGCTATATGACTCATTGCCTCAGCCTCTTCCCCTGATGCTTTCCCTGCCAAGACTGCCTGTTCCCTCAAACTGTGAACTAAAATAAACCCTTTTTCCCTTAAGATGCTTTTGTCAGATATTTTGTTGCATTAATGAGAAAAAGTAAGTAATACAAGCATCTTTGTTTCTCTGACTCCAAAGCCTACTTTCACAATCTCTGCTGAAAACCTTAGTTGAATAGTATATTACTGTTTCAAGGTTTTCCTGATCTTCTACTGAATTAAGTACATGCTTATCATCCATGACCAACACTCCTTAACAATACCATTCAGCATGGCTTCTAATTAGTATACGGGTATTTTGTTCTTTGTCTTAAATGAGCTTCAGTAAAACCCCTACCCTGACTTCATGTCATGAGATGCACAGGTGCTCCTGGCAGTCAGAAAATATCCAGCACTCAAAGAGATTAAGTCATCCATTAGTGATATTGATTGTCACAGCTCTTCCATTTAGCTGAGCTCTCAAGCACAAATGCATGTTCCACTTAAAAGTTGATAATTTTAGTAGTTAAAAACAAAACAAAACAAAAAAAACCCAAACAAATGGTGTAGAGGTATGTTGGTGTGGGTGTCTCTTTTGTTCTGTTGGTCTAGTCCTTATCTGGATGTGTTAATCAGCTCTCAACAAAAAAATCCCATGGAAGAAGCCACCCCCAATTATCAAGGGCTCACTATGACAATGCCTATTTCTTGCTCAGGGAGTCTGCAAGTTGACTATGCTTTAGCTGGGCTTCTTTAAAATTTGCAGAGGTTTTCTCTGGATTATAGACCAAATCATATCTATCCTTAAAAGTCCTCATTCTGGGAAGAGAGGTTACCCAAGATATGTTCTTATCATGAAGGGTAAGAGAGATACAGAAACACAAGCCAGACATCCAGAATATTAGAAGTCTTCATTTATGTCAAATAATTGACACCGCACTGGCCAAACAAGCTACATGGCTGTATTAGTCAGGGTTCTCTAAAGAAACAGAAGCAACAGGATGAATATATAGCTATATACAATTTATTGATTTGCTCACATGACAGAGCTCAAGTAGTCCAACAGTAGCTGCACCACACTGGAGAGGCTGAGAATCCAGGGAACTGCTCAGTCCACAAGGTTGGATGTCTCAGTAGTCCCAATCTGGTGCTGAAGGCCCTGTGTATTCCAGGAGATCTGCCAGTCTCAGTACACGCTGGGATCCGAAGGGTTGATCACAGCAGCAAGACAAACTCACCAGTGAGAGAGAGGCAAGCTGCAGGAAAAAAAAGGGACCAGCTCCCTCTGCTGTGGCCTTTAATACTGTCTTCCGGCAGAAGGTAATGCCCACATTTGGGGTGGGCCATCTGGGTTGAGGCAGTCCAATCCGAAGATCCTTTTTCTCTTATTTGTTCCTTAGTCCAGTCAAGTTGACACCCAGGATTAACCATCACAAGTCCACCCATTGTCAACTTGACACCCAATAAATAGCCTCTCCTTATGTTATGCCTAAATGTCAATTGCAAATAATGGCAAGGTCATAATTCCACCTAACATGTTATGTGTCTCATGTGCAATAGCAAAGCATTATATCTTAGAGTAGGTGGTAATGTCCTTGAGGAACACTTAGTTCTTCAGTATCTAATAACCTAAATATGACAACACTTAACACTTATCTCAGTTGCACATTCAAAAGGGAACAACACAAGTATCTGTTTAATATATGCATATATATGAACAAGCATATTCTTAACCAAATAGGAAAAAAGTTAATATCTATTATAATCCACATTTCTGCAACTGGTCCCATGGCTTCAGCTGGTATTTATGACTACTTTCTTCTACTACCCATTCTGTATTTCCTCCATCATCAGCGCAAGCACCTCTGCAGGTCTTGGCTCTTTCCCTGGTAGAGGCAACACCAATGGTTTCCATTTGGCCTTTCCAACCATAATAGCCCTCACTCCACAGGTCAGGGAACCAATGTGGGGATTCTGCCAATTTCTAATTATATCTATCCCTATTATACATTCTGGGACTGGGGAAATAACCACAGCATGAGTTCTGGGACCCACTGGGCCCACTGTGAGTCAGACTTCAGCCAAAACCCCATTTATCACCTGACCTCCATAGGCCCCTACTTTAACCAAAGGGCCACAATGCTTTTTAAGGTCTCATGGGATCAGTGTCAACTCAGAATCAGTATCCAATAGGGCTTGAAAGGTCTGATTATTTCCTTTTCCCCAGTTTACAGTTACCCTAGTAAAAGGCCTCAGGTCCCTCTAGGGAAGGACAGGAGGAAGGCAAACAGCATAACTCTTTGGTATTGGGACAAGATTCCTCACTGGAATCTGGCCACCCCTTCATTCAAGGGGTTCTGGGTCTGTGAATTGTCTCAAGCCTGGAAACTGGTTAACTGGACTGGATTCGCTACTGCTAAAATCCAATATTGACTTCCTGTCATTTGTTCTAGAGCATTTCTGCTTATACAGATCAAATAAAAACTTAGTAGGCTTCTTATGTATTTGGTTCCTGGGAACACCATGATTAATTAGCCAGTTCCAAAGATCATTTCAGGTCATGCCATTATAGGCATTGTTTTGCCTTTGCCGCTCATTATGATAACTATGATAACTATGCTCATCTGGCCTTCTGTGATTCAGATTCAGTGCTGCCACCTGACGCCTACCCTGAGGTCCTGTTAAGCCTATTATGTGTACATTTAATTTATGAAGCAAGCAACAACTTCTCTAACTGTAAGATCTGGCATAAGAAATAGAGCAAAAACAAAGCTCTTCAAATGTTCTGGTGTCTCAGTAATTTCCATCTTATAAACTCAGTGAAAGGCATTTCCTCTGGGTCCTCATATTGTGGAGAATGTGGTTTTACACTTCGAATCCACTCGAGCATGCCCATCTGCCTGACCCTCACAATCCCTTCATCAATACTAAGCCAAGGAATATCAAGCATCTCTAACTCACTGTTAGTAGGCCATGTTTTAATAAATATGTCAGCCACCCATTCAAATAAACTTTTAACACCTTTTGTAACCGCTTGAGCTTCCATGTTAAACCTAGAATATCTACTCAGTGGGCTCATATCAATAAACTCAGTCTGATCCAATTTTATATTCCTTCAACCATTATCCCACAGCCTTAAAATCCATTCCNGGCTGTATTAGTCAGTTCTCTAAAGAAACAGAAGCAACAGGATGAATTATATAGCTATATACAATTAATTGATTTGCTCACATGACAGAGCCTCAAGTAGCCAAAGTAGCTGCGACCACTGGAGAGGCGGAGAACCCAGGGATGCTCATTCCACAAGGCTTGGATGTCTCAGTAGTCCAATCTGCGAGCGTGAAGGCCCTGTGGATTCCAGGAGATCTGCCCAGTCTCAGTACACACTGGGAATCCGAAGGGTTGAAGCACAGCGAAGGACAAACTCACCAGTGAGAGAGAGGCAAGCTCAGGAAAAAAAAGGGGACCCACTCCCTCTGCTGGGCCTTTAATACTGTCTTTTCCGGCAGAAGGTAATGCCCACATTGGGGTGGGCCACATGGTTTGAGCAGGCCAATCCGAAGATCCTTTTTCTCTTATTTGTTCCTTTTAGTCCAGATCAATTGACACCCGGATTAACAGGTTAAGCATCACAAGTCCACCCATTGTCAACTTGAGAACCCAATAAAATGCCTCTCCTTATGTTATGCTTAAATGATCAATTGCAAAATAAATGGCAAGGTCATAATTCCACGTAACATGTTTAGTGTGCTCATGTGCAATAGCAAAGCATTATATCTTAGAGTAGGTGTTGAATGTCCTTGAGGAACACGTAGTTCCTTCAGTATCTAATAAACTAAATATGACAACACTTAACACTTATCTCAGTTGCACATTCAAAAGGGAACAAACACAAGTATCTGCTTAATAATATATAATATATATATAGATAATATATATATTATGAACTAAGCACATTCTTAACCAAATAGGTACAAAAGTTAATATCTTTATAAATCCACATTTCTGCGACTGGTCCCGTGGCCTCAGCTGTATATTTATGACTACCTTCTTCTATTACCCATTCTGTATTTCCTTCCACCTATCAGCAAGCAACTTCTCAGGTCTTGGCTCTTTTCCTGGAGAAGTGACCCATACCTTCACCCTGAAGGGTCTGGGCCATTATTGTCCTGTTTGATTTGGGTTGTTGGAGTTTCCCATTGACCTTAACAAAAGAAATGGGTACCAGAAGTAAGTGGGGTATTGTGTGACAGATCTGACTTGGTGTTTGGGGGAAGACTGTGGGCAGTTTGTTTGAACTTTGGGCTGGGAGGATCATTGAATGCCTAAATCGATTTTGCTGTGGAGCTTGAGCATTTTGCTGAAGAGTTGTTGAGAGAGGAGGCCTGCTTGTGAAGGTTTCTAGTTTCAAAGGGGAGCAGAATCATCAGGACTGTGTAATCTGTGGGTTCTGGTCAGCTGGGGCTGAAGAATCAGCTGTAGTAACAAGAGACCAGAACCTGAAGTCATATACTTTGTCGTACTGGGACAATTGATGCTGGTTGCTGGGGCTGAAAATCAGCTGTAATAACAAGAGACCAGGCATCACTGTGTTGAAATCTTCTGGTGAAGAATTTCTTACAGAGGTCAGTCACACAGAAGCTGCGGTCCAGAAGGAGCCTGAAGCCTCCATGTCAAGCCAAAGCAGACTTGGTAGTGTGTAAGAGTCTCCTATTTGGTTCTGGTGTTGAAAATTTGAGGGGTCACAGAGAGCAGTCGAGGCTTGGCACTGAGAGTCCAGGAAAGACCATTGGTGGAACGTGCAACTTGTTGCAGTGGAGACCCCAGGATGCAGGGGTCATGGACAGAAAGTGGAGGCTTTGGCACCAGGAGAGGCAAAAGAAGAGGACATTGGTGAAGGTGCTGCCAGCAGTTTCGTGGTGACCCCAGCTTTTTGGTAGATGCAGGACCATGGGACAACCACCAAGGAGCAGCGGCAGGTGTGGAATGGAGTTGGCCTGGGCCTGTAGAATTGAGCTGTTGTGTGCCACGAGAAGGCAAAGTCAGAGAAGGGGGGACTGCCAGAAAACCTTTGAGCCCAGAAGATCTTGAGTGAATTCCCAAGGTGTCCACCTTGAGCTACATTTGCTGGTCCTTAGGTTTTGTTTGGAGTGGGCCTGATCTTTCCCTTTTGAAATAAGACAGTACTTGTTTTGATTTTACAAGCACCCACAGTTAAGAGACTTTTGACGGGACTGTGAACTTTAAAGTGTTTGGACATTTTAAGGACTGTGGGCTCTTTTAAGGTTGTACGGTCTTAGGTTGATTAATGTTAACATCATAATGTGGGATAAGAACATGGAAAGTGTGTTGGTTTAATAGTGATGTGTTTTGTTGTGTCAAGTTTGACAAACGGGTCAATGTGCTGGATAGATTAGTTTGTCAACTTGACACACCTGGGTGGAGGGAGCCTCAATTGGGGAATTGGCTCCATTGGATTGGCCTGTGGCCACATCTGTGGAGTATTGTCTTGATGGTCGAGCAGTGTGGAAGGGCCCAGCCCACAATGAGTGGTGCCACCCTGGGTAGGTGGTTGTGTATGGTATAAGAAGGCAGGCTGGGCATGAGCCAGAGGAGCAAGCCAGTGAACAGCATTCCTCCATGGCCTGTGCTTTAGCTCCTGCCTCCAGGTTCCTGCCCTGAGTTCCTGCCTTGGGCTCCCTGAGTGAGAACTGTGACCCAGGAGATGTAAGCTGAATAAACCCTTTCCTCCCCAAGTTGGTGTCAGTCAGAGTGTTTTGTCACAGCAATGGAAGACAAACTAGGACGATGGCTAATCCCCAAATCAATAGGGAATGGAGGTAGACATTTTCTTTTCTACTGCAAGGTCTCTGGCAGGAAAAAAAAAGTGCGGGATTGGAAAAATGTCATCCAAATGAACACACTGAGGTAGAACTAGACTTATTTCTGCTAGTCTGAGACAAAATAAGGTATTGTCCATAGCCAGCACACATGTATAATCCCAGCACTCAGCAGGGTGAGGTAGGAGGATTGATTTTCTGAGGCTACCTTGGGCTACAAAACAGAACAATGATAACAATATTAACCACTTAATTTTTAGGACAACGATTGTCACAAATAAATTCGTGTGTAGGTAAAAAGGACAGAAGGATGTTAATTTAAAGCCAATTACTGCTGCAACTCACACAAGGAACCATAGGGAAGGATTTTTGTGGTCTGTATAGTTCCTTCTATTAGGATAAAGGATCAGAAACCTAGAAGTTAGAAATTAATCTGTTGCCATATTCAAATAATATTGTTTAAACATACTATTTTCACTATATTTGTCCATAAGAGTTATCAATGTCCTGCAAAGTAACATCATTCCCATCTTGTCCAAAACAGCAAACTTTCAAAGAGAATTTTCATGCTTGGCCCAAGTTTTAAAGGGGAAAAAAAGATAAAGGTTGGGAGGCACAAGTAATCAGCATGACTAAACTGTAAAAGACATGGCAAAGGCAAGCTGTCCTACCTACTATGGAGAGCTCAGCATACCGTGTGTGAGAGAATGCTGAAGGACTGAAACTTTAATGTTTCCTGCCTCCGCCTCAGTGAGGAGAGAGTGCCCCACAAAGTCATTCTATTCTGCTTCCTTAAAAGAGGACCCAGCTTGCTCCACCTTGGAGCCCTCACTTACATCCATTTGTACTTCTCCCACAGCATACCTCAACCCACCCCTGTGCTTAGGATGGAACCAAGGGCCTTGTACGTGCTAGACTAGTATTCCATCACTGCAGCACACCATAGCCCTTGGCACGCTTCATGCTGTGGATGGTAGAGATGTCTGTGGCTCTGCTTTACTCTTTCTTGGAAGCCTATTGATTCTGGAGGCAGAAGTCTGATTCCTCCCTGTCTCCCTTGCTATGCTCAGGAAGTGCCTAACAAGTTCCAAGATTCAGGGATCATACCCCCTCCCTTCCCCCTTTGTTTAAATATTTCCTGCTGGGGCTGGAGAGATGGGTCAGCGGTTAAAAGCGCCAACTGCTCTTGCAGAGGACCTGGGTTCAATCCCCAGCACCCACATGGCAGCTGAGAACCGTCTTTAACTCCAGTTCCAGGGGAATCTGACACCCTCTTCTGACCTCCGCGGCATTGCAGGACATGGGTGCACAAACCTACATGCAGACAGTACATTCATACACATAAAAAATAAATATTTCCTGCTATAAAGGAAGAGGCTGTACAATGGTGCAATTGAAAATGGAGGCTCTAGAAAATGGCTGGAGCTAGAGGACATCATACTGAGTGAAGTAACAGAGTCCCAGAAAAACAAACGACAAATGTTATCCCTCATCTGTGGGTGCTGGTACCAATTACCTAGTTGTAAGTATTTCTTGTGTATGACCCTCTGAACTTTTGTCCAAAGCAGTTGGGAGTGATGCATATTGGAAACAACAACGACAGAAAGGACTGCATTGAAGAACTGAATGAAACAGTGAACTTCTGCTCAAAACAGTCAACTTCCTCATAGAGAATATTGAGAAAGACTGAGAAAGAGATGAAAAGCATGTTTGGCAGAATGCATGAGCTCTGGTGGGGTCAGGGAACGGGGGGGGGCATGGGTCTAGATTTGTTAAAAAAAATAAAAATAAATTTAAAAAAAAAGAAAAGAAAATGGAGGCTCTAAAGTATTGGAGTCAAATCTCAGTTCTTTAGCTACATAGCCATGCCCTTGGGCCTCTGTACCTCTACTTCTTCTATGAAGTGGAACTGAGTGGGGGTTCAATAAGTGGAAAAATGTAAATCATTTAAAATAGTGCTGGGCATGGAGTTATCAATATATGCTGATTACAATATGGATCTTTTGAGACAGGGTCTCACTGTGTGGCATAAATGCTAGGCCTGAACTTGCATAATTCCTGCCTCAGCCTTCTGAGTGCTGGAATTACAAACATGTGCCACTATGTCTGACTGGAATGTTACCTTTGGAAATTTAATTCATTTTAGCTCCACTAATGAGAGAAAAGCTCATGTAATGAATTTACTTGTGCTTGATGCTAGGGGCATATCCTGTAAATTCTGGAATGTCAACTTTGGCATTTATGCTTGTTGCCAATGGCCTAGTGGTCTGAATGCTTAGTGGGCTCAGCACAGCTATGAATCTTTCAGCAAAATGGAATTTCTTTCTTTCTATTTATACTTAGATTTTCTACTAAATCAAATATTTTCAGATCTTTTAAATTTGGCGATGTACATTCTGCTAAATGAGCATGTCAAAACTGTAGTGATCTAGCTTAGCTGGTACCTAGTATTCATGAAGCCCTGGGTTCTATCCCCAGCATCACACAAGCCAGGCATGGTAATACATACATGAAACCCCAGCACATGGAAGGTGGATGCAGGAGGATCAGGAGTTTAAGGTTATCCTTGCCTGCATAAGATGCATAAGGCCAGCCTGCACTACATGAAACCCTGTCTCAAAATGAATGAATTATAAGCTGGAAAGAATGCTCACTAGTTAAGAGCACTGGGTGATGTTGCAGAGGACCCAGTTTGGTTCCTAGCACCTACATGGCAACTAACAACTGTGTATAACCAAGGGGTTTGACGCCATCTTCTGTCCTCCACGGGTATTGCATGAGATGGATGTATTTACATACATGCAGGTGAAACACTCATACACAGAAAATAGAAATTAATAAAAAAATTAAAAAGTAAATGAATGGATGAATAAACTGAGGTACTTCACAGTGCTTCTACTGCAAGAAAAACAGATTTTAAGTGTCAGCAGTGTGGCAGGAACCCAGTACTTCTTCACCAGGCTGAACATGGAAAGAACGTGGAGGAAATTAGAAAAATCCTGATGGTCAGGCCACATCCCACGTCATCATGAGATTCTCAGCAGATGAGACCCAGCCCCGGACCTCTTCAAAAGCTTCCCCAATGACTCAATGTGTATTCCCCCACTTTTTCCTTTTTTGAAATTTTATTTATTTTTAATTTTATGTGTATGAGTGTATTGCCTGCATGTATGTAAGTGCACTCGTGCTCTGCAATACCCTCAGAGGTCAGAAGAGGGTGTTGGTTCCTGTGGAACTGGAATTACGGATGGCTGTTAGCTGCCATGTGGGTGCTGGTAACTGAATCCGGGTCCTCTGCAACAGTAGCCAGTGCTCTTAATCACTAAGCCATCTGTCCACCCCCACTACCTGTTTTGTCAAAAAGATGAAGCCCACTTAAAGGAATCTTTGGCAGGTAGAGTAGTTCTTTTTAAAATTTCATTTATTCATTTTTATTTTTATGTGTATGAGTGTTTTGCTTACATGCATGGAGATCCCCCACAGATCCCCTGGAATAGCAGTCACAGGAAGCTGTTAGCTGCCACATGGGTAGTAGGAACTGAACCCAGGTCCCCTCTAAGAGCAGCCAGTGCTCTTAATCACTGAGCCAATTCTACAGCCTGGATTAATTTTTGAACATCTTACTGAAGGTTGACAAAATATAGCAATCACTGACAAGAATGATAAGATTCTTCAAGGCTTTATATATTCCACAATATTACAACTCTAGCTTTGTAAGCCCTGTTTTCTTTTTCATTATGTTTTGAGATAAACTAAGCTCTTAAATGGCCATAGGCAGTGACAGCACTTTGGGGCCCTGGGAATTCTACCCTTCTGTCCCTCTTCACTTTCTGGATGGGAATTCTGGTTTCTTTTCTCAAGTGACCTGAGTGGTGTAGAGATGGTCTCAAGAGTGTGAGGCAATTCTGTTCATGGTGTTCCCTGATGCTCTTTTTCTAGGAAATCCACTTGTGTTCTAAGAAGATGATTACATTCACCTCTGCCCCGGGCAAGCCACTGAAAAGCTGAGCTGAGGCCAAAGCTTCTCCACAACATTTCTGTAGCTATTCAGATACATAAAACAAACAACTCTGAAGTCCCCCAAGACTCTTCTAAACTCTTGATGGACAAGCTGCCTGACTAATGTAATTCATTTCATGTGAAGGCATAGTCTCATTGGAGCCATTCCTCACTTCTCTGACTAAAGAAACGAGCAAGCTCGCATGCTATTATTTTGTGGGAAATCGAAGCTGGTTCCTTTGGGGACTCAAATCTTTCATTTTTAACACTTCTATTTAAAAAACTCATTCTCAAGTGTGTTATATACTGGCTGTTTTAATAGAGAATTTGGAAAATGATTTTACTTGCCGTGACTCACCTCGAATACATCTTCTCCCCTTCTGAACAAGCCCCAGATTTCATTCCCTTCTCCCTCAGGTGCTGGTGCTACCAACCACACATCCTGAGACACTCAGCCTCAGCACTTCATCTCCTTCCCGAGTATCTCAGGCAGTCCCTGAGCCCTGGAGATATTTCCCTTGAGGATTTCTTGAATTTTCCTCAGCACAATCGTCTCCATCGCTACTATATCACTCCCCTTAGCCAGAGCTCACAACCTCTTCAACCTGCACTATCAGGAAAGGCACATCATCCTCTTCACATGAGTAGATGATCCAGCTGCGATTTGATCTCAGAACCAGGGACTCTTACCATTAGAGCTTTAAAGTCAGAACAGCTAGGGTAGGAGGGGAAGGGCAGTATTGTAGTTTGAATATAAAATGCTCATAGGGCCGGGCGTGGTGGCACATGCCTTTAATCCTAGCACTTGGGAGGCAGAAGCAGGCAGATCTTTGTGAGTTCAAGGCCAGCCTGGTCTACAGAGTGAGTTCCAGGACAGCTGGGGCTACAGGGAGACCCTGTCTCGAAAAGACAAAAAAAATGCTCATAGGTTCATGTGTTTGAACACGTGGCCCCCAGCTGCTGGTGCTGTTGTGGAACTTTTAGGAGATGGGGCCTGGCTGGAAGAAGTGGGACCCCACTTTTCTGCTTCCTGACTCTAGATGTCATGTGACCACTTGCCATGCCCTCCCTGCCTGCCATGATCGACTCTATACCCCTTGAACTGTGAGTCAAAATAAACCTCATTCTCTTGTTACTTTTTGACAGATATTTTTTTTCAAGATAACAAGAAAAGTAAAAGTCAGGGCAATTTGTCCCTCCTTCCTTTGATGGCTGGGAGAACCAAAACACCATGTCCACAGGAGGGCTTAAAGGGGTATGACAACCCTTCTGGGGAAGTATGCTGTGGAGTAGATGTTCCTCTACATGTACATAAGGGTTTAACAGCAGTGACAGGTTCACATGCCCCCTCTGATGTAGTCTTAGGGTGTTTGGCCCTTGTCTCAGCAGCACATAGGGGCAGAGTTATCTGTCCATATGGCTTGCAGTCTGTGAACAACATGACTTAGCAACCAGCCCTGCCCACAGCCCTTTCCTTTCCAACTAAGTATTGTGAACTTAAATGAGTCCCATTCTTTTTTTTATCCTTAAAATGGGCAAGATTTTACCGGTTTACTGCAAGCGTAGTAAACACCACACAAGACACAATATTATGCCTGGTGCACTTGCTAAGCGTTAGCCTTTTCCTTTTTAGTATTTTATTTCCGAGGAATTTTCCATTCTGATTGAGATAGAAGATTGGTATACTTGATATGAGTTTTACAATTTTCCCCTAAAATCTGGACAGTCTGAGAGTGCATACCAAAGCAGTAGAATGAATGAAATGGACATTTGGAGGCTCAAAATCTAGTTGTAGCAGAGCATTTAATTAGCAAGTCACTGACCATTGTTTTCTCACCTGGAAAAGGCTGGAAGTTTACCTATAAAATTTCTTTTACTACAGTTCTATTTACACATGTCTGTGTAGCCATTCGTTTGGTTCAAAATCTCAGTGTTGATTGTCCAACCATTTCTTTCATGTGGATGTGCTCACGTGCATTGTGCCTGTGTGGAGGCCAGAGGGTGGCTTTGAGAATCTTCCTCTATCACTCTCTACATTATTTTTTGAGACAGGGTCTCTCACAGAGCTGTAACTCACAGCTTCCACTAGACTGCCTGTCTCTGTCTTTCCAGTCCTGGCATGATAGCTGTGCGTCTGGGTTTTACATAGGTGCTGGGGATCTAAACTCAGGCCACATGTTTGTGCTCCGACCACTTTACCCATTGAGCCCCTGTCCACCATTTCTTAAAGTAGCATTTTCCAAACTTAGAATTTTCTATAATGTTTTCAAATTTATAGGTTTCTAGGGCCTACCCACAGAGCTGTACTTTCCAGAACAGTAACTACCTAGTCATAAATGCCTGTGGACATTTTAAATATGGCTAGTTCAAATTGAGAGATACTGCAGTATAAAATACATAAAGAATTTTAAGATATCTGAGTAGGAAAAATTTTATAGCTTGCATACTGAAATAATATTATAGACAAAGAAGTCAAGTATATTCTTTATTTTGAAAAATAAATATATCATTAAAATTTATAAATATTGAATACAATCTAATAAAAAAACTTAGTAATATTAAAATTAAATACATATTTTAGTTAAATAATATATAGTAGTAAAATATGTCTGTCTGTCTGATTTTGGTAGAACCCAGGGCTTATGCATGCCAGTAAGTGCTCTACCATCAGCTCTCTCTCTCTCTCTTTTTTTTTTTTGTAATGGAATGACTAGAAAATTTAAGATCACATATGTGGTTTTCATATTATCTTTGTTGACCAACATTAACACTGCCACTAAGGTAAGACATACTCCGGATGATTCTGAGTTCATCCCTACTTGGAAAATAGTCTTTTAGTGGCACAAAAGAAAGATCTCGCTGGGCGTGGTGGCACACGCCTTTAATCCCAGCACTCGGGAAGCAGAGGCAGGTGGATCTCTGAGTTCAAGGCCAGCCTGGTCTACATAGCGAGTTCCAGGACAGCTGGGGCTACAGGGAGACCCTGTTTCAAAAAGATAAAAATAATAAGAAGAAAGATCTCAGCTTTCATTAAGATCTTAGATATCTCATATAGATGCTGAAATTACTGTGAAAGAAGATTGATCCTGGCAAACTTACTCCTCTCCACTTTGGTTTGATGAGCTCTGTTAGTGACCTGGTGTTACTCTGGGAGTTATTATATATAATTCTCAAGAATGGAGACAAGTCAAATGGAAGAGGCTAGAATAGGGGAGTGTTTACCTTCTGCAGTCTTAGTGTTTCCACTGCTTCTCTATGCAGTAACCAGCTTTCTTCAGGTCAACAGGATGTTTGGTGTCTTTGGGCGGTTAAAGCTAGGTGGCAGTAGCAGCATAAGTTCACAGAGGCAGGAAGCCAGAAGCAGGAGACTATGAAAGTATTGTATGGTGTCGCTGGACTTCAAGGTTTAGCTCCTGTCAGCAATAGGTTGGTGCTAAGGCCTGTTCCCCAAGCAGATAATCGAGAAACCAGTCATGAGATGCTGAAGCCTCATCAGCCTTTGGTGGGAAACTCCATTTTATCTTCCCTTCCAGGTATGTCAGTCTTTCCCCACAACTGGTGACTCAATCATCTGATTCAGCATAGTGTAGTCTTGCTTCTGCTACATGAAGTTCTGAGGGGCAATATGTCTCCTCTTTACCTAATGTCCGCCTTGTGCTAAGAGTTCTCAGACGAGCTTCTGCTTCTTTACTTACAGGAATTTTATTTATAGAGGGTATAATAATGAAAATCTCAATTCATCTTTCTTTTATTGCCTTTAATTTCTTGTGAATTAAAAAAAATCTATGGCTAATTGAATCCACCCCACCCTCCAGCATCGACAAAAAGACTGGGCAAAATAAATGTCCAAATATTAAGAATTTGGCACCAATGGAGTTCCCCCATAAAAGGGTTTGTACAGAATGTACTATGGAGAAAAGAGATATGATCTCAGATGGAAGGTTGGAACAATAAGAAGAATTAGTACAAATAAGGTAGTAAATACATAGGCTATTTAAAGCAGTGAACACAAAAGCCATAGCACAATTTTTTTTTTTTTTACAAATAGAACCATGATATGTAGTAACAGTGCTGTAGAAGTAATGTAGAGGGTAAGCATCTAAAGTTTTTGTATTTGTGAACAGGAAAGTCATTGGCTCAATTTAAATATTGATGCTCCTTTTCGTACCAATTTTTAGAGCAACCACTAAAATAATAATAGATGTATGAGAATAGATTCCCCAAATAGAAAATGGCTGAAGCTCAACAGGTAAAACTGTCTTTCTAGGCTAGATGACAGTACTGGTCAGGCAAAAGGTCCTTGCATTGATTTTTCCTCCATAAAAATTGGTCTTTCGGATTCCCTGTTATTCCACTGGTGTATACCACATGGTATTAGTTATCCCAGGCTTCCATTCGTTCTTAATACAGTTCAAGTCCTTGCTATTAGTTCTTCTCTATTAGGAATGTCTTGCCTCTTCTTGCTTCTCTGATCATCAACAAACTCTTTACTCAGATTTGCTTATTTATAAAGCCAAATATTTTACTTTCTCATTAAACAGTTGACATATCATTTGCTGGGTTTATTTTATAGTAGGCTGTACTGTTAGGAACCATAATTCCTGGACAATTTCTGTTAATTGCCATTGTATATAAATGCAATTATTGTAGGTTGACTCAATTTTCTTCCTAACTCTACAGACTACTGAGTTTTCTGTATGGATTCCAATGCCATTGATAAATATTGGAAATTTATTTCTTTCCTTCAAATCCTTATACCCTCCGTTTCTCTCTGTACTGCTGGAGCATAGAATGAAGTATTAATAATAGGTGATCATAATAGTCATTTTTGTTTTCCTGATCTTAAGTGGAAATAATTTACACGTTTCACTAGCAATCATGGTATTTCTATGTATTTAAAAATTTTTTTAAATTTAATTTATTTTTTATGTGTATGAATATACTGTCTGCATGTATGTTTGTGCACCAGTGTCATGCAATGCCATGGAGGTCAGAAGAGGGTGTTGGATTCTCCTGGAACTGGAGTCAAAGACGGTTCTCAGCTGCCACGTGGGTGCTGGGGATCGAACCTGGGTCCTCTGCAAGAGCAGTTGGTGCTCTTAACTACTAGGTCATCGCTCCAGCCCCCCGTGTATTTTTAATAGTTTCTCTTTATCAGGCAAAGGAAATATCTTTCCATTTTTTGGTTTCTGGAGGATTTTTTTTGAGACAGGGTCTCCCTTTAGCCCTAGCTGGCCTGGAACTCACTTTGTAGACCAGGCTGGAATTTAAGTCACAGAGATCCACCTGCCTCTGTCTCCTGAGTGCTGGGATTAAAGGCATGAGCCACCATGCCCAGCCTCCATTTTTAAGTTGCCAAGACATTTAATAATTAATTGATTATATCTCTAAGAAATGCTTTAATGCATCACCAGAGAGTACCCTATTTTCTTTCTTCTCATTTCTTTTGGTACTGTGGAAAATGGTATTGATTGATTGCTAAACAAATTAAAGTCTGTTATTGAGAAAATCTCATCATGATCAATTTGTCATGTTTTTATTGTTAGATTTTGTTTAGGATTTGTCTACCTCCATGTCTACAAAAGAATTGGGCTTGTAGTTTTTCTTTTTCATATTCTCCATCAAGTTTTGGCATGAAGGCTAAGCTAATCTCATAAAATTGGCCAGAAAATGTTTTCTCTCGATCTGTATTCTATAATACTTTTGGCTTGATTAGTAATATTGGTTTCTTGGTTATTTAATAAAACTCACTCGTAAAATAAGGAGCAAAATATCCAACTTAAATAGTGAGAAAAGGAAAGAATAGGGGCTGGAGAGATGGCCTAGTGGTTAAGAGCACCGACTGCTCTTGCAGAGGACCCGGGTTCGATCCCCAGCACCCACATGGGCGTCTGAGAACCGTCTTTAGCTCCAGTTCCAGGGGAATCCAATGCCCTCTTCTGACTTTGGCAGCACTGCACAGCACAGGTGCACAAACCTGCATGCAGACAGTACATTCATACACATAAAAATAAAAAAAAAAAATAAATAAATAATAAAAAAGAAAAGGAAAGAATAAGCCCAGAGAAGCGAAGAGGAAGAAATAACAAATACAATGGGTAAACATAACTAAATAGAAACATGAAATAAGAAATTTTGATCTAGCTAAATTTTAGTTTTTTGAAAAAAAAACCAATGAATTATACAAACATAAAATAACACTAATGAGATAGGCATGATGGCACATTCCTGTAACCCCAGCACTCAGGAGGCAAAAATAAGAAAATCATGAGTTTAAGGCCAGCCTGGTTTTTGAGAGACGCTGTCTCAGAACAAAATAAAACATAATATTAGTGATCGTGAGGAAAAAATGAAAGGAATGAACCATTTCAAGAATGTATCCATGGATACTTTGGGGTTCTTAATGATAACAAAAGGATATTCTAAATTACTTTCAGGTGATAAAGTTTGAAATGAGTGTGAAAAGACATAAACCTAGAACTGTGTCATTTGGATATCCCGACTCAAGAAGAAATAATAAATCTGATAGACATATAACTATTAAGTCAGTTTGGCTTGGCCTGGTGGGACACACCTGTAACTCTAGCCTTTAGGAAGTTGAGGCAGGAAGATGATGAGTTCAAGGTCAGTCTCAGCTACATAGTAAGAACCTCTGAGACAAAAAAAAAAATTTGAATGGGCTGGGTGTGGTGGTGCTCGCTTTTAATCTCAGCACTTGGGAGACAGAGTCCGGTGGATCTCTGTGAGTTCCATGCCAGCCTGGTCTACATAGTGAGCTCCAAGTCAGCTGGGACTAAACAGAGACTCTGTCTCAAAAAGACAAAAAAAAATGTGTGTAAATGACTTGAACAGAAGAAGATATAATTTTATAAACTTTCAGTAGACATAAAAAGATGGCTTGACCTAATATGTAAACAGAAAAATGCAAAGCCATGATCCATTACCTCACATACCTCTAATTAGCACTAATTAAAGTGATGATGAAATTAAGTGTTGGCAAGGGCGAGAACCAGTGGGAGTGTAAGGTATTATGACTACTCTGAAAAATGACTTGGTATTATCTAATCAAGTTAGAGGTGCATTCCTCCTTCTGATGTAGTAATTCCTTTCTTCAGTATGTATTCTACAAGTAGGAATTTGTTGGTGAATATTCATAGAAATAGTGTTTTTAATAATAAATAATATAAACTCCCAATTTCTCATAAATTGATCAGTAATATATGGTGGCAAAGGGTAATCTCAGTTATTCAGTGTAAAATAAAAAAAGCAAGTCTCAGAAATCATACAGTATGATTCAATTCATATAAAATTGAAGAATATTGAAAACTCAACTGTAAATTCTTCAGAGATGCAGAATTATGCAATCTAAGTACAAAGAAAAGTGTGTTGTAAACAAGAAATTGAAGGTAGTTGTTACCTCTAAGGTGGGAAATCATACAATTGGATTTGGGATAGAGACATGGAGGGGTTGAACGTGCTTGGAATGCTCCTGTAAAGCTGTTGGTGGCACAGGCCTGTAATCCCAGATACTTGGTGGGGGGCAGGCCTATAATCCCAGATACTTGGTAGGGAGTGAGGCAAGAAGATTACAAATTCAAGGACCTGCCTAAGCTATAGAGTGAGTTCAAAGATAGCCTGAGTTAAGTTAGTGAGAACCTATCTGAAGATAAAAAGTAAAGAGATAAAAAGAAGGCTTCTCTAGAATACATGAGGTCCTGGGTTAAACTCTAAGTGCCATAAAGCCAAAAAGTTGATGGTAAAGCTAGGCATGGTAGTATGGAATCCCAGCTGGGCAGGGGAGCCTGTAATCTTAGCAACTAGGAAGCTGAGGCAGGAGGATAGTAAATTTGAGACCAGCCTGAGCAACATAGTGTGACCTCATCTGAAAAGAAATGAAATTGATTGTGGTACTGTTTGCAGTGCTATTGTTTTATTAGTGAAGAAGATTTTAGTATATGTGATATTTAGTAAGACACATTCTTGAGACAAAAATGATAAAATTGGAGGTTTGAATCAGAAGTTCAATACTCAGCTTTTAAGGGTTACAAAAATAGAAGACAGATACTATCTCTCAGAGGAAATGATCAAAGACATAAAATAAGAACATCACCCAGGAAGAAAGAAATAAAGTTTCTAGATTTAATGGGTAGGTATGCCAAAGCCTATAAACAGAGGCTTGTCTTAACACTGGGATACAGGAATATTCCACAATTAAACTATTAGGAAACAGAATGGCCTAATACGGAAGTGGGTATGTGAGTATTCATTATAAAGATTCTTTTGATTTTGTGGTACTTGAAATGTTTCCTAGTAAAACCGGGCACAAATAAAAACAAAGGCAACACTAAAATAAATTAAAGAGAGAACATTCTGTCCGGCATAACCAGCTAGGTATCTTTTCATCTCAACGTGGTTTTGCTTCCCCAAAGCATCCTGCAGCTGTTTGATCCACAGATGGCCGATCAAATCAAGGAAGGCAGTGATTCGTGAAGTGATGCAGGTTATTTCTTGTTCCATTTTACCAGCTTCCTCTCGGGGTTTGTGTGGTGTTCAGTGTTGGATGTTTTCTCTCTCCTAACAAGATTTGTCTTCTGATTATGAATATCTCCATTGTCCCATACTCATCTCTCAGAATGTCATTCAATGGTAATCTACAGGCCATAATACCCACGGCCACACGCCCGATGTTTCATTAATATCAGCTGTGCTCTAATAAATCACTGAGGGAAAGTAACTCTTTGGGGGAAATAGGTTTCAGAAAAAACACAAACAACTACTTAGGGAATTGAATCATACAATTTTCATTACAATAGTTCCTAGGGCTTGAATCTAGTTAGGCCATTCTGTAGATGGAGAAACTGAGGGCAAAAGAGATTTAGTGATGTATCCAGGGCGAAATACCTATCTGGTAGAGTTATCTTCTATTTAGTGTGATACTTTCTTCCCTATGTCCATTGTGAAGTATTAAATATGCTTATGAGATATGAACAACATATGTTTGAAGAAACACCCAGTCTTCTCAAAGAAGTACTTGATTTAAAAGACATTCTAAATTTAAGAAACCATGATATCCTTTTCAGCCTGTTTTAGGGCAAAGTGAGAATAGAGGATAGTGGGAATGTTCCCCAGGCTTAGTTTACAACTGTAATTAAAAATACTTAGCATCTGAAATTAAAAGTGGTGGTACATGTGTACACTCAGAATGTCGAGGCAGAAGGATCACAACTTTGAGGGACCCTGTCAGAAAAAGAGAGAGAGAGAGAGAGAGAGAGAGAGAGAGAGAGAGAGAGAGAAAGAAAGAAAGAAAGGAGAAAGCAAGAAACAAAGCAAGCAAGGAAGGAAGAAAGAAAGAGAAAAAGAGGGGCTGGAGAGATGGCCTAGCGGTTAAGAGCTCCGACCGCTCTTACAGAGGACCCGGGTTCGATCCCCAGCACCCACATGGCGGCCGAAAACCGTCTGAAACTCCAATTCCAGGAGAACTCCAGTTCCAGGGGAATCCGAGACCCTCTTCTGACCTCCGTGGCATTGCACGACACGGGTGCACAAACCTGCACACAGACAGTACATTCATACACATACAGAAATAAATAAAATTAAATAAAAAAAATTAAAAAAAAAAAGAAAGAGAAAAAGAAAAAGAAAGGCAGTTTGGTGGAAGCACAATACACACTACATTGTAGATGAGCCTTGCTTGAGAACAGAATGCTAACAAAAGTAGAAGCCCAAAATTCATATGATGCATATTTTCCTATATATTAAGTACCCAGATTAGGTAAATCATAGACACAAAGCATATTGGTGATTGCAGGGCTAGAGGGCAAGTGGAGAGTGAGTGCTTGATTGATACAGGGTTTTTATTATGAAATGATAACTAGGGGCTGGAGAGATTGCTCAGCAGTTAAGAGCACCAACTGCTCTTGCAGAGGACCCGGGTTCGATTCCCAGCACCCACATGGTGGCTAAGAACCGTCTTTAACTCCAGTTCCAAGGGAATACGATGCTCTCTTCTGACCTCCGAGGCATTGCACGACACGGGTGCACCAACTTACATGCAGACAGTATACTCATACACATAAAAATAATAAATAAAAATGAAATGATAACTAGATAGAGGTGACGAATACGCAGCATTGTGAATGTACTAAATACTACAGAATTATTTGCTAAACTTGTTAATTTTATGTCACATAAAATTTCACCTCAATTCAAAAATGTGTATGGTGTGTGTGTGTGTGTGTGTGTGTGTGTGTGTGTGTATGTGTGTGTGAGAGAGAGAGAGAGAGAGAGAGAGAGAGTGAGACAGATAGACAGAGAGAGCAAATGTGGCAAAAATATCTCTGGTAAATCAGTGTGTAGACTATTCGTAGCTCACTGTACAAGACAAAGCAGCTTCCCTGTTAAGTTTAGAATTTGTACAAACAAAAGGTTCGTTAAAGATATTGGGTATGCTGAAGATGTGGCTCAGTTGGTAGAGTGCTTGCCTAGCATGGATGAAGGCCTGGATTCAATCTAGCACTTAAGAAGTGGAGGCAGAAGGTTAGAAGTTCTAGGTCATCCTCGAGCTACGTAGAAAGTTCAAGTTCACCTTGGGATAAATTAGACTTTGTTTCCAAAACAAAAACCCCTGTAAAAACAACAAAAATGAATCTGTTTCTATAATTATCGAGAAACCTAAGAAATAATTTTATGGGATGGCTGATTGATGTCAACAGCTGCAGTTTAAAATTCATAGAGTTTAATATGACTATACATTTAATTTTCCTATTATTTATTTAAATGCTCCTGCTCTTTTTGTTTCTCTATTATTGGTTTCCTTATGTTTAAGTAAATTTAATGTAATTTAAAAAATAAATAAAATTCATACAGTTTAAAATAAAATAAAATAAAATCCATACAGTTTTAATATGTATTTTTTTTTGGTCTTTTTGAGACCAGGGTCTCCCTGTAGCCCCAGGTGTCCTGGAACTTGCTTTGTAGACCAAGCTGACCTTGAACTCACAGAGATCCGCCTGCCTCTGCCTACTGAGTGCTGGGATTAAAGGCGTGTGCACCACTCCTGGCTTAATATGTATTGTTAAATCAGTGGTATGTCAAAGAGAGTGTAACTTGCTTAGTTGGCCATGTAAGTTTTTTAGCAGTGAAAAATCACTGTTTTAGGAAACTTGTGATCTAACATAGGTGCCTAACACGATGTTAGTGCTTGGAAAACATTATTGGACCCCTTGGAAAGGACATTCCAACATTTGATTTCATGGAAAGGTCTGAGTTTTTGAAATTAGGTAAATATATTCAGGCTTTGTTGCCATCAAATGAGTTTTACAGGTGGCTAAAGTAAGATGGTACAAGCTGCCAGTATCACATGAGAAACATTAGAGGCCTCAGTAACTATGCTGACCCTTGCACAGAGTGTTCTGACACCCAGGCAGTAATGTAGAAAATATAACAAGGCATCCTGTAACCACAGGATGATGAAAGGATGGTTTGCTTCAGTACACAGGACATCAGACAGGGTTAATGCCTTTGGTTCTTTATGGGCCCACGACCTAATTCTGAATCCGGATCTAATAGTCTCTGAAGTTTGACCATAAATGGCCCTGTTTCTCTCAAGGTGTGCTTTAATGTGCTGAGACATATAAGGTTGCACAATGATGTGAATATACTTAATACAACTGGGCAGTACACTTAAAAAGTTTATAGATTTAAAATAGTTTTAAATATAAAAGTGATGACAAAGCAAATATTTTACTTTAACCAAAATAAAATGCGTACACATCAAGTATGGTTTTGTTGTTGTTTTAACTTTTTGATACATTTGTTTTATTTTGTTTCTTTTGAGATGGGAGTCTCATGTAGTCCAGGCTGGCCTTGAACTCCTGATCTTCCTGCCTTCCCCTCCAAGATGCTAGGGTCACAAGCGCACCACTGTGCCTAGCCTTGATATTCGGGTTTTGTTTTCCATGCCACCTCCCTTTTTGTTGATAAATATTATACACTGCCAACTTTTAAATCTTGAAATGACTTACCCATTAAATGAAATACGATCTGCTCCTACAGAGGGTACAAGCCCTAGAAAAACACTTAAATCCCTCCACGAATCTTAGTTGAGTAAGAAAAATGGACATGAGAAAAGATTAATGGTAGATGACATTAAAAATAGAAAAGAACTATTGATTTGAAGGTGTTACTTCAAGAGATAAGTACCAATAAATACTGGAGAACAGTGGTCTCCATACTTTCAACAATGATGTGAACTAATCTATTCTCCACTGGGATTTACTCACGCTTCTGAGATGTAGTTTATTGTTTACCTAGATACTGCTTTGGGACTTAACAAATCATTAAACGGAACACAGGAGGGTCTGTTCAAAAATGTAACATTTACAAGGTGATGGATTCAAGAATGCTCTACTTGAATAACTGACCTTTTTCCTGCAAAATTTTATGTTTTCTAGAATTTGATCAAGCACATTAGGGAAAACCAAAATTCAATAAACAAGGTCTAATAAAATACTTTAGTATTCATATATTATACGAAGATCATTACTGAAGGCTCCTGCATACTTGTAATGTAGCTTGTTTGAATTGGCAATGCTGTACATGCAATAGACACATGAAACTTCCCAGATTTCATATAAAAAGAATGTGAAACTTTCATGAGTAATTTGATATTAGCCAGGAGTGTCAGCACACATCTATAATCCTAGCACTTGGAAGGTGAAGGCAGGTAGATCAGGATTTCAAAGCCTGCTGGTACTGAGACCCTATCAAAAAAGTTTGTTATATTTATTACATAGTAAAAGGATAATACTTTGAACATATTCAATTAAATATATTATCAAATATATCTGATGTTTACTTTTTTTTTTGTTTTCTTCGAGACAGGGTCTCCCTGTAACCCCAGCTGGCCTGGAACTCATTCTGTAGACCAGGCTGGCTGTGAACTCACAAAGATCCACCTGCCAGTGCCTCCTGAGTGCTAGGATTAAAGGCACACACCACCACGCCCGGCCTGATGTTTACTTTTTAATGAGGGCACAAGAAAAGTTAAAATTACATGTCTTTTGTATTCTATTTCCTATTTAATAGCATTATAACTCTTTAGACCATTTGAATCTTCTATCTCATATTACGTTTAAATGTACATTGCTATGCATACAGAAATGTCGATATGTTCCAATTATCAAAACAATACATGTTCTCTTTTAAGAGTGGAAAATGTAAAACCGAGAAAAAAATAACCCAGAGATAAACACTCTTCCATCTATAATCACAACATTGCCTTAAAACAATTTTCATCTATCAGATGTGGTGGCTCACACCTGTTATCCGAGCATTTGGGAGGCTGAGGTAAAAGGATCATGAATTTGGGGCCAGCCTGGGTTACATAGCAAGACTTTATCTCATAAAAAAGAAGCAAAACAACAAAATAATGACCTTTTGGAAAACACTACAGTTTACATTAAGTGCTGTGCTTGTATGTGAATCTGCACAAATACTTTTGGCAGTGGAAGTGGTTCAGACAAGCCACATGAAAATTGTGTGTGTTCTTCAGAACTTGGTTCACAAAAGTCTTCCATGTAGATTCCTTTTGTTGGAGTAAGAAATAAAAAAATATACCAGTCATGATACTTAGCTCTCAGAGATAGTTTGGAAATGACTCTCAATTACATGTTGAAAAGTGATCTCTGGTTGAACAAAAGTTGCCAAGGATCAAAGGAAAATAACATCTATGGTTAGCATATTGATAGGACTGAGCTGAATAATAGAGAATTGTAAATAACAACGAACACTGGTAAGATGGTAGCTGTGATCGCTTTCTGAATATAGGAGGTATGATTTTTAAAATTTGATTTTTGCCTGGCTTTAATACAACAATGTCATTTATGTAACAGTTGGATAGAAGGAAGCTTTTCTTACCTCAGTTTCAGCTGAGGTGTTACTATCATGCACCCAGGCATCCTAGTGAAAAGGAGATAGACCACCATAGGCAGAGGCTACAGAAGAGGATTCAAGTTCTATTTCTATGAGTCTGGAACTCTGAGGTGGAGAAAGAGCATCAAAAAAGATCAAGAAAAGGAGAGAGAGGAAGGGATTTGTGGAGACATTTCTTTGAAGAAAACTCTCACTGTGTTTCAAGGATGGAAGAGCCAAAACTTCCTTGCCCTTCAGCCTTGTGAGGGAAACTTCTGGAGGTCTTCCTGGGAGCTGTGTAATGTGTTTATCCAGAGATGTGGAGAAATGATGCTTAACTCATCACCTACATACTCTGAAGGGGAGAACTGGGGCCTAGAAAACCAGGCAAGGGATGGCCAATTGCTCCAGGGACCAAGTAGGGAAAGTGCCATTGTGCTGGATGGGCTTGAAATACAAACCTGGAAGAGGGGGCGTGGTAGAATGTAAAGGCTGCGATTGGGGTGAATGGTGAAACTACAGCAATGTAGTCTGGACACTCATTTGATCAACTTGATTGAAAAAACAACCTGTCACCCCCCACTGGATGGTGGGGCTGTGGGTGTTTGGGCACAACAGCCTGCAGATAGGTTTTGCATGAAGGATGCTTGTACTCATGGATTATCACTTATAGCTAAAAAATGAAAAAAAAAAAACTGAGAGAAAGATGCAGAACAGTTATGGCAGAATGCATGATCTGGGATGGGGTGGGGGTGGGGGGGAAGGGAAAGGGAAATATGCCTGATCTGAATTGGAAAATGATGTATGAAATGCACAAAGCATCAATAAAAAATTAAATTAAAAAAAAAGAAATACAAACCTGATCAAGTCAAGGGATATGAACGCTGTCCATTGGAAATCAGATGGGGACCTTATGATTCATCTTGGATCTTGTATGGCAGGATACTCCTCAGTAGGAAGAACAGAAGATTTTTCAACTGTTAGTGGAACCAATTTGTTTCCTCCATTTGTTATAGAGGCTGGCTATTGTCTTCTTTTTAATCAAATACTTGGTACATTCTTTGTCCATAATCATTCTTTCATATGATGCAACCAGTGTACTGAACCAATTTCATCCCTCTTGTACCCTATTATACTACCATTTTCCCAGCACCTGAAGTTCAAAGCTTCTTTTCTTGGGATGTCATGTCCAGTCAGTTCACACACATCCTCCAGTGTATGTTTTCACCTGCCCAGTCCTCCCTGCATTTATCTCCTTTCCAGCTCCCAACACTTGGCACCCCAGATCTGCGGCAATCTTTTCCTCCTTTGACCTGTGTCCACTCTCCATGACACCACCTCACTCACAAGCCACCTAATGCTGGATTCACTTTCCTAATTGTGCATCTGAGCATGTGACATTTCAGATCTATATGTTGATAGGGGACGCTGAACCATAGGGGACTTTAAAACCACACATTCCCCTTTCCTAGGAGATTCTTCTATATCTCTCATCTTCCTGTCTCTCCTCACACATATAGAATAGCTGCATGGCTCTCTTCACAATAGTGAAGAGCTGGAACCAACCCAAGTGCCCCTCAACCGACGAGTGCCTAGAGAAAATGTGGTACATCTACACAATGGAGTACTATGCAGTGGTAAAGAAAGATGACATCATGAAATTTGCAGGTAAATGGTTGGCACTAGAAGATTTTATGCTAAGTGAAGTAACACAGTCCCAGAAAAACAAAAGAATAGTGTCCCTCATCTGGATGCTAGTACCAAGTACCTAGTTGTAAGAAATAATGTGCAGCAGAGGCAGCCATATGCCTGTATATCCCAAATCTAATTGGCTATTGGCTCTCTCCTTGGAGGAATGACCCATGGCTGATGCCACAAGCTTACATTCTCTACAGGTTAGGAGACATCATAAGCCACAGTAAGACCCCACCATATTTAACAGGAAAAAATGTAGTTCGTGGATCAACATCTCATCTAAACATATATGTCTATAACAAAGTAACCTACCATAACTATTAATGCTGTTTAAATACCTATATATCTAATTGCTTGTGCTTCATTAGTAGGATCGAAAGGTTATTCCTGGACAGTCAGCCCATGAAAGGAAACAGCCAGAATTGACCAGAATCCAAGACAACAGCTCCAGAGAGAGTGGACTGTTCTGCTTCTCATCCACTTGTGCCCCTTTTCTAAGCCCAGGGAATAATCTGCGGAAGAGGGGGCGGGGTAGGAATAGTAAGGGCTGCGATTGGGGTGAAAGGGTGAAACTACAGCAATGTAGTTGGACACTCATTTGATTACTGATTGAAAATACACCCCCTCACCCCCCGCTAGAAGGTGGGGCTGTGGTGCTTGGGCACAACAGCCTGCAAATTGGTTAAACATTAAGGATGCTTGTAAACTCATGGATTATCACTTTAGCTAAAAAATGGAAAAAAAAAACTGAGAGAGATAGGCAGGACAGCCATGGCAGAATGCATGAATCTAGGTTGGGGGGGGGGGTGGGGGTGAGGAAGGGGGAGATATGCCTGAACTGAATGGAAAATAATGTATAAATGCACAAGCATCAATAAAAAATGTTGGGAAAAAAAAAAAAAAAAGATAACCTTAGGACCAGCAAGATAGCTCATTGGGTAAAGACACTTGATGTTGCTAATCAAAACAACCTGAGGTTCGATTCTCTAACGCAACATAGTGAAAGGTGGAAAACTAAAAAAAAAAAAAAAAAAAAAAAGACAAACTGAGCAACGTTAATGTTATATTCCTCATGATCTAAAGACAACTGTGTTCTTGTCTTGTGAATCCCTAAACAGGTTTGAGAGCTGACCTAGCATTTATTTTCAGACCTTGGGTTTTTAGTATATGATGGAGGGTATATGTGCATCTTTTAGAGTAATATGGGATTAAAATGGAAAAATGCGAATCAAAAAATATGACATGGAAATAACATACAGTTTGTTTCCAAAGGATACAGTGTTAATATAGGTGCAATGTAACAGGCTGGTACAACTTAGCCTTTCTGGGTGCTTAACGACCATACTTGATGTCCATACCAATTTGGCCCAGGGATCTAGGGGATAACTTTGTTCCTTTCCCTCAGAGGTCAACTAAGTCTTAGGGGACTATGCATGGGGGCATCTCTTGAAATGTCCTGCAAATATGGGTCACCAGTCTTCCTATTCAGGGAGGTCTTGGAGATCCACTAATGGGACTTCAGTCAGTGTCCAGTCTATAAAGAGGAAAGTCTGCTCATGCTTCAGAAAAGGAAGCCTGGTCTAGCAAGACCTGATTTTGTCCTCAAGTGGATGGAACTGGTGGATGAGGAGCTGAAAGGAGCAAGGGGCTCCCCCCTTCCCCCCCAAAAAAACCTGAGAGACACCTGAGGACCAGATCCTCAACTGACCTCAAGAAAACAAAAACTTTGGTTAATCTGGGCTGTGTGGCCTTATGCATTCAAAAGGAAAGTACAACCAGAAATGAATAATCAGTAAGACCAGAAAAACTATACTGCAAACATAAAACTTAAGATCTTAGTAAAAAGACAAAAAGAAAAAAGAGGGAGTACTATTGTTTGGCCTGTCTTCAATTCTTATAGGCAGGTGCATCTGGTCTGTGACTGCCACTGCTTTTGGCACTCTTCAAGGACATGAGACACAGCTTTTTAACCTTCCATTGTGGACTGAGGACTGCTGAGATACCCAGCTTCTGGACTAAGCAGCTAATGGGATTTCAGCCTTGTCAGAATATGGACTGCCATTGTTGGACTACTTGGGCTGTATCATGGAAGCCAGTGCAGGGGGATCGAGACAGGATGCGTGCTTACTGGACTTCATTTGGGGGACCATGGGAGGGAAAGACCCCAATGTGGAGCACAAGGGCAGGATTGATGGTTGTTTGGGCCTGCCCAGGAAGAGCCTTAGAGCACTTCCTTAAGGAAAACATGACATCTTTTAGGGAAAAAAGTCCTCCGATTCAAGTGATATGTGTATGTAGGTATATTCATATATATATATATATATA
>VZQC01009446.1:372041-417565 GCA_009823505.1 Rhizomys pruinosus
GGGGCTGTGGGTGTTTGGGCACAACAGCCTGCAAATTGGTTTTACATGAAGGATGCTTGTACTCATGGATTATCACTTATAGCTAAAAAAGGAAAAAAAAACTGAGAGAGATATGCAGGACAGTCATGGCAGAATGCATGATCTCGGTTGGGGTGGGGGTGGGGGGGAAGGGAAGGGGAGATATGCCTGAACTGAATTGGAAAATGATGTATGAAATGCACAAAGCATCAATTAAAAAAAAAAAAGAGAAATGATGTAAGACTTATGGGAAAAGTTTAATGACAATAAAAAAGAATAGCTGCATGTAACAAGAGTCATACCCACAGTTGTCTATGTGACTGGTTTGAGACCCCAATCTTAGCTGAGGAACTATTGGCAACTGATTACTGCTAGGTGAGGGAGAGCTGATGTTTAAGAGAGTGACTCCAGATAGGCTGACTAGACCCCAGTGGATAAACTTGTGCCGAGGGACATCTGGGTACAAATGCTTGACTAGATAGGCCTTAACATATGTGTCACAATCCAATGGGAGGGCTGTGGGGGTATGGATGGGGGAGGGGGAGTCTGAACTCGATTACGATCTATTCTATGAGAGCATAAAACCTCAACAAAATACACATAAAAATTCATGTATAGTTGTGTGTGTCTGCATGTCTACCACATGAGTACAAGTGTCTTCAGAGGTCAGAAGAAGGCATTTAATGTCCTGGAGCTGAAGTTATAAGCAGTTTTGAGTCACTCAAAGCAACTTTTCAACTTATAAACCACCCCATTAAATTTTTTAAAAATATTTTTTGTTTATTATTTTTTATTTGTATGAATGTACTGTCTGGATGTAGGTTGATGCACCCGTGTCATGCAATGCCGTGGAGGTCAGAAGAGGGCGTTGGATTCCCCTGGATCTGGAGTTAAAGATGGTTCTTAGCCAGAGCAGATGGTGCTCTTAACCGCTGAGCCATCTCTCCAGCCCCCACCCCATTAAATTTTGTCCTCCCACTTCTAGCCTACTCCATACCATACAACTGAGATAAGGAGGGCCTTATATTCAGCCTCTTTGTTTTCCAGTTTCAGTTTGAAACTGCAAAAGTGCTTTCTGTCTTTCGCCCCACCTGCTACTTTCAATTTCCCTTCCCCTGGACTCTATCTTTTTTGCCATGAAAAGGACTGAGATACTATTCTTCAACAAGCGGCTGCTGCATCAAATTCCTCAAGGAAAAGCCCCTTTTTGGAGGGATTTCAAGCATGGAAATGGGTAACAGGACTATGATTGGGGGAGGGAGGTTTCTGCCAGGTGGACACATGCCAGCTCTCACTCCCATTCTACTTTTCTTTCTGTCCTTTACCTTATGCCAAAAGGTTACAGTAAGTAGACCCTTTCTCAAGATAAAATCAGTCTTAATAAAAAAAAAAAAGAGACAAAATCTCATGCATCCTAAACCGGCCTTGCCTCCATCTCAGCTGTGCTGAGATTATAGGCATGCACTGCCCATGTTTGTTTGGTTTTTGCAGTGCTTGGGATCAAAATCTAGGTAAGCACTTTACAAACTGAACTACATTCCCAACTTTATTATTATTATTATTATTATTATTATTATTATTATTTGGTCTTTTTGAGACAGGGTTTCCCTTTAGTCCCAGCTTGCTTGGAGCTAGCTATGTAGACCAGGCTGGCCTTGAACTCACAAAGATCCACCTGCCTCTGCTTCCTGAGTACTGGAATTAAAGGCATGCACCACCATGCCCGGCTAACACCCCCGATTCTTAATTTTGGATCCATGATTATAAAAGAAGTCTATTTTTTAAGAAGTCTTTTTTTGTTGTTATTTTTGAGACAGGGTCTCCCTTTAGTCTCGGCTATCCTGGAGCTCGCTCTGTAAACCAGGCTGGCCTCGAACTCACAGAGATCCACCTGCCTCTGCCTCCCAAGTGCTAGGATTAAAGGCGTGTGCCACCACGCCCGGCTAGAAGTTGGGTTTTTTAGGACATGTTTTCCAGGTATGCTTAGATAGATTTCATTCATTTGCTTATTGTCTACCTTGCTGCTGAGATTTTAAAAGTCTCCAAAAATTCTCATCAACAGGTAGCATCTAACACTCCCTCCCCATCTATCAGCTTGCATCTGGTCTGCCCTTCCTTTGTGAAGTAATTGAATGAGGTAAAATTGATGTATATGACTTCAGAGATCTTGTCAGAAGAAGATTCGAAGCTTCATTCTTGGTGTTCATTTTGTTTTGGTTTGGGTTTGTTCTCTGAATGGCTCCTTCTTGACAGCAAGTCACTTGCTTGTGAGAAGCCCAGAGCATCTGAAAAGGCTTAGTATTGTGCTCCAGTGGACAGCCCCAGCTGTGGTGGCCAAGATCAATTGCTAGACTTGCGTGCAATCATTCTGAATGTCCAACCCAGGAAAGATTCTGATGGCTGCAGTAGCCACTGGAGAGAATCTGACTGCTATTAGCCTGGTGATGATTATTCAAGTGAGCCTTCTCTGAATTCCTGACCAATGAAATGGTGTACAAAATAAAATGTTTGTGTCAAGTCTCTACATTTGGGGGCAATTTGTTCATGTAGCAATGGGTAACTGTAATATTATGTGTGTTTGAAATAATCTAGTATTTAAAAACTCAGAAGTTTTGCCTTATAAAAAATCTGATTCCTGCCGGGTGTGGTGGCACACGCCTTTAATCCTAGCACTTGGGAGTCAGAGGCAGGTGGATCTTTGTGAGTTCAAGGCTAGCCTGGACTAGAGTGAGTTCCAGGACAGCTGGGACTACAGGGAGACCCTGTCTCAAAAATACCAAAAAAAAAAAATCTGATTCCACTCAATATACCATTGAGAACTTTTAAAACTTTCTTCCTATGAGCTGCAGAGATGGCTCAGTGATTAAGAACATTGGCTGCTGTAGCAGAGAACCTGGGCTTGATTTGCAGCACCTACACGGTGGCTGACAACCATCCATACATAAGTCCAGTTCCAGGGGAATCTGATACTCTCTTCTGACCTCCACAGGCATTCATTGCATGACATACATGGAGGCAATACATTCATACACATAAAATAAAAATAATAAATGAAATATTTACATTTTTCTTCTTCAAAAGAAAGAGGAAAAGCAGATTCCAGTGAATCTTCCAAAAATGTAATCCTTGTTTTTATTTTATTTTATTTTATTTTTTTATGATTTTCATACAATATAGTTTGATGTATCCTTCCATATCTATACCTCCCTCTACTGGCCCCCACCCAATTTAATACTCTCTCTTTCTCTCTCTCCTCTCATATATATATATATATATATAGATTAGATATATATATATATGCCTACTTTGGTGTAGGTCCACTCACTGGGCCCACCAAGAGTCCTGTCCCCTTAAGAGACTTGTTTTTTTTTGCCGGGCGTGGTGGCACACCCCTATAATCCTAGCACTTGGGAGGTGGAGGCAGGCGGATCTTTGTGAGTTCAAGTCCAGCCTGGTCTACAGAGTGAGTTCAAGGACAGCTGGGGCTACAGGGAGACCCTGTCTCAAAAAGACCAAAAAAGAAAGAGACTTGTTTTTTTTCCTTCTAGCAACCATCAACTGGCAAAAGTTCCTTAAGTTGGGTTGGGATTTCTTACTCACTTTCCCACATCTATGCTGGGATTTTGTCTGGTTTCAGCTTGCACAGGACTATGAAATAATACCCTCATATTCCCAGGGAAATAATTCTTAAGAGATTAAGAAGGGAACACCTGACTTCAATAGAATGAAATGATATTTAAATTTTCTATCAAAACTTGTTACAAGCAAAGGAAATTGGTGTTCATTGGGCCACTCATTTAAAGTGTTCCATTTTGATGCATTTTGAATGTGACCAACCCATGATGATGCAGAGGGTGTGTTGCTAGCAAAATTTACTCTAGTAATAATTTTCTAGATTAATGGGGACTAGAAGTTGTATAGATTAATCTTGAAAACAAAATGGGGGGCAGCTTGCATCTTTCCAAGATCTGTAATCCACGTCTTACAACTGACTACTCAAAATGCCCTAGAACCTGGATTTAGGAGCCTGCAGAGGTTGCACAGTCATGTGTCTAGTATTAAATGACTCTGAGACTTTAGGGAAGTTACCTAAACCCTAAAAGGCTAAATGGTACTAACCTGACCTATGAAATGGGAATAGTGATATTTAACTAATGAGATTGTTAGGAAGGTAAAACATGTAGAAAGTGTCCAATGTGATTCATTGATTGTAGCAAATGAAGGAAAAGGAAATGGGAGCTATTATTGTTAGAGTTTAAGATACCAACTAAAGGCCACCAATATCCAGGTAAATAGGGTTTACAATCTTTCTACTCTATGGGCTAAGCTATAGACATAACAAGCAAACTGACTTGAAGTGGCCTGTCATTTGGCACTTTACAATACTCTAAATCTGGTTAATTCTCTTACAGAAAGAGACAGCCTTTGTGTTGTAAAACAAGCACAGTGTTTTTGTAGACCAAATATGATCTGGCTTCAAACAGAAACATTTCTTATTTCTATATCAATGAATAATTCAAAACAGAATTTCTAAAGAACAAACTTCCATTTCACTAAAAACAATAATCCACTAATGGATGCCTCTAAACTTAGCAAGCACTCCAATGTATCATTGGTAGTTTTTTTGTCATCTTCTTCTAATGCACACTGATGGGCTCATGCTGGGGGCATGGGATGGTTTCAGATGCAACCAGGTTACAGTCTAGGACCAACTTCTTCTTGGGCTATAGACCTTAACACTGTTAGAGTGGACTTCCAACTTCAACCCATTAATTCCTGATGAAAAAGTAAGAATGATACGTCCTGACATCAACTGTTTCAAACAGCCTAATGAGACATACTAGGCTGCCTTCCAAAACTGATGAGCTCAGTCGCCGATGGGAGTAACCGAAGAAAATGTTCAGCACAGCTGAGATAACCCAATGGTTCTTCCCTGAGCTACTCACAGATCCTAAGACTGGAGTTCATTTAGAGTTTATTTTTTTTAAGTTTGGGTGAAAAATACTTCTAATTGTCTCAAAACACAAAACTCCTTTTTGCTTCCCACCTCCTGACCACATCAGGTTTCATTTTGACTTGCTCATTGAAGTGTGTATTTTGATTAATTATTAGATGGCTAATTGGCCTGAATATTAATGGGTGTGTCTCAGTTGGTTAAGAGGGTGGGCAAGCACAGTGCGTCCATCCTTAGACAAGAAGGCCACGGGCAGCTGGAGAGAACTCCAAATGGGTTATGTGCTAAAGCATGACATTTTTTACTTTAAGTTTTTTTTTTTAATTTAATTTTTATTGATGCTTTGTGCATTTCGTACATCATTTTCCAATTCAGATCAGGCATATTTCCCTTTCCCTTCCCCCTCACCCCCACCCCATCCCAGATCATGTATTCTGCCGTAACTGTCTTGCATCTTTCTCTCTTTTTTTTTTCTTTCATTTTTTAGCTATAAGTGATAATCCATGAGTACAGGCATCCTTCGTGCAAAACCAATCTGCAGGCTGTTGTGCCCAAACCCACACAGCCCCACCATCCAGTGGGGGGTGACAGGTTGTTTGTTCAATCAAGTTGATCAAATGAGTGTCCAAACTACATCGCTGTAGTTTCACCATTCACCCCAATCGCAGCCTTTAAGTTTTAAGATTGGGACCAGCAGAGAGTATAACTTCAAATCCTTGCTCCCAGATCTTCTAGTGAGATGCAATAAGCAGAACACAGGAGCAAAATATGGAGGATGGGGAAGAAGAGAGGTCAGCCTTGCTGGGTAGGTATACAGACTAGTCGAAGCTGACTCACTCTCTGAGACAGCCACTGACAAGCTGCTCCATATGGCTCCCTTCCTTTAATTGAACTACTGGAGATGTTTTCTGTAGTCAGAGATGGCTACATGATTTGTAGGGATGACTGTTTAAAACCTTTGTTGAGAAAGCAGCAAATGGGCTAGGAAGATTTCTCAGTGAGGAAAATGCTTGCTGTGCAAGGATGGGGACCTGAGTTGGGATTCCCAGCCCCCATGTATAAAGCAGGACATGGTGGCCTTCTTGTAATCTTAGTGGTGAGGAGGCAGAAACAGGAGGACCCCTCATGCTCACTGGCCAGCCAGTGAGCTCCAGGTTCAGTGAGAGAACCTTCTATAAACTAGGGTGGAAAGCAGTTGGAGAATATAATAGACACTGACCTTCAACTTACATACATACATACATACATACATACATACATACACAGACCAGAACATGCATACACATATATACAGAAAAATAGGAAGTAAATAAGCAGGAAAAGAACACAGTAAAATGAAGTCATATATAAAATTTTCCTTTGCTCCCAACCCTCTCCCTCACAAATAGCCACAAAATGCATCACTGTTTTGGGCAAAATATGGCTCATCTCTTTGATTTGACAACATTGTCAGGTTCAAACTATGAAGTCAAAGCCATTATTTTGCCTATCAGTAAACTGTCGTTAAGCATCATTAACCATCACAGGTGCCCGAGAGTCTGTCCTGTGATGTGAAGTCATGTACATAGTCTTTTGACTTCTAGAGTCCTCTCATCAGCGACTAGGCCAACATGCAGTGTCCCCCTGAGCCCTTGTGGGAAAGAAAGACTTCAGTGGTAAGATTATAATGGAAAGAGAGGAAGGTCGATGGGAGAGGTGATGGAAAGAATGAGTGAGTGATAAATATGATTCTGAAAATAGCTTGAGATTTAAAATTGAACTGGAAACAAGACCTGGAAGCAAATCAGGAGAGAAATGGTGAGTGCTGGACATAGCTTCATGATAGCGTGTACTCTTAGCCTTCATGACATGAAGCCTTCGGACTCTATCCTAGCCTGAAAAAGAAATCAATAATAAAGAAGAAAGACAAAAGAGAGGGAGGGCATGGGAAAAGAAAGAAAGAAAGAAAGAAAGAAAGAAAGAAAGAAAGAAAGAAAGAAAGAAAGAAAGAGCCGGGCGTGGTGGTGCACACCTTTAATCCTAGCACTTGGGAGGCAGAGACAGGCGGATCTTTGTGAGTTCAAGGCCAGCCTGGTCTACAGAGTGAGTTCCAGGACAGCTGGGGCTACNGAATGATATTTAAATTTCTATCAAAACTTGTTACAAGCAAAGGAAATTGGTGTTCATTGGGCCACTCATTTAAAGTGTTCCATTTTGATGCATTTTGAATGTGACCAACCCATGATGATGCAGAGGGTGTGTTGCTAGCAAAATTTACTCTAGTAATAATTTTCTAGATTAATGGGGACTAGAAGTTGTATAGATTAATCTTGAAAACAAAATGGGGGGCAGCTTGCATCTTTCCAAGATCTGTAATCCACGTCTTACAACTGACTACTCAAAATGCCCTAGAACCTGGATTTAGGAGCCTGCAGAGGTTGCACAGTCATGTGTCTAGTATTAAATGACTCTGAGACTTTAGGGAAGTTACCTAAACCCTAAAAGGCTAAATGGTACTAACCTGACCTATGAAATGGGAATAGTGATATTTAACTAATGAGATTGTTAGGAAGGTAAAACATGTAGAAAGTGTCCAATGTGATTCATTGATTGTAGCAAATGAAGGAAAAGGAAATGGAGCTATGATATGTTTAGAAGCTTTAAGATACCAAACTGAAAGGCCACCAAATAGTCCAGGTAAAATAGGGTTACAATCTTTTCTACTTATGGGCTAAGTATAGACAATAACAAGCAAACTGACTTGAAGTGGCCTGTCATTTGGCACTTTACAATACTCTAAATCTGGTTAATTCTCTTACAGAAAGAGACAGCCTTTGTGTTGTAAAACAAGCACAGTGTTTTTGTAGACCAAATATGATCTGGCTTCAAACAGAAACAATTTCTTATTTTTCTATATCAATGAATAATTCAAAACAGAATTTCTAAAGAACAAACTTCCATTTCACTAAAAACAATAATCCACTAATGGATGCCTCTAAACTTAGCAAGCACTCCAATGTATCATTGGTAGTTTTTTTGTCATCTTCTTCTAATGCACACTGATGGGCTCATGCTGGGGGCATGGGATGGTTTCAGATGCAACCAGGTTACAGTCTAGGACCAACTTCTTCTTGGGCTATAGACCTTAACACTGTTAGAGTGGACTTCCAACTTCAACCCATTAATTCCGATGAAAAAGTGAAGAATGAATACGTCCTGACATCAACTGTTTTCAAACAGCCTAATGGAATACTGAGGCTGCCTTCCAAAACTGATAGCTCAGTCGCGATGGGGAGTAACCGAAGAAAATGTTCAGCACAGCATGAGAATAACCCAATGGTTCGTTCCCTGAGCTACTCCACAGATCCTGAAGACGGTAGTTCATTAGAGTTTATTTTTTTAAGTGGGGGTGAAAATACTGCTAATTGTCTGCAAAAACACAAACTTCCTTTTTGCTTCCCACCTCCTGACCACATCAGGTTTCATTTTGACTTGCTCATTGAAGGTGTATTTTGAGTAATTATAGATGGCTAATTGGCCTGAATAATTATGGGTGTTGTCTTCAGTTGGTTAAGAGGGTTGGGCAAGGCACAGTGGCGTCCATCCTTAGACAAAGAAGGCCACGGGCAGCTGGAGAGAACTCAAATGGGTTATGTGCTTAAGCAGGACATGTATTACTTTAAGTTTTTTTTTTTTAAGTTGATTTTTATGATGCTTGTGCATAAGTCCGGACATCATTTTCCAATTTCAGATCAGGCTATTTCCCTTTTCCCTTCCCCCGTCACCCCCACCCCATCCCAGTGCATGTTATTCTGGCCGTAACTGTCTGTGCATCTTTCATCTCTTTTTTTCTTCATTTAGCTAATAAGTGAGAATCCAGTGAGTACAGAGCATCTTCGGCAAAAACAATTTGCAGAGCTGTTGGCTCCCAAACCCACAACGCCCCACCATCCAGTGGGGGGTGACATGTTGTTTGTCCAATCAAGTTTATCAAATGAGTATGTCCAACTACCATCCAAATGCTGTAGTTTCATCCATTCACCCCAATCGCAGCCTTTAAGTTTTTTAAGATTGGGACCAGCAGAGAGTATAACTTCAAATCCTTGCTCCCAGATCTTCTAGTGAGATGCAATAAGCAGAACACAGGAGCAAAATATGGAGGATGGGGAAGAAGAGAGGTCAGCCTTGCTGGGTAGGTATACAGACTAGTCGAAGCTGACTCACTCTCTGAGACAGCCACTGACAAGCTGCTCCATATGGCTCCCTTCCTTTAATTGAACTACTGGAGATGTTTTCTGTAGTCAGAGATGGCTACATGATTTTGTCAAGGGGATTGACTGTTTAAACCTTTGTTGAAGAAAGCAGCAAATGGCTAGGAAGATTCTCAGTGAGGAAAATGCTTGCTGGCAAGGATCGGTGACCTGAGTTGGATTCCCAGCCCCGATGTATAAAGCAGGAATGGTGGCCTTCCTTCTTGTGATCTTTAGTGGTGAGGGAGAGAAGAAACAGAGGACCCCTCATGCTCACTGGCCAGCCAGTGAGCTCCAGGTTCAGTGGAGAGAACCTTCTATAAACTAGGGTGGAAAGCAGCTTGGAGAATATAATAGACACTGACCTTCAACTTTACATGACATACATACATACATACATACACTACATACACAGACCGAAACATGCATCACCAACAATACTATACGCAGATAAAATTAGAAGTAAATAAAAGGGAAAAGAACACAGTAAAATGAAAGTCATCATATTAAAATTTTCCTTTGCTCCCAACCCTCTCCCTCACAAATAGCCACAAAATGCATCACTGTTTTGGGCAAAATATGGCTCATCTCTTTGATTTGACAACATTGTCAGGTTCAAACTATGAAGTCAAAGCCATTATTTTGCCTATCAGTAAACTTCGTTAAGCATCATTACCATCACAGGTCCCCGAGAGTTGTCCTGTGGATGTGAAGTCATGTACATAGTCTTTTGACCTTCTAGAGTCCTCCTATGCGCGACCTGAGGCCAACACTATGCAGTGTCCCCCTGAGCCCCTCTTCGTGGAAAAGAGACTCTCAGTTGTAAGAGTTATAATGGGACAGGAGGAGTAGGCATTCTTGAAAAGGGTCCTTTGATGGGACGATGTGGTGATGGAGAAAATGAGTGGCACTGTGGAGATTAAATTATGATTCTTGAAATATAGCTTTGAGATTTAAAATTGAACTGGAAACAAGACCTGGGCAAATCAGGAGAGAAATTGTGAGTGCTGGAACTAGCTTCATTATGCGATATGTGATACTTAGCCTTAGCTATGACATGAAGCCTTCGGGACTCTATCCCTCCCTGAAAAAGAAATCATAATAATAGAAGAAGAAAAGACAAAAGATGAGGGAGTCGGGAGGCATGGGAAAAGAAAGAAAAGAAAGAAGAAAGAAAGAAAGAAACGAAAGAAAGAGAAAGAGAAAGAAAGAAAAGAAAAGCTCGGGCTGGTGTGGTGCACACCTTTAATCCTAGCACTTGTGGAGGCATAGACAGGCGGATCTTTGTGAGTTCAAGGCCAGCCTGGTCTACAGAGTGAGTTCCAGGACAGCTGGGGCTACAGGGAGACCCTGTCTTGACAAGACCAAAAAAGAAAGAAAGAAAGAAAGAAAGAAAGAAAGAAAGAAAGAAAGAAAGAAAGAAAGAAAGAAAGAAAGGAGCCAGAGCAATTGCTCAGTTGGTAAAGTGCCTGCTATGCAAACATAAAGACCTGGGATCGGGTCCCTGGCATTCATACAAAAGATGGGTCTGATGGTGCACATCTATAATTCCAGTGATAGAAGGGTGGTGGTGGTGCAGAAAACAGGTGAATCCCTGAAGCTCATTAGCCAGCCAGCCTAGATGAGTCAATGAGCTCCAGGTTCTTTGAAAGACCCTGTGTCAGGCTGTTGCCCCAGCCCTTGATTGTCTCCCAGAACTTGAAGGTTAAGACCCTATTGCTGAAGACAGGACATGTTTTGGACACAGGATTTGGTGCAATGGAGCGGAACAGACCTGGAAGTCACCTCCCCTGAAGGTTAACTCTCATAGTTTTGGAGAGTGCTATGCAAGCTGCTAAAGGGGAACATCAATTGATGTTCCATTCTTAGCTTTAAGACCTAATAAACACATCAATGACCAGGACAGCAAACTACATTGGGACAGTAGTAACTCTTTTATCTTGGGTTCACTTAACATCTATGCAAGTGGACTTAAAGCCCGCTCAATGGAAGGAAACTCATGTGAGATACTGTGAACAGTCAAATACACATGGCTGGAGAGGCCATAGATTTTAGAGGAAACCCCAAGGAAGTCACATCCCTAGACAAATTAATTTCTTACTATGTGTAAAATATGTATCCTTATATTTACAGAGAAGTATCCCAGTCACCACTCATCAAAGAAGCTTCTTTTGCAACAGACAGAGATTTTTACAGAATTCCACAACTTGTCACATACAGCTATTGTCTGTGAATTGCCCAAGTCTAAATGACACATCTACAATGCAACCTGCAAGCCTAAGGCACACAGAACCTCTTTCAACTCTCATCAATGAAGCTCCCTCATGCAACAGAGGGCCATGAATACAAAAGAACACAAATGGCTGAGACACAGAGAATAAGAAACTGCAGGGTGTGAGTCCTTGGAAAGGATTCTTATATTAAACTCTGCCCACCCAGGGCTCAGGGACCTTTGTGGAAGAGGGGGTGGGAAGATTGTAAGAGCTATGGAGGAGGTGCATGACCATCTGGAGATAGAGTCCTACATGCAGGCTCTTGGGACCCTGCTCAAATGAACCAAGAGCAATAGCATCGATATGCACAAAACCCATGCAAACTCAAGCAGACAAAATCTCAGCACAGAACTGTGGAAGTGAGCATCAAGCCCCAATCTTAGCCAAAGAACTATTGGCAGATGATCACTGCTGGGTGAGGAAGAGCTGATCTTAAAGGGAGGGAATCTAGATTGGCTGACTAAACCTTAGTAGATGAATTTGCACTGAGGGAAGTCTGGCGATACTAACATGACTTGATAGGCCTTAACACAAATGACAGAGTGCATGAAATGCAGCAGAGGAGGGCTACGGAAAGGTGCCAGTGGGGAAAGGGCTCTAAAGATGATGTAGATGTTCTGTCTGAAATACACAAACATTCAACGAAAAATTACAAAAAAATAAGGTGGAAAATGATTGAGGAATTCACCCAACATTGATCTCTGTCTTCTATACATGTACAGGTGTGCACATGCATTAATGTATGCAAGCCCATCCAAATATGTAATTATAATGCATATGTAAAAGGCAAAGGAAAGTAAAAAATACGAATGAATTCAATAATTAAGTTTACCAACATTGTTTTTTTTTTTTTTTAGCTATAAGTTGTTCCTGAGTCTAATCAGTAAAGATTAGTGTATTTTCCAAAGTTCTTTCATGGTTAATTATTATACTTTGGTGCCAGGAATTGAGAAAGTTAAGGAAAACAGTGGCTTTGATTTTGTAGTTTGAACTTGACAATGTTTTCAGATCAAAGAGAAGAGCAATATTTTGCCCTAAGCAGTGATGGATTCTGTGGCTGTTTGATTATAGTTTTTATAATCTGGATTCAAAATCTCTTCCCTAAACATATGACTTACTTGAAAGAACTTAGTGAAAACAATCTGGGATGACAAACATGATTGTGATCACGGCCCTTGAGCAAATGAAAGCGGTTTTGCCTGGTCTGGCAAACCATTATCCTTGTGACAACTGATGGACTTTCCCTGTCCTTCTCACTGTCTCCCTTCTGTCTTGGTTACTTCCTGATTTTGCTGGTGCTCAGAAGTGAGACTTCTTAGATGAGGCAGCTACCACTTGCATCCATTGAATCCTTCCTTGGAAGGGCCAGTACTTTAGAGTGGACTGTTGCCTGAAATGCTTCAATTTCCTCCTTGAAAATTCCCATGAAACAGCCCCATCTCTACCTTCTGTTTCCTGCGAGGGGATGCCTCAGAAGACATAAAGACAAGCAAGCCAGAGCACTTCATTTTGACATCTCCTGCCAATTGCATGTGCATCCAAATAGCATAAAACTGGCTTCAGTCCTGCCTCTGATCCACTGGCTGGAGGTGGGCATCAACACACTGAGTCAACCCATCTGCCCACCATAGGTCACCACTTTCACTTATCAAGTAAGGTTGTTGCTTGAGATAGAAAATGAGAAAGGTGGGCTGGAGGGATAGTGCAGCCGTTTAAAGGCTGAGGCTAAGAACCGCAAAACGAGAAAATGAGAAAGGAGGGAGAATACCAGAAATATTGAACACTTTGCCTACAGTGACAATTTCTCTAAAGTATTGCTTGTTTGAAAATGTCCCTAAATCTTTTGTATATGAATGTTTTGTGCCTATTTATCTACATATCTATGTATCTATCATCTATCATCTATCTACCTACATATCTAAAGATGTATGGCAGTTACATATACTTCTTAAATAGTCCCAGTAAATGAGTCAACAAGCAAATGTACTCCAATAAAATGAATACATCTAGCTCTGAGATCATGATATCTAATAACAGTCATACAGTGTGACTCAAGAACATATTACTAGACCATAATGTAAAGATGTGCTTAAAAAGAAGAATGTTGGGGACCTGTCAGGAACTACTTTGAAAGGACTCATGTGGATGGACCCTGGGCAATTTGAGCACCAAAAGTAAGCAGAAAACTATAAACCACTGGAGAAACATAAGAAATTTTGAGTCTATAGGGATCACATCAATGAGAGAGAGAGAGAGAGAGAGGATTAGGAAAGAGGGGGGAATTTATACTTATAGTTGAATATCATGAGTCAGTGGGACTCCTAAAATATGTATTCTTTCTGTTTCCAGGCCCCTTTAGTGAGCATTGTGTTTGAGAATCTTCCTTCTTTCTCCATGCAATTATAGATAATTTGTTCTCATCACTGCACAGTAGTATAAATGCAACAGATCTGATTTAGTCATTTTCCTGTGGATGAACATTTGGGCAATTTTCAACTCATTATTGTTATGAGGACTGCTACTGCAAACATTCAAGTTCACATCTTTTCATAAATATGTGCACCTACTCTATGTAGGTAGGTACACAGGAATTACTAGATAGGCCCAGTAGGCATATTTAGCTTTAATAGATATTGCCAAACAACTGGTCTATGGTATACCAATTTATACTTCCAGCAATGACGAGAGTGCTAAGTGTTCCACATCTTCTCCTAAAATGCACGTGAACAGGTGCCCTCTCTAGAGGGGGACGGAGATTCTATGGCTGAACACACAGATTCTGGAACTAGACTTTCTGGACTCCATTTCAGCTTTATCATTTAACAAATGTGTAACCTTGGGGACCCTATTTAACCTTTCTCTGCCTCAGTTTTTTTATTTATTTTTTTATTTTTGTATGTGTATGAATGTATTGTCTGCATGCAGGTCTGTGCATCCGTGTCGTGCAATGCCGCGGAGGTCAGAAGAGGGTCTCGGATTCCCCTGGAACTAGAGTTCTCCTGGAATTGGATTTACAGACGGTTCTTAGCTGCCATGTGGGTGCTGGGGATCGAATCCAGGTCGTCTGCAAGAGCGTCGGGGCTCTTAACCGCTAGGCTATCTCTCCAGCCCTGCCTCAGTTTTTTTTAATTATAAAGTAAGATTGGGGCTGGAGAGATGGCCTAGTGGTTAAGAGCGCCGACCGCTCTTACAGAGGACCCGGGTTCGATCCCCAGCACCCACATGGCGGCTGAGAACCATCTGAAACTCCAATTCCAGTAGAACTCCAGTTCCAGGGGAATCCGCCACCCTCTTCTGACCTCCGTGGCATTGCACGACACGGGTGCACAAACTTGCATGCAGACAGTACATTCATACACATACAGAAATAAATAAAATAAAAAATAAAGTAAGATAAAAAATAATCTGCCTCATAGGGTTAATAATTAAATGAATTTATTAATAGAGAGCACTAAGAATGGTGACAGGCACATAGAAAGCACTCCAAAATACTTGATATTATTTTTATTAAACTGTCTTGAAATGATTGACCGCCGGTACATTTAATTAAGTGGGAGCTGAGCATATTGGCATAAAAGGAATGGTGCTTCCTACGTGACCAGAGGAGTCAATCAAATAACAGCCATAAATGGTAAGAATCATAGGTTTTAATTTTTAATCTTTAAGTTTCTTTTTTTTTTTTTTTTTTGCTAGTGAAGCCAGTAGCACCGAGTTAGCTTACAAGAGGACCAACTTAGTGAATACCTTACAAAGCGCTTAGATTTTTGCAGTTTAGCCCTTGGCATATACTTTTTCAGGAATGGATATAAGTTAGGGTTTTTGTAAATATATGTGGATTCATCAAAAAGCCAATGGAAGAAAGGGAAGTGGCAGAGAAAGAATGATGACAGCAGAGTCACTGTGTAGGAGGTTCAAAGACACACAGATCAGAACCACATCCATTGCCAGGTATGGATTGTTGAGTGAAACAGGGTTTTAATGTTAAATGTCAGTGAATGCATCTTCTAGTTTAGTATGATCCCACCCTGTTAGAATTACCTAGGGAGCTTTCAAAACTACGGATGCTCAACTTCACACTCACAAATTCTAATTCCATTTATTTGGCATCAGAGCCTAGGTATCTTTCCCTTGGGAACTCCAAGTTATCTAGTGTGCATCCAGACTTGAAAGTTACTGTTCTTTCTGAGTACTGGCAGCTACAGTGTTGGTGGTACATTCCTTGCAGGATAGAAAAGCAAGGTCCTCAGTTGTTTCTATGGAATTTGTCTGCTTTGGTCAAGGAAAACTCCAAACATTATCTCGATTGGTTTTTATCTAGTATATTTTCTCTCATACCTATAACCTCAGAATATTCCTATCTAATTTAAGCCTTCCTGTGGTTTCTAAAGTACAGCACCTTCCAAGATGAGGACTTAACCATTGCAAATCTCATGCACTTGATTCAATCTATAGCACAACTAAACAGGACTAAGTGCCCCAATGACTAAATTGGACAATTTTCTTATTGATGCAACAAGGTACTGAAAGTGCATTGAGTGCATAGAACTGTAAAACCTTCATAAAATAGTGAGCTTGTTTTTATGGGGTTGCTACTGCTATGACTTGGGTTGTAAACTGCACGAGGTGAGAAAAAAGAGCCGTAGAATAATCACCATATATAAACATGGATATAAGTTGAATTTGATTTTTTTCTTTAAAAATTTTTTTTTGGTCTTTTTGAGACAGGGTCTCCCCATAGCCACAGCTGGCCTGGAACTCACTATGGAGACCAGGTTAACCTCGATCTCACAAGGATCCACCTGTCTCTGCCTCCCAAGTGCTAGGATTAAAGGTGTGCACTACTACTCCCAACTCTTTTTTTTAAAAAATAATTTTTGGTTATTCCAGAATTTCCATACAATTTATTTTGAGTGCATTCAGAGCCCCCCTCCTCCAGCATTTCTCTAATATCCCTCTATTTCATGTACTCCATTATTACCTATTCTTATCTTTTATTTATTTAGTTTGTTTTTTAAAAGCCTACCAATTCCAATCCATGCCTCCAAAGAGCTCCTGGGTGCGTGTTTATGCCATGAAGTCTGGTTAACCTCAGTCATTTAGCTGTGGTTCTTACCCTCTTGGAGCTGATGCTTCATGGAAAGTGAGAACATTAATAGCTTTCAAAGAAGGAAATTTTGTAGACTAAAGGAGCTAGTGTAGATAGAGCTTGGCAAGAAGTGAGCCCTTGGTAAGTGGCTGCTCCCCTCATGTGTTACTCACCTAATGCTATGAAGCTGCCACATAACAAATAACACCTCAAATCTTAATTGCTTAGCCAAATATTAATTTTTCTCATTCATGAGCTGTTGGACTGGCTGTAATAGCTTTCCCAAAGGCTATGTGCACATCATATTGAGGCCTGGAGCACATGTGTCTCATGTTAGAGCCAGCAGCTGCCCAGCATGTTCTTCTCACAGTTGATGACAAGAGTATAAGAGAGGGGTGGCAGAAATTTTCACTGTAACATCTCAGCTCAGAACTCATTCACTATTGCTTCCACATACTTTTACAGAAAGTCATATGGCTAATCTCTAAGTTGATAGGACAAAAAAGCATAATTTATCCACTGATGGCATAGTAAAAGGAATACAAGGAAAAGTTGTGAACATAGAATATATTCTACCACACTTTCTTTTCTGTGGGATGCCAACAAAAGAAAGGAGAGGTAAAAAAGAAGGAAAGAAACAATTAGATACCATAGGAGTTCTGCTTTGTACCTCAATCATAACAATCATTCCAAACTCCTTTGTAGAGGTGGTCCAGTGCCCATGCAGAGGAAGAAGAAGCATTCTCTATACAGCATCCTCCTTTCTTCTCCTGGCCTCGAAGTATTAGAGATGAGGAACAAGCAACTTAGGACCAGTCTGGAATTCACTAAAAGGCTTATCAAATCTTCCTTACGTGAATACATCGAAACCAATTTAGAGAAATAAATGGAAGCAGTAGCTGGTGATGTTCAGCAAAGCATACTGTAGTATAGAGTGACTGTCAAAATAGCTGAGGGGCAGAGTTAGACTCACAGACAGCACAACACCAGCATGCACCCAGCACATGGCATGAGTGGATGTACACTCATGCCCCGCACAACACCAGCGTGAGCCCAGGTGAGGGCCACCTGCTTTGGTGCTTTGTAGCCCCCCCCCCCGTGTCCTGGGGAGGCTTGGTATCACCCAGAAACCTCCAACCTTCGGGTTCCAGTGTGCAGCGTGGGTGGACTTAGACTGGAGAACAGCAGGCCAAAAGGGTACAGGTGCATGGGCCAAAGTAGCAACACAACCCCCCCCCCAATCTGTTGGAGGTGTGGTGTAGAGGATCTAGCAGGTGCAGTATTAGTGATTATAGTCTGCTCAGCCAACATTGAGATGCCAGAATCCAAAGAAACAAATAAACAAATAAATCCACATGCCAAAGACACAAAGAAAAAACAATATGGGAAAAGCTCATAATAAATCCACACTGAACTCTACCAACCCTGCAGAAGATTCCTACAACTAGGTCTCCCTGGAAGGAACCAAGACATGGACCTTAGAAGAATAATTGTAGATATATTCAAAGAAATCAAAGAATATAAAGAACAAATTAGAGAACTAAGGGGGGAGAATGAAAAACTCAGGAAGGACATAAAGGGAGATAATGACAAATGTTGGAAAGAACTAAAGGTAGAAAATGACAAACTCCGAAAGGAAGTGGAAACACTGAAAAGATCCCAGGCCGAAAGGAATAAGAAACTGACCAGTGAAGCGAGGAGCTACAAGAAGAAAATGACAGGCTCCAAAAGGAAGTGGAAATACTAAAGAAATCACAAGATGAAATGAAAAATGAAATTGAACATTCATCCAATCAACAGGAAAGAATGGGAAAAAGCCTCAGAAGAAGAATGGAAGAAGCAGGAAAAAGAATATCAGACCTTCAGGATAACACAGAGCAACTAGAATGCTCAAGTAAAGATTATGAAAAAAATTTAAAAACACAAGGGTGGAACAACCAGGAAATGTGCGACACTATGAAAAGACCAAACCTCTGCATCATAGAGATACAGGTAGGAGAGGAATCCCAAGACAACCCTATTGACCAGATCTTCAATAGGATAATAGAAGAAAATTTCCCCAAACTGAAAAAAGGCAAACCCATACCAATACAAGAAGCACATAGAACACCAAATAGACAAGACCAGAAAAGAAATTCCCCATGGCATATAATTGTTAAAACACTAGATGCTCAAAACAAAGACACAATACTGAAAACCACAAGAGAAAAACAAGTTACATATAATGGGAAACCCATCAAAATCACAGCTGTCTTCTCAGTGCAAACTCCAAAAGCCAGAAGAACGTGGGCCAAAGTATTCCCAGTGCCAAACTACTTTAAATGCCAACCCAGACTACTGATCCAGCAAAAATGTCAATAGTTGAAGGAGAAATAAAAACCTGTCATGACATAAACAAGATGAAAGAATACATGTCTAAAATACCAACACTTCAGAAAATCCTCAAAGCTATCCAAAGAACAGAGGAAGGAGCAACTATCACTAAGCAAAGAGAGAAACTAACAAAAACATAACAGAGTGAATACAAATCTAGACCAAGAATGCAAACAAAAAAATAAGGTGAAAGGAAGCAACACACATCTCTCAATGATAACATTAAATATTAATGGTCTAAACTACGCAATCTAAAGACATAGACTAGGAGATTGGATTAGGAAACAGAATTGTGATGGTTAATCCTGGGTGTCAACTTGACTGGACTAAGGAACAAATAAGAGAAAAAGGGTCTTCTGATTGGACCACCTCAACCTGGATGGCCCACCCCAAATGTGGGCGTTACCTTCTGCCAGCAGGCAGTATTTAAGGACACGGCAGAGGGAGCTGGTCCCTTTTTCTCCTGCGGCTTGCCTCTCTCATCTGGTGAGTTTGTCTTGCTGCTGTGGTCAACCTTTCGGATCCCAGCGTGTACTGAGACCAGCAGATCTCCCGGAATCCATTCGGGCCTTCAGCGCTGGATTGGGACTACTGAGACATCCAGCCTTGTGGACTGAGCAGTTCCCTGGATTCTCAGCCTTTCCAGTGTGGTGCAGCTACTGTTGGATTCCTTGAACTCTGCCACGTGAGCAAATCAATAAATTGTATATAGCTATATATTCATCCTGTTGCTTCTGTTTGTTTAGAGAACCCTGACTGATACAAGAAACCTTCTATGTGCTGTCTATAAGAAACTCATCTCACCCTCAAGGACAGACACCACCTTAGAGTAAATGGATTGAAAAAAATATTCCAGGCAAATGGTACCAAAAAACAAGCTGGAGTGGCTATTCTAATATCAGACAAAATAGATCTCAAAGTAAAATTAATCAGAAGGGACAAAGAGGGCCATTACATACTTGTCAAAGGAAAATGAACCATGAAGACTTCACAATCCTAAATGTTTATGCACCAAACTCTGGTGCACCTAACTTTATAAACACTACTCTGCAGGACCTCAAGACACAGATCAATCCTAGCACACTAATAGTGGGGGACTTCATCCCACTGAGCCCCTTGGATAGATCAACTGGACAAAAAATAAACAGAGAGACACCAGTACTGAACAATATAATACACTAAATGGACCTCACAGAACTCTACAGAATATTCCACCCAAACACTGGAGAATATACTTTCTACTCAGCACCTCATGGAACATTCTCCAAAACCGACCACATACTGGGGCACAGAAAAAACCTCAACAAATACAAAAGGATTGAAATCATTCCATGCATTCTATCAGACCACAGTGCAATAAAACTCAATTTGGGCACCACAATGAGCCCTAATATCTACAAGAATACATGGAGACTAAACAACACAATCCTGAATAATGAATGGGTCAGGGAAGAAATAAAGAGTGAAATAAAAGTATTCATGGAACTGAAAAAGACAATATAACACAACAAAACCTGTGGAATACTTTAAAAGCAGTCTTAAGAGGGAAATTTATAGCCTTAGGTACCCACATGAAAAAAAAAAAAAACAGAAAGGGAACAAATAAATGATCTAACACTGCAGCTAAAAACACTTGAGAGACAACCATAAATGAACCCTAAACCCAACAGACAAGAAGAAATAACAAAATCAGAGCAGAAATCAATGAAATAGAAACAATACATAGAATCAACAAATCCAAAAGGTGGTTCTCTGAAAAATAAAATAGACAGACCTCTATTCCAGTTAAACAAAAGAAAGAGCATCTCCAAATCAATAGTATTCATGATGAAAGGGGAAACATCACTACAGACAAAGAAAAGATCCAGATAATAATATGAGAATACTTCAAAAACTTATACTCCACTAAATTTGAAAACCTAAGAGAAATGGATGAATATCTGAAATCATTAGAACAAACAAAGCTTAAGCAAGAAGAGATTGACAGTTTAAACAGACCCATAACATTTGAGGAAATTGAAGATGTAATAAAAAAACTCCCAACTAAAAAAAGCCCAGGCCCAGATGGTTTCAAAGCAGAATTCTATAAAACATTTACAGAGGTCCTACAACATTTTTTTACTACTCGAACTGTTCAGAAGGATACAAACAGAGGGAATTCTCCCAAATTCTTTCTATGAAGCAAGCATCACCCTAATACCAAAACCAGGCAAAGATACAACCAAAAAAGAAAGCTCTAGACCCATCTCATTAATAAATATAGATGCAAAAATTCTCACCAAAATAATTGCAAATTGCATACAGACCCACATCAAGAAGATCATCCATCATGATCAAGTTAGATTCATACCAGAGATGTAGGGATGGTTCAACATATGTAAATCAATAAATATCATAAAACACATAAATGGACTAAAAGAAAAAAGCCACACAATCATCTCAATTGATGCAGAAAAAGCCTTTGACAAAATCCAGCATCTTTTCATGTTCAAAGTTCTAGAGGGAATTGGACTGAAGGGAACATTTCTCAACATGATCAAAGCCGTAGATAGCAAACCCACTGCCAGCATCATCCTAAATGGAGAAAAATTGGAACCATTTCCCTTAAAGGCAGGAACCTGTCAAGGCTGCCCCTTATCACCACTCCTCTTCAACATAGTGCTTGAAATGCTTGCTAGGACAATAAGACAAGAGAAGGAAAGTAAAGAGTACTAATCAGAAAAGAGGAAGTTAAATTATCCCTTTTTGCAGATGATATGATAGTTCACCTAAGAGATGCTAAAACTTCACCAGAAAACTTCTAGAAATAACTAAGAGTTTCAGTAAACTGATGGGATACAAAATTAACCTAGAAAAATCAGTAGCCTTTCTTTACACCAACAATAAACAAGTGGAGAAGGAATATAAGAAGACCTTCCCACTCATAATAACCTCAAAAAAAAATACCTGGGAACAAACCTAACCAAAGTTACCAAAGATCTCTACAACAAAAATTTTAAACCCCTGAAAAATGAGATTGAAAATTACATCAAAAGATGGAAAGACCTCCCATGCTCATGGATTGGAAAAATTAATATAGTAAAAATGTCCATTTTACTCAAATTGATATACAGTTTCAATGCAATCCCAATCAAAATCCCCATGAGTTTCGTCACAGATTTGGGAAAAAATCCTTAAAATCATACGAAAAAACAATAGACCCTGAATAGCTAAAGCAACCCTGAGTGAAAAATGCAATACAGGGGTTTTGTTCTACCAGACTTCAAGGTATATTACAGGGCCATAGTCATAAAAACAGTCTGGTAGTGGCACAAAAACATACCTGTTGAGCAATGGAACAAAATTGAAGATCCAAACTTGAGCTCATACAATTCCAGCCACCTCATATTTGACAAAGGGGCAAAAAATCACAATGGAGAAAGGATAGCATTTTCAGCAAATGGTACTGTCAAAACTGGATCACCATTTGTAGAAGAACAAAATTAAACCCCTACCTCTCACCCTGTACAAAAGTCAACTCCAAGTGGATCAATGATCTCAACATGAAACCTGAAACCCTGAAGGTGATAGAAGAAAAAGTTGGCAACAACCTACAAGACATAGGTATAGGAAAAGACTTTCTAAATAAGACAGCAGCTGTGCAGGAAATATGGTCAAGAGTCAAAAATGGGACCTCATCAAACTCAAATCTTCTGTACAGTGAAACAAACAATCAAGGAAGTGAAGAGAAAACCCACAGAGTGGGAGGAAATCTTCGCCAGTGATACATCTGACAGAACATTAATGTCCAGAATATATAGACTACTCAAAAAACAAAGAAGAAAGAAAATAAATGACCCACTCAAAAGATGGAGTAAAGAGCTGAACAGAGACCCCACCAAGTATGGAATTAAAGATGGCTGAGAAACATCTTTAAAAGTGTTCAACATCATTAATAATTAAGGAAATACAAATTAAACCTACTCTCAGGGGCTGGAGAGATAGCCTAGTGGTTAAGAGCACCAACTGCTCTTGCAGAGGACCCGAGTTCGATCCCCAGCACCCACATGGTGGCTAAGAACCGTCTGTAACTCCAATTCCAGGAGAACTCCAGCTCCAGGGAAATCTGAGACCCTCTTCTGACCTCCGAGGCATTGCATGACATGGGTGTACAAACCTACATGCAGACAGTACATTCATACACATACAAAAATAAATAAAAATAAAAAAAACCACTCTCAGATATCATCTCACTCCAATACGACTGACTAAGATCAAGAAAATAAAAGACACCAAATCCTACTAATGAAGCACAAACAATTAGATATATAGGTATTTAAGCAGCACTAATAGTTATGGTAGGTTATTTTGGCCTAGACACATATGTTTGGATGATATGTTAATCCATGAATTACATTTTTCCCCCCTGTCAAATATGAAAGGAACAGCCAGAATTGACCAGAATCCAAGTCAACAGCTCCAGAGAGAGAGGACAGTTTTACTTCTCATCCACCTGTGCCCCTTTTCTAAGCCTAGGGAACAATCTGCGGAAGAGGGGGCGTGGTAGAATGTAAAGGCTGCGATTGGGGTGAACGGTGAAACTACAGCGATGTAGTCTGGACACTCATTTGATCAACTTGNGCTAAAAAATGAAAAAAAAAACCTGAAAGATGCAGGACAGTTATGGCAGAATACATGGTCTGGGATGGGGTGGGGGTGGGGGGGAAGGGAAAGGGAAATATGCCTGATCTGAATTGGAAAATGATGTACAAAATGCACAAACCATCAATAAAAATTAAATTAAAAAACAAATAAAATAAAAGACACCAAATGCTGGAGAGGTTGTGGGGAAAGGGAAACACTCATCCACTGCTGGTGGGAATGTAAACTTGCACGACAATTATGGAAAGCAGTGTGGAGAACCCTTAAAAGACTCAAAATGAGCCTACCACCTAACCCAGTCATACCACTCCTGGGTATATACCCAAAAGACTCATCCTACCGCAAAGATACATGCACATCCATGTTTATTACAGCTCTCTTCACAATAGTGAAGAGCTGGAACCAAGCCAAATGCCCCTCAACAGAGGAGTGGATGACAAAAATGGGGTACATCTACACAATGGAGACTATTCAGTGGTAAAGAAAGATGACATCATGAACTTTTCAAGTAAATGGATGGAACTCGAAGCCATTATGCTAAGTGAAGTAACACAGTCCCAGAAAAACAAGTGGTGAATGGTTTCCCTCATTTGTGGATGCTAGCACCAAATCCCCAGTTGAAAGGCAAGCTGAACAAAATTATTGTTATATTTCTTTTGATCTGAAAGCAACTGTGTTGTTATATGTAAATCTCTCAACAAGCTCTAGAATTGACCCACCACTTATTTTCAGATTCTGTAATTACTGTACATGGGTGAAAGGTATGTATTCATATTTTATTTTATTTTTTTTTATTTATTCTTGTATGTGTATGAATGTACTGTCTGCATGTAGGTTTGGGCACCCGTGTCGTGCAATGCAGTGGAGGTCAGAAGAGGCTGTCGGATTCCTCTGGAACTGGAGTTACAGACGGTTCTCAGCTGCCATGTGGGTGCTGGGGATCAAACCCGGCTCCTCTGCAAGAGCAGTCAACGCTCTTAACCGCTAGGCCATTTCTCCAGCCCCTGTATTCATATTTTAGATTAACATAAAATTAAAGGAGGAAAATGTGAATTCCTAAACATAACAAAAGACCGAGAGAAAGATGCAGGACATTTATGGCAGAGTGCATGATCTGGGATGGGGTGGGGGGGGCAGGGAAAGGGGAATATGTTTAAATTGAACAGAAAAATGATATCTGAAATATATAAAACATCAATAAAAATAGCTGAATCTTTGTCTCAATTCAACCTTTGCTCTTTGCCCTTTTGCTATCTCTTAATGACGAACAGATACTGCCTATGACTATTTGCCCTAAATAATTTAATCACTTCTCTGATAGATAATGGTAGTAGGCTAAGGGTATTTTGAATTCTAACATTATGTGTGTACATGTTCACGAGGGTTGGTGTTGTGCACATGTGTGTGAGTGTGCATAGAGTGACCAGAAATTAACATCAGGTGTCTTCCTCAATCACTTTTCCACCTGCTTTCTTTTAATATGGAGTTCACCAACTGAATAGACTGGCTGCACAGCAAGTCCTGGGGGCCCTTGCCAGCACCAGAGATCCTCCCAAGTCCCAGGGAGCCTCCCCTCCGACTTCTGCCTCCCAAGTACTAGGGTTGCAGGTGTGTGCCTGTCACTTAATTTGTATTTCAAAACCAGATGAATATGCAGCTGCATCTCTTCTATCTAAGGTCTTCTGGCCAACTATACTGTATAAGCATTATAAAACATGTCCTTCCATAGTCATTAATTGCAGGAGGATTTTCATGAAAAATGCAAATGTACTGAATCAAAAAAAGTAATGGTCACAACTGAGGGTAACTCTGAATATATTTCAAATTATCAAATCATCAAGTTATCCCCCCCTGAGGATCTTTGTTGGAGATTTAATGACAGCAGTGTGAAAGGATGGTGGTTTGCAGTGGCTGGATCATGCTGTTAAGATCTCATGTCAAACTACAGAACCATTTGTTCAGAAGTGGACTGTAGACCACCAATATCAGAATGATCTATGGCTGTTTGCTAAAATGCAGATTCCCAGACAAAGTTCAGACTTACTGAATCAGCATCTCTACCTAATAATCTCCATTTTTAAAAATTATTTTTATTTTATGTGTATGAGTATATTGCCTGCATGTATGTAAGTGTACCCATGTTGTGCAATGCCCATGGAGATCAGAAGAGGGCATTGGATCCCTTGGAACTGGAGTTACAGATGGTTGTTAGCCAGCATGTGAGTTCTGGGAATCAAACCTGGATCCTCTGCAACCACTGAGCCATCTCTCCTCTGAGCCATCTCTCCAGCCCTAGAAGCTCCATTTTTATACATATCAAGGTTTTTCTATCAAATTATAGACAGAGATTAGACAGAGATTTACTAATGAAGGGTTTTTTTTTTGTATTTCTTTGAAACAGGATCTCTCTTTAGACCCAGCTGGCCTGGAGCTCACTCTGTAGACCAGGCTGACCTTGAACTCAGAGAGATCTGCCTGCCTCTGCTTCCTGAGTTCTGGGATTAAAGGCGTGCACCACCACGCCTGAGGCACTAAAGACAGTTCTTAGCTGCCATCTGGGTGCTGAGAATTGAACCTAGGTCCAGTGCTCTTAACCGCTGAGCCATCTCTCCAGCCCCACTAATGAACTTTTTAAAAAGCTAATATTTTTTTAGAACATTTAACCCAGGAACACTACAGTAAAGAGACTTTCAGTAACTTTTTTTTTTTTAATGTAGAACTGATAAATGGCCTGGACTTTTTTGCTGTTGATTGATTGGTTTTCTGGATGGATTTTGGGATTTGGGGGGGGATCATGTAGCTCAAGCTGGTCTCAAGCTCACTATATTGCTAAGGGTGTCCTTGAACTCTTGATCCACCTGCCGCTACCTCTTAAGGGCTGAGATTACAGGCTTGTGTCATAACTGGCATGATAAATGGCCCTTTTATGATGTTTTTAGGCAGATAAAATATCTACAATTAAAGTAGCTTAATCATCTAAGAATTATTCTTCTGCTTTCATTTACGTGTGAGGTAAAAAAAAATCATTTACTTCGTTAATAAATGAACTCAATGAGAGGATGATATTGAATCTTGAAATGTAGAAAACAATCGCTAAGAACAAATTAACTGACTGTCTCCTCCTTTGTCCACCTTCATTCATCTCCTGTTTATTACATCTAAGGTGCAAGACTTCTTTTTTTTAGAGTATTTTTATTACTTTTATTTTATGTGTGTGTCTATTGCACCTGGGTCATGTAATGCCCATAGAGCCCAAAAGAGGGCATCAGAATCCCCGGGAACTGGAGTTACTGGTGATTGTTCACCACCATGTGGGTGCTGAGAATGGAACCCAGGTCCTCTGCAAGAGCAACCAGGGCTCTTAATCACCAAACCATCTCTCCAGCCCCAGCCCAAGACTTCTTGCTTTCAATTGTGTAGAAAATGAACTCTAATCATTTGGAAGATTCTGAAACCTTCTGAATTTAATCATTGAAGACAAAGATGCGGAAATGTGTTGGTACATCTGTTTCTTGGAGTAGAAATACTACCAGGATATTAAAAAAATATTTGCCATTATCTCACCTTTAATCCAATCAGCAGATATATATGAGTCATTCTAAAAGGACAAAAGTTTTTGCTCAGTGAGGGAATTTCTAGAAAAGAAATGCATGAAGATAGTTTCAGCATCATCAAAGTTAAAAGACTAGCATGCTAGGCAGTTGACATGTATCAGTGTAGAGGTAAGGTTGGATTTATTTTCTCAGCCAATTAAAGAACTAAAAGGCAGGAAAAAAATCTCAGACTAGCAGAGAGTGACAGTCAGATTTTTATTAGAAGAAAGAGAATCACATAAAGAATCACACATATATACACATACCTGGAAACTGAAATCCAAACTTCTAGGGATGGAATTAATGGTTTTAGTGGTTTCTCCTCCTATAATTTTGGATTGGTTAACTTAAACAAAGAAGTGGGTGCTGATAGGTCACAACCCAAGTGGAGATAACTGGGGATAGGTGAGTCTAAACAGGTTAGTAAAATCAGCTGAGTTGAAGTTAAAAACTAAAGCCTTCCTTGCCAGAGCCCAGGAAGATGGAAGTATGCCACCTTTATTATTCCCCAGTGATTGTGTTTGTTTATCAGCGATTTAGTCCCTTACAGAACCACATCAGGAAAGGCAATGATAATGGCTGTGCATTGAAGCTTTTGAGGGATTGGACTTGAATATTTCATCCTTTCTTTTTAACAAGTTTCAAGGGGCAAGGAAAAATAGTATTATCTCCAAAGTCAGTTTAAGGGAAAACCAGATTTGCCTATAAAAATAGCAAGATCTTCCCTGACTAACAGGACTGAAATGTCAACAGTTCTGATATGCTCATCAAGCATTTATTTCTATTTCAAAATTTTCTGAACTATTTGCCTTAACATATCTTCCAGAATATTTTAAGGGAGTTCAGGGGAAAGCCCTGGGGTTCAAGCCAACATTTTTTGGTTCACAAGCAGATTCTAATGGCAAAGGCTAAGTGTGTGATAATCCAATTCTATACTCATTTTATTTTCTTCTGGTAGCTCTTAATACTATAATAATAATGTGAGAGTCAGTAGAACAATACAGGAACATACAGCCAGGTGTCAAACCCTGCTGTTTCTGTGAAAGATACAGAAAACCATTACTAAGACCAATTAACTTAGGCAGATCATTTTAATATTTTTATGTGCATGGGATAATAAAAAGCATTCTTTCCTGCAATAAATGAATCAAATGAGAGGATGGATTTGAAAGCTGAGAGAAAAACAGAAAACTAATGCATAATTCACCAGTGCATAATTAAACTTTGTATTTTCCTATCCATCTCTTAATGTGTTTGTAAAACTAATCCAGCCACATAAAATTGGCCTACATGGATATTTTCCCTAATTGAAGTATGAGAGATTTTTATCTTAATATGTCAAGTTAGTAAAGGCTCATTACGTCCTGAAGGACTCCAGACTTGTGTAAGGATAATTGTGAATAGAATATAAAGGACATAATTCCTTATCTACATAATATTCTTTCAATATTTGTTGAGTGAACTAAAAAAGGAAAAACATTAGCTTTAAACTAGGGAGAAAATTTACACACAGAAGCATGCACATGTGTACACACAGACACACACTCAAACATTCTCAGCTATTTAAGATGTATAGTTTATTTGCAGGGGCTCGAGAGATGGCTCGTGGTTAAGACCACTGTCTGCTTTTGCAGAGGACCTGGGTTAACCCACATGGCAGCTAACAACCACCCATAACTCCAGTTCCAGGGATCCAATATCCTCTTCTGACCTCTGTGGGCAATGCATGACATGGATGCACTTGCACTTACATGCATGCAGGCAACACACTCATACATAGAAAATAGAAATAACTAAAAAATAAATATATATATACCTTATTTGCAAACAGAGATAAACCAATTGATATTTCATATTGGAAAAGCACCCGTGACTGTGAGTACCCTACTATATTGGTTGACTTCTGTTATATAGGGGTTTTAGGAAACCAAGACTAAATAAAATCCAGGATTGTAGTATATTCATGTGGTTTTAAGAATTATGATTATAAATATATTTCAATTTCAGGAATATAGTTTTCTTTTTATGGACAAAAGATAATTTTTTAAACTTATTTTTATTTTTTTCCATGTTTAATAATTATTTATTTGACAAAAACATTGTTGCTTGCTGACAAAATTTCAAATACCACAATCTTGAGATGGCTGACAAGCATACTTATAAAAAACAATTCCACTAAGATCTCAAATAAAAGGAATACAGTTTTTTCATCTTTTATTGAAGTTTTGTGCATTTCATACATCACTTCTCAGTTCAATCCAGACTCATTTCCCCCTCCATGCCCCATGCCCCTCCCGAGTTCATGCAGTCTGCCATACATGTCTTGTTTCCCCTTCTGAGTCTTTTAAAAGTTTTTCCAAGCAGAAGATTATTTTTTTTGGGGGGGGGGGAAGAACTCTACTGCTTCAGTCAGTTCCCTGTCCCAGTTCTTTTGTTGTTGTTCCCCCCCTCCAATCCATATTGCTTCACCATATGCATTTATGTTTGTCACACATGTACTAAAATCATGTCATTTGATGCTATCCTCCACAAATGAGGGATATCATTTGTCATTTGTCTTTCTGGGTCTGTGCTACCTCACTTAGCATAATATCTTCTAGTTCCATCCATTGATCTGTGCTTTAAGGTCTTGCAGGATTGTGTTTATAATGTTTGGTGCACCGGAGTTTGGTGCATATACATTTATCTTCATGATTAATTGTTCCTTTTATAAGGATGTAATGGCCCTCTTTGTCTTTTCCGATTAGTTTTACTTTGAGGTCTATTTTGTCTGATATTAGAATGGCAACTCCTATTGTTTTTGGTATTATTTACTTGGAATATCTTTTTCCATTCTTTCACTTTAAGTTGGTGCCTGTCCTTGAGGTTGAGATGGGTTTCTTGTAGATAGCATATAGATGGATTCTGTTTCATAATCCATTCTTCCAGTCTATGTCTTTTGATTGGGGAATTTAGACTGTTAATATTTAAGGTTATTATTGAGAGATGTGTGTTTCTTCCTTTCACCTTTTTTCTGTTTGCATCTTTGGTCTAGGTTTGTATTTTCACAGTTAAACTTTTATTAATTTCTCTCTCTAGCTGCTTGGGGATAGTTGCTCCTTTCGTCTGTCCTTTGAATTGCTTCAACTATTTTCTGAAGGGTTGTTTTTTTGGACATATATTCTTTCATCTTATTTATGTCATGAAAGAATTTTCTTTCTCCTTTAACTATAATTGACATTTTTGCTGGGTATAGTAGTCTGAGTTGGCATCTATAGTCATTTAGCACTGGGAATACTTTAGTTCATGTTCTTCTGACTCTCATAGTTTGCACTGAGAAGTCAGCTGTAATTGTGATTGGTTTTCCTTTATCTGTAACTTGCTGTTTTTCTCTTGTGACTTTCAGTATCTTGTCTTTGTTTTTCATGTCTAGTGTTTTAACTATGACATGGCATGGGAAATTTCTTTTCTGATCTTGTCTATTTGCAGTTCTATGTGCTTCTTGTATTTGTATGAGTTTGTCTCTTTTCAGTTTAGGGAAATTTTCTTCTATTATTCGGTTGAAGATCTGATCAATACCATTGTCGTGGGATTCTTCTCCTTCCTCTATCCCTATGATGCAGAGGTCTGGTCTTTTCATAGTGTCCCACATTTCCTGATTGTTCCACTCTTGTGTTTTTTTTTTTTAAATTTTTTCATAATCTTTGTTTGAGCTTTCTAGTTTTTTCTTGCTATCTTCCAGGTATGACAGTCTATTTTCTGCTTCGTCCAATCTGCTTTTGAGGCTTTCTTCAACCCTTTCCTTTTGATTGGATGAGTGTTCAATTTCCTTTTTCATTTCATTCTTTAGTATTTCCACTTCTTTTTGAAGCTTGTCATTTTCTTCTTATAGCTCCTCTTGTTTCCCTGGTCTGTTTCCCTTTTCATTTCAGCATGGGACCTTTTCACTGTTTCTGTTTCCTTCTGGAGTTTGTCATTCTCTCCCTCTAGTTCCTTCCTGAGTTCTTCATTCTCTCCCTTTAGTTCTCTGATTTGTTCTTTATATTCTTTGATTTATTTGATTATGTCTATGATTGTTCTTCTAAGATCCGTGTCTTGGGTTCCTTCTAGCAAGATCTTGTTGTAGAGATCTTCTATAGGAATGGTAGCATCTGGTGGAGATTTATTATATGCTTTTCTCATGTTTTTTTTCTTTGCGCTTTTGGCATTTGGGTTTGTTTTATTGTTTGTATTCTGGTGTGAATCTCAAATGTTTCTTCACTGTGTTGAAAGCTTAATTTGCTTGTTTCCTACAGTTAAGCTCATTGTTTTCTGCTTGGTTTATGGAGGGCTGGTTGTGTTAGGTTTCCAGTTTTCACTTTTGGTTATATATTGGGAGGTTCAGCTGGCTCTTCCCTTTCTGGTCTGGAGGTTCTCCAGAAGTCCTGAGGTAACAATCAGGTTGGTTTCCTGCTGAGCGTGCACCTGCTTTGTGCTGGGGTGTTGCTACAGCTGTTCTCAATGGGCTACCCTCAATGTAGCTCAAGAGGGTTGGGTGGCCTGCTTGTCAGTGGCCTCTGGATCTGGTGGGTGTTCAGCTGCCTGGGTGAGTCCACCTTGCCACTGTGCACACTGTGCCAGGTCTGGCTGGCTGGTAGGCAACAGGCCATGCCCAGGGCAGTGAGGAGCCCCCCCCCGGAGTTGAGCCCACCTATTCCCCAGGTGCCACATTGCCTCCTCTCTCTAGACCTGTTGCATGTCTGGCTGGCTGGGTGACTCTGCCCCACTGCTGTATACTCTGGGCCAGGTGTGGCTGGCTGGTGGGCAACAGGCCATGCCCAAGGGAGTGATGAGCCCACCTGGTGTTGTGCTCACCTATTCCTCAGGTACCGAGCTGAGCTGCCTCCTCTCTCTGGGCATGGCGAATGTCCAGCTGGCTGGGTGACTCTGCCCCACTGCTGTGTACAGGATTACAGTTTTCAAAGCATTTATGTTCTTGTCCAAGCGTTGAAGGATTGGTAGGGTAGGTAAAACAATTCCATGTGCTATCCTCTTGTGTTACAGGCAGATGTAGCTTCCTTGCCATAATTTAATCAAAGCATTAACTTGACCTAATATAGATAATTGGCCAGCTGTTTTGAAATTATATAGAACAAGTCAGTAGGTATATTAGTTACTTTTTTATTGCTATGAGGAAAATACTTGACAAAAGCAACTTAAAGAGGAAATGGTTTATTTTGGCTCACAGTTTGAAGGCACAGTTCATCATGGTAGGGAAGGCTGGGCAGCAGGTTACATTGCATTGGCAGTCATGAAGCGAGAGAGATAAAGACTGTTTCAGGACCTCAGCTGGTGGGATCCTACCACCATATTCAGGTGGGTCTTCCATCTCCAGTTAAATTTCTCTGGAAACTCTCTCACAGAATCCAGTGCAGTTGACAATTGAAATTAACTACCACATTAGTTTGCATTGCAATGGCCCATGTTAGGCACTTGGCACTTAATAGTTGTGAATGATATTAAAACAACATAAATTTGCCACCTTCCCTCTACAAAGTATAGTACTCCTTACAGAATAGGTGTATGTATTATTCCAATTTTCCGATGGAGAAATGGAATTAAAGTGACTTAAGGTAAGTTCAAATAGCTAGCAATGAAACAATGCCAGGGGATGAGCTTAGGCAGTGTAGTTCCTGAGGCTTCTCAGTCTAGAGCAATGTGGCAAAAAGGTCTTGATCCATTTGATCTACTGTAACAGATACCTGAGACTGAGTTCTTTACAAATAATAAACTTTTATTTTTCACAGTTCTAAAGACTGTGAGTCCAAGAACAGGGCACACTTAAGTTCAGAGTCTGACAAAGGCCCAGTCTTTCTGCTTCTAAGATGGTCCCTGACTGCTATGTCCTCCACAAGGGACAAATATTGTTACCTCACATGGCCAAAGGATGGTGTATTAGTTATTTTTTTGTTGCTGTGATAAAGCACTGTTACCAGGACAACTAATAGAAGAAAGAGTTTACTTGGTTTATGGTTCCAGAAGGATAAGAGTACAGTGAGGAGCTATGGTGGCAGCGGTGGCTTGAGCAAGAAGTTGAGCACTCACATCTTCTAGTGTGCTCAGAGAACAGAGAGAGTAAAACTGGAAATGGGGCAAGGCTGGGGACTCTTGAAGCCTGCCTCCAGTGAAGTGCTTCCTCCAGCAAGGCCACACCTCCTAAACCTTCCAAAATAGCACCACCAACTGGGGATGATGTGTTCAAATACTTGGAGTCTGTGAGGGATATTCTCATTCGAATTACCACAGAGAGTAAACCAAAAAAGCAAACTCTCTTTGAAACCTCTTTTATAAGGGCATTAAGTCACTAATTCACTCAGATGTCTTATGACTTAATCAAGTCCCAAAGGTCTCACCTGTAATACCACCACAATGAGGATTAATGTTTTTTTATAGATACTGAAAAGGACAACCATTCAAATCCCAGAAGTTGGTAACTACCTTTATTTTCATGAACGTAGTAGAAATGGTCAACCATGAAATCTACAGGTTAGGAGATCTCATAAGCCACAGTAAGACCCTGTCATATTTAACAGGAAAAACTGTAATTCATGGATCAACATATCATCTAAACATATGTGTCTATACCAAAGTAACCTACCATAACTATTAATGCTGTTTAAATACCTATATATCTAATTGCTTGTGCTTCATTAGTAGGATCGAAAGGTTATTCCTGGACAGACTGTCAGCCCATGAAAGGAAACAGCCAGAATTGACCAGAATCCAAGACAACAGCTCCAGAGAGAGTGGACTGTTCTGCTTCTCATCCACCTGTGCCCCTTTTCTAAGCCCAGGGAATAACCTGCGGAAGAGGGGGCGTGGTAGAATGTAAGGGCTGCGATTGGGGTGAAGGGTGAAACTACAGCAATGTAGTCTGGACCCTCATTTGATTAACCTGATTGAACATACAACCCCTCACTCCCCGCTGGAAGGTGGGGCTGTGGGGGTTTGGGCACAACAGCCTGCAAATTGGTTTTACATGAAGGATGCTTGTACTCATGGATTATCACTTATAGCTAAAAAATGGGAAAAAAACTGAGAGAAATATGCAGGACAGTTATGGCAGAATGCATGATCTTGGTTGGGGCGGGGGTGGGGGGGAAGGGAAAGGGAAATATGCCTGAACTGAATTGGAAAATGATGTATGAAATGCACAAAGCATCAATAAAAAATGTTAAATAATAAAAAAAGAAATTACAACCTATAAAAAGTCACATATAGATCTTCTTAACTTATTAAAGTAGCAACAGAGAGCTAAGGCCCAGACATGTTAAGACACATGGAATTGTTTTACCTACCCTCCCAATCCTTCAACATTTGGACAAGAACATAAATGCTTTGAAAACTGTAATCCTGTGCACAGCTGTGAGACAGAGAAAGGTAGATTCCTGAGGCTCACTGGCCAGCCAGCCTAGCTTAATTAGCAGGTTTCAGAACAAGAGACCACGTCTCAAAAAGCAGATAGTACCTGAAATTAACCTCTTGACTTCACATACAGGCATATGTGATGGTGCGCGTGTGCATGTATACACACATGCACATGCATACACGAGGGGAGAAAAAGACTCCAAAGGGTCCCTGTTCTGCTAAATTTTATAAAGTAACTCATCTTCCAGATGGGCTATCTCTCCCCTGACGAGCAGAGGGAATTTTTCTTTACCTTCCTGCCAGCCCTGACAGCTGGTGCCCCACTCCCAGTCTTTCTTAACCAGTTTGCTTCTTGAAGATAGTGGTTCAACCTTGAAAAATCCATGGTGCCCCCATGTTGCTACTTGCAATTTTGATATGTGCCAATGGATCTAGGAAGTTTTCTGGAGCCTAGCATGGACCCATTGAGACAGAGACAGATAGAAGGGAAAGACTGATGAAACAATGCTTGTCCTTGAGCATGTCCTGGCATTAGGAAAGCTTTTAAAACCCAATCATTAATTCAATATGATTAATTATCTTCAAGTAGCTGGTAGAGTGTTTCCTGGGCAGTGATGGAGGCCATTTCAAATAAAGTAAATAAGCCACAGCTAATGTACAGACATTTTAAAGAGAAAAGACAGTTGCTAAAAATGCCTATCCAATTTCCACTACTTACTACAAGTCATTAGAAGCAAGGAGTGGGCTCATCGATCTGAAGTGGCTCAGACGCTATTTGCTTTATTCAAACTGATTTAGCCAAAGAGCAGTTTGAGAATCTGCCTTGAGACAGGCAAATAGATAAAACAAAGGCCTTTAGGTGAGAATCTATTGTTTCCCCAACCTAGGACGTGTCACTAAAAAAAAAATAACTGAGTTTCTGTTATAATAAATAAATGGAGTGATTGCTAGGATCTCACAGGTCAGCATCATGTGGAACTTCATTAAAATGCAGAATCCATCCTCTCCTCAGACCTAACTGAATCAGAATCTAGAACAATATTCTAGGGATTCATATATACATTAGTACTCTAGGACCACCATCCCTTGTATTTAAACATTCAGTAGAAAAGTTTGCTGGTTAAGTAAAGGACAAAATGTTGCCTGATGAAAACATTTTTTCTAAAGATGTATGGATGGGAATAAATCTTCTCCTTGTCATTAATCTAGCCACGGAGTAAAAATTTAATACACCTCCCCCCAGCCACATGCCCCAATAATTTGAGTGCGAAAATGAATCTGTGGTTTGTTGAGTGAGATCCAAAATGCAAATGGGAGGCAGATTTCAAAGGATAAATGGTAATCTGATTATTACACCAAAAATGCCTTAAAAGTATCTTTTATGGCTAAGGTTACCAGCCACACAGAGCTTGTTAAAGTAGTACAAAACTTTAAGGGCTATAACCTGCACTTGGTCTTAGAGGTACAAGTTAGGAAAAATCAGCTGGAGCAAGCTGAGGCAAAGATGCCATCAGGGAAGACTGACGCAGAACATCTAGGCCAGGTTTGGCAGCCACACTGCAAAACCATTTGGAGAAAAGGCGATGTAAAAATGTTCACACCCATAGCATCATTTTGGGAAATTTCCTTTGAGTCGTCTTTTTGTGTTTGATACCAAGTAGACAAATTTCATTCCCCTACTGGGATAGTTTGATTTCAGATGTCCAGGAAAAGCAAAACTTGTCCCTGCTTTTCCTTGTGTGCACCCTGTGATTTTTTTTAATTGCTTATTCCAGGGCTGTAATCTGGAATTGGCTTGAATAGACTCATTCCACAGAACGAAGTTCCTCAGGTGCTGGCTGAGGCTTCAGAAATAAAGGGCTAAAAATGGGCCCATAAGCGAATTAATCGAATGGCCATATAGGCTGACTGGCCAGGCCAAATCATTATTTAGTAAATTCGTAAGCAAGTAAAGTATTTGAATTTTCTTTAACGTTGTTTATGAGAGAGAAAATATGTATCTAAAAAATAATAAAATACACCTTCCTCCTTCCCCGAAGGAAATTCTGGAAAACACTGATCACTGTAATGGGAAAAATTTCCACATTATAGGTACATTTTTCTTGGAACAAGATTTTTTAAAAATGGCTTATCCATCATAATTCATTGTACTTTTTTCATACTCCACCTGATAACTTTTGTTTTGCTGAGTTGGTGGAGATGGAGTTGAGAAAAACAAACCTAATTTCATTGTAGTCAAGAATAGTCATTTCATTCAAAACATAGAAGAAGCTGGCTATGGTAGCCTATACTTGTTACTTGTAATCCCAGCACTGGGAGATGCAGGCAGAAGAATCAGTTTAAGACCATCCTTGGCCACATAGAGAGTCCAAGATCAGCCTGGGCTACTCAAGACCCCGCCTTAAAAAACAGAAAGAAAGGAAAACAGAGAGAGAGAGAGAGAGAGAGAGAGAGAGAGAGAGAGAGAGAGAGAGAACAATTCATGTAAACCTACCTGGACTTTGTGGCACAAAGGTAGCTGTTATTACTATCTATCAGCTACAGAGCCTTTTACATTTGATGAGCAAAGAGTGGTAGTGTTACCATGTTTGCAAAACTACAAGGAAAAGCTTGGCAAATCATTTATAACCACTTTCACATCAAAGGACCTATTTATCTGGGCATTTGAAAGCTGATATTTGTGTAATCAGTTAACAATTCGTAAGGTACAATATGGCTCCCTGATTGTCCCTGATCATTGTTGGTAGGTAACCCTTCACCTTGGAATGAGTGATGGCTGGAATTAATAATGATTTGCTTCTAATGTACAGAATAAGGCACATGTGATAGGGTGTAACTTGAAAATTTGTCATGAAGTGTCATACAGCCTCTTTCTCAGACATGCACATGTGAACACACACACACACACACACACACACACACACACATACTATCCTCCTCCTCCTTCTCTTAGGCCAAGCAGCTGCCATGGGTAAACAGTCATATAGTATAGAGAGGCTAATATGTAGGTAACCACATCCTTTGGTCAACAACTGTTTGAGTAAGCTTAGAGAAAGGAAACTCATAGTTACATCAAATTTCAGACAACTGTAGTCCCAGATGACAGACACCTTGATCTTAGCCTTGCAAGACACTCTGCACCAGAACCATCCAGCCAAACTGTTCCTCATTCTCCACCCATTAAAACTATGGGATAAAAAACTTTGCAGTGATTTAAGATGAGAACCTACTACTGCCACTTTCCTAAACCATTACAATCTCTAACTATATTCTAAATACTTATATCCTTATAGTCACAGATAAGTTTAGCTCTCAGCACTCATCAAAGAAGCTTCTTTTTGCAACAGATGAAGGGAATTACAGGGTTTTACAACTACATTCAAAATGCAGAGAATAAGTAACCCTGGGGGTACCCAGCCCAATTGATAGATCTATAATGGAACTCCTACACCTAGGGGCCAGGGAACATTCAGGAAGAGGAGGCAGAAAGATGGTAAGAACCAGAGGAACAAGACACTTTGTACTGAATATCATCTTCTAGACAAGACAGGGAAGCTGTACCCAGGAAATCTGAACAACATGGTTTCTGAAACAAGACCTATATAATGACAACAGATGACATGCCAACAGGGATGGAAGAAACTTCACAAAGTCCCACGTCTAGATGAAAAGTTGCGGGAAATCAGTGGCTGCTGAGGGAGCATTGGCTTTCTTCAGAGATAGACACTCTGGTAGGTGGGTGATCCAATCTAAAGTGCTCAGCCCTAAACACGGGTACATATGAGCACCACTAAATGGACTCGGCAAGGGCAGATATACTACAAATGCAATTCTCCTGTATAAAATTTTCAAAACTAAAAAAAATAAGTTTGGAAGTAATTTACTTCCCAGCAATGAATAACAAACACATAGAAGTATAATGCTTCTTCAAGATGTATTATCTCATTTATTTTTTATTTTATTTTATTTTATTTTTGAGACAGGGTCTCCTTATAGCCCCAGCTGGCCTAGAACTCACTCTGTAGACCAGGCTGGCCTTGAATTCACGGAGATCCACCTGCCTCTGCTTCCCAAGTGCTAGAATTAAAGACGATTCTTAGCAGCCATGTGGATGCTGGTAATTGAACCCAGGTCCTTTGTAAGAGCAGTTGGCACTCTTAACCACTGAGCCACCTCTCCAGCCCCATTATTCTCTTATTTAGTCAGCAGGTATCTGTCGATTGAATACATTCCTATAACGTGTGCCCACTTATTTGAACATAGAGATGACAATCTAAACCTTCCTCCCTTACTCCATAAAGCCACCCAGACTTTCCAGCTCTCTCTCTCTCTCTCTCTCTCTCTCTCTCTCTCTCTCTCTCCAAGGAGGTACTCATATTGTGTGGCAGGGAGCCAGAGGTCAATGTCCATGTCAAGTATCTTTCTCCATTGTTTTCTCCCTTATTTTTTGAGACAGGGTCTCTCACTGAACCCAGAGCTCATCAGTTCTAGACTGGCTGTCCAACAAGCTCTGGGAGATCTATCTGCCATCTCCTGAGAACTGGGATCACATGCTGGAGATCTCAGGTGCCCATGCTTGTGCATCAAGTGCTTTACTACCTGAGTCATTTCCCTAGCCCTTAAGTTCTTTCTAAATATTATTCATCTTTCTTTCTTCATCTTCTTTTTTTTAGTTCAAGCCACTTTGTCATCTCTTTTTCATATTTTCTCCCTTTCTTGAAGCCCTGCCTTTATTCTCACTGCACCCACATTCTGTCAACTAATAATGTCTTAAATATGTAAATTCCATACTGGTTAGTATTACTCTGTAGTTCTTACAGTGTTTGTATGGATTTGTGATATATCCTTGCTTAGATGTCCACCTGTATCCTCTATTTCTCCAGTTGCCTGTTATACTCCAGGAACATTGAGTGATTTATAATTTCCTGAACATGTTTATCAGGTATTTATGGTTTCAGACATACTGTTTGTTTCTATTGCCTGAATACTGGCTTACCCACTGTTAGTGAATGACCCTTATTCTCTACTCAATTATCCTTTCCATATGAAGGGATTTCTGTATATGGTCTTTTTTTTTCAGTGGTCAGACTCTTTTGTTTCACTTGGTAACCTCTAGCAAAGAAATATATGAAGAAACATATGCATCGCTATTTACCAAAGTTAGTTACTATGTGTTCTGTTATAATAAAAGTCAGTCTTAGACTAAATATTACCAAATAGGCACAAATATACTCATGCAACATGTTCTCGTGTAAGTTCTAGTTTCTGTCCTTGTGCATTTCAACAAGCTCCTTACAAGAAAAGCTTACTGCAAAATGGACACAATAAAATTCTGATGGTAAGACCAGCCAATCCTGTAGTAAATCACTACCCACCACTTGAAAATAGGACCCTAACTGTGCATCTCTGTATTCTTAGCATATAACACACAACTTGATGGTTTGGGTTACTATATCAAAATACCATAGACTTAGTAGCTTATGGACAAGAAAAGTTATTTCTTTTTTTTTTTTTTAAATTTTTTTATTATTTATTTATTTTTGTGTGTGTATGAATGTACTGTCTGCATGCAGGTCTGTGCACCCATGTCGTGCAATGCCGCGGAGGTCAGAAGAGGGTCTCGGATTCCCCTGGAACTGGAGTTCTCCTGGAATTGGAGTTACAGACGGTTCTTAGCCGCCATGTGGGTGCTGGGGATCGAACCCGGGTCCTCTGCAAGAGCGTCGGTGCTCTTAACCGCTAGGCCATCTCTCCAGCCCCAGAAAAGTTATTTCTTACAATTATAAAGGCTGGGAAATCTGAGATTAATGTGCTGGCAGATTCAGTGTCTGCTGGGGCTACTTCCTGCCATCTCTTTTTTCCTTCACATGAGTGAGATATCTCTGGATTCTCTTTTATGAGAGCATAATCCTAATTATGAGGGCTCTGCCATCATGATCTAATCACTTCCCAAAGGCCTCACCTCTAAATACCATCACCTTACTGGTTAGGATTTCAACATCTGAATTTGGGGGCCACAGCACTCAGAATATAGCACTGATACATGTAGATGTTCACTGAATGTCAGTTTCAGGAATGAGTCATTGTTAGCAAGACATGTTCTTCAAGGGCTTGCCACAGTTTGGTAAATGGCTGCAACCTCATTACTAGCCTTAAAAAATAACAGAGAGTCAGTTTCAAATGAGTCAGACAAACACAAAAAATTTCCAGGGAAACGATATCTCTCTTTCTCAACTTTGAAGCCTGTTGATTTAATTTATGTTGCTTTATATTTTCCATCATCCATTGAGAATAGCAACTCTGCTCTTTCTTTTTAATAAAACACATGGTCGGGGCTGGAGAGATGGCTCAGCGGTTAAGAGCGCCAACTGCTCTTGTAGAGGACCCGGGTTCGATTCCCAGCACCCACATGGTGGCTAAGAACCGTCTTTAACTCCAGTTCCGGGGGAATCCTACGCCCTCTTCTGACTTCCGCTGTATTGCTCGACATGGGTGCACCAACCTACATGCAGACAGTACATTCATACACATAAAAATAATAAATAAAATTAAAAAAACAACACATGGTCATTTCATGTTGGTTTATTCATTAGCTAATCTAATACATAATTGATTATCAATGTCTTGAGGGCTATTTTATGGCTCATTAACATTTCTATTAAAAAGGAAAAAAGAAAAAACATCCACGTTAGTTACTGCATAAATACCTCTAGAATATTTTTATATATTTCTATATTTTTAAAAGGGTAGCCGTTGGGCCACATTCATTCGTTATTATCTTAAGTAAACAGTTGATAATGCATTGGTTAGAATCACCCCTAAAGCACTGGCTTCCATTTTGGGCATACCTGTGTCACTTATCTGTGTCATTTGTTGTTCTTAGCTTCCATTTCTTAGGTTCCATTTCTAAGACATTAAGTCTGGAGAATGAGAAATGATGAAGTCTATGTTCCAGTTCCCGAAGAATTGACACAACTGGGTCTTGTGACTTCGAATATAGCTTCTGTTTCCTCTGTCTCTTTGTCTCCATTTTCTTATCTGTAATATATCAGTGTTGGTGCATGAGCTCATTTATTCAATTACCTGCTAGATTAGACAGACTAAGGCAAGTAAGACACTCAAACAGGTGAGAAAAAGAACACTCATGACAGGATGGGTACCCTAAAAAGTCAAGACACAGGATCTCTGTGAGAAATAAGTTTCTGTTGTTTATAAACTTCTCCCTCACAAGAAAAGAAGAAAAAAGAATAAGCATTTTAAATATTTTATTTATTATTTTTTATTTTTACTTGTATGAGTGTATTGCTTCTATGTATGTAAGTGCACCCATGTCATGCAATGCCCATGGAGGTCAGAAAAGGGCTTCAGATTCCCCTGGAACTGAGGCTATGGATGGTTGTAAGCCACCAAGTGGGTTCTGGGACTCAAACCTGAGTCCTCTGCAAGAGGAGATCTTAAACACTGAGCCATCTTTCCAGCCCCCCCCTCAAAATTTTTAGTGCAATATTTTAAATTACAAATCAATGCCAAAAATCCATGTTGACCAATCATTATTTTCAATAAAAGTAGTATCAGCATGATTTTTTAATCCTTTGCTTCAGGTTCTGTTATGGTTTCCCATAGTGTTGCTACCAATTCTCATGCTGATTGTTTAAAATTGCCTTGACATATTATTCATCGTGTTGACTTTTCTTTTTCTGATCCCTCAGCTTTGCTCTGGATATCATGCTCATCTTCCTCTCCTTAGTTCTAAAAACCACCAGTTGTTGTAAGCACTGTGGAACTCTCTGCCTCATTTAGAAAGACGGGAGCTAACAGACATGAATTAGGACAGTGGAATAAGTGTTAGAGCAAAGCTAAGCTTGGAGACGATGATAGCATGTATGAAAATCAAGTGTTTCATCTTAAGGCAATATCACACGATGGTCATGAGTGGAGGCTGGAGCTGGATGTCATGGCTTCAAGCCCTGGCTCTTTCAGTTCTTGCCCCGGCTCTTTCAGTTCTTGCCCCTGCCATCTTGCATGAGTAATGCCTTAATGTCCCTACATTTCTGTTTCCTCACTTATAAAAGTGACACTAATAATTATAATTATTCCATAAGATTCTAAGTGTTAAATGAGCTAAGACTTACCTTGTTCCAAGAATAATGCCTGAGCTATAGTAAAATGGGAGTTGTAACTGGAAAGCACTCGCTTTCAAGCAAGGAAATGCTTGATCAGATAAAATTTAAGGAAAGGCTCTTCTAAGCAAACTGGTAGGAGTAGTGGTGATTTTTATCCTTTCCCAGCTTGTAACTCTTGGTCCCAGACCTCCTTCTTTTAGTTCCAGTTGAACAGGGAAAGCTGTTTTATCCTTGGCAATTCTTCCAAATTGAACAGACTCTGACCATTTACAAAGTAAATGGACAATGTTTGGCTCGTGTACAAATGCAAAAAATTTCATCATTGTTTTCCCCAAACTTTTGATATAAAGAATGAGAAGTGGACACTGAAGTAATGCTCTCCTTTATATTTCTTTTTTAAGGTGCACGCCACCACACCTGGCTTAAAGGTGGCTCTTAGCCGCCATGTGGGTGCTGGGAATCGAACCCAGGTCCTCTGGAAGAGAAGTCAGAGCTCTTAAGTGCTGAGCCATCTCTCCAGCCCCAGTAATGCTCCCCTTTAGAGTATACAAGGAGTCTTTTATTCACATTGTTTCCCAGGAAGGCCAATATGAGCCCTTTGAGGTGGGTAGAAGTATGCTTCCAGTGCATTCTAAATCCTGTTATTAGAAGCACAGGGTGAAACCAGAATGAGCATATTTCCTTTTTATCTGACTGATTAATTATAGGGGAAAACTTGCCTTTGTAGTTTAGCAAGACTTCATAAAGATCTGGGTCACCTGGATATTCTTAGAAAGTCTGAGGACAATTCCCTCTTTCTGTAACCATCCTGGTAGGAAACAAGATATTTTAGAGACACATATCCTATCTGGCTATTGAAACAATAGACTGCTGGGAGATAAGAAAGGCTGAGGAGGGAAAGACCCCAATGTGGAGCAAAAGTGCAGGATTGATGATTGTTTGGGATTGCCAAGGAGGAAACTTCGAGCATTTCNTATTTATCTATGTATATATATATATATATGTATATATATATATGTATGTATCTATATCTATACATATATATATAGTAGCAATACAAATTGGAGAGAAGAACAACAAAAGAACTGAAAAAAAAACTCTGGAAAGACTCAGAAAAAGATGCAGGACGTGTATGGCAGAGTGCAGGGACTCGGGTGGGGTGGGGGGCATGGAAAGGGAAGCGATTCTAGATTCAATTGAGAAATGATGTATGACCTATGGAAAAAGTTTGATAACAATAAAAAAGAAAGGCTGAAGCCCTGGTACAGCCAAAGAAAGACCTTAGCTTTGCAGGAAGAGATTTCACAAGGTGCTGACAAACATTTAAATCACCTTGCAGAATAGCCTGGAGCAGAGGCAATCATATGTCATTGATGGATGGAACAACACCTGTATCAGGACTGTTTAATTATGCATACCTCTTGTCCTGTATTTAAACCTAAACCTCATGTTAGTACCACAAAGACAGACTTGGGGAGTCACTGGACCCCTTATTTATTCCTCCCAGAGTGGCCACAGTAAATAAATATTCTTTCTCTGCTTTTCACTATTACTTGTCTCTTGAAATAACATATTGAAGATAGGTGGCCAAGTCTATCATGTTAGGGCTTCATTGGCTTTTTGATCCATAAAAGCTCCTTAATTCATTCTTTTTTAAATTAAAAAAAATTTATTATTATTAATGTTTTTATGTGTATGAGCGTATTGTCTGCATGTAGGTTGGTGCACCCATGTCTTGCAATGCCGTGGATGTCAGAAGAGGGCGTCAGATTCTCCTGGAACTGGAGTTAAAGACGGTTCTTAGCCTCCATGTGGGTGCTGGGAATTGAACCCGGGTCCTCTGCAAGAGCAGTTGGTGCTCTTAACTGCTGAGCCATCTCTCCAGCCCCTTAATTTATTCTTACAAGTCAGTCTGATCTGATGTAATAAATGTGGATATAAATTTTTGTTAATTCTGAAGTATGCATTGAGGTTACACAGGAAATCTCTCTCTCTCTCTCTCTCTCTCTCTCTCTCTCTCTCTCTCTCTCTCTCTCTCTTTCTCCCTCAAGTTTGTATTGAAGTAAAATGACATTGTAATGAAGATTTGCTTCCCAGAAGCAAAAGACATGGGAGGAAGCACTTAGGTACTCGATAAAATGACTGTGGCAAAGTAATTAATAGCAGTTGTTGAATCTGGATGATGGGGTGAAGGGCTTGCTTGAATTATCTACTTATATATCTCAATTCAAAGTCTTTAAAACACAGTTATTCTAAGAGTGGGTTCCTGATAAAAGCATAGGCTTTATTTTCCTCCTTTCCCCATCTTTTGCCCTTCTGTTTTTTTTTTTAATTAGTTTTTATTGATGCTTTGTGCATTTCATACATTTTTTCCAATTCAGTTCAGGCTTATTTCCCTTTCCCTCCCCCCCCATCCCCACCCCATCCCAGATCATGCATTCTGCCATAACTGTCCTGCATCTTTCTCTCAGTTTTCTTTTTTTTCCATTTTTAGCTATAAGTGATAATCCATGAGTACAAGCATCCTTCATGCAAAACCTATCTGCAGGCTGTTGTGCCCAAACACCTACAGCCCCACCATCCAGTGGGGGGTGACAGGTTGTTTGTTCAATCAAGTTGATCAAATGAGTGTCCAGACTACATTGCTGTAGTTTCACCATTCACCCCAATCGCAGCCCTTACATTCTACCACGCCCCCTCTTCCGCAGGTTGTTCCCTAGGCTTAGAAAAGGGGCACAGGTGGATGAGAGGTAAAACAGTCCACTCTCTCTGGAGCTGTTGACTTGGACTCTGGTCAATTCTGGCTGTTTCCTTTCATGGGCTGACAGTTTGTCCAGGAATAACCTTT